>CM060839.1:93117904-93497904 GCA_030762175.1 Metallyticus violacea
GAGTGGAGATCTGTCTCTCCTTCCTTCATTTTGTGTAGTGTAATGGCAGCCACAACACAGAACTATAGTATCGTTAATATATTAATCGCTAATCAGCCTTTTCAGTACTAAATATTACCAGCTTTTCTACGGAAGGTTTAAGTTCATGAAACATTATGAACTACTGCGAATCAAGGTTTTCCTTCAAAATGCCACTAGGATCTCATATAAAGGTCATTCGATAATCTTTATAGCTCGTTGTCGAATTTCAGCGCAGTCCAGCGCAAAAATTGCAATAATCAATGCCGAAAACAGTACGATGTATTACATATATACTGCAAACATTCACATTACAATACATAAGTAACTGTTAAATTTCAATTCTAAGCTAATCTCATCACAATTTGCCATTAGGGCTTACAGATTAGGCTACTTGTAAAACCCATTACATTTCCATTAATATTAGTAATACAGATAGATGACAGCAACACGCTTAGTTTTTCCTTTCCTTTCCTTCTCTCTCGAAGAAAGAATGAAATGAGGAAGAACTGGAGTTGCTTAATAAATGGAGAAAGACAGAAACGGAAAAACAAATAAATTTAAAAAAATAAGCAAAGAAAATAAACTTCTCTCCCCCTTCTTTCTTTTCGAGACTTTCTTTGTTTTCTGAACAAAGAAAGAAAGAAGAATATGCATCTTATTTTCTCCACTCTTCTTTCAATGGCAAGCAATCAGAAAGAATTCTCTTCTTTGTCTGTTGATCAAGAAAATTGATCACATTTTAATAATAATTATAATGTTCATTATTTTGTAATTCATATAATTTCAAATTTAAGCTAACAAGACAGTAGCCTAATACATTAGTTTCTTATTAACATTTCGCTATGTTATGCACTCAGAAATTTTATTGGAAAATGCGATTTTTATCTTTATATTAAAAGTTAATCATGGAATCCCTTTATGTATACCGGGTGTAACAATAAGGCGCGGTCAAACTTTCAGGGGACATAACACTTAGAAGAAGAAAGAAATATGTCATATGGATATGGGTCCGTAAACGCTTTATTTCCATATTAGAACTAACTTTCTACAACTCTTTATATATTTCATGTGAAATACACAGGAAAAAACTTCCAGCATAAAACATGAAACTCTTTCATGCAAAATGTCCTCTTGATTACGTCTGGTTAAGGTGTAATTCTTAGCTTCACCGCCCGTTGTTTGTGTTCTATTTGAACAAAGGTAATATTGATGCATGTTTATGTGCTAGATGAACATTTCATGTAAGAAACAGTTTCATGTGAATGCTGGTACGTTTTGTTCCTTTGTGTTTCCCATGATTAATATATTATGAAGAGTTGACGAAGAAGAAATTGTAAGTGCGAGGAATGTATTTTTAAATTTGATTTATTTACGCTTTAACATCTGAGGCAATCAGCGCCCCATTCAAATCAGAGCGTGAAACGGCCGACAATTTTTGCTCAGAGGCCTCTCTTCCAGGCTTGAGTTCTTTTTCGTGTCGTAAATGTACGACACGGGACCCACGGCTTTACTTCCCTTCCAAAGGAAGTCATACTTCGCCCGCAAAAATCCATGGATCCTGGCCGGGATCGAACCCGCGATTTTGGGTTTAGGAGGCAAGTATGGTTACCACTACACCACCAGGACCGAATAGGAATGTGTCATGAAAGTCTGGCAGTAACTTAATGTTACACCCGGTATATAGGTTGTCATTCTATACGGTTTGGCATATAGGAAATGTGTTTTTAATTTGAGAATTAAGAAAAGAATAGTGTGGCATCATACAACAACGTTAGGTGCTTTGTCGCTCAAACGGTTGTTCAGCAAGTGTTCACTTTTGCATGTTGCAGGAGCAACCGAAACTCAAGGCATTGAGCCCTACATTAATTTATGCATTTATAAAGAATACCTGTTTCCAACTTTTCATATATGCAGCCATATCCTAATATTTCTTCCTCTATTAAATTTGTCAAATACAATTATTATCCAATTCCAGTTAAATATAATATGTCTTTTAACGATATAAACTTCTTCTCTTTATTTATTATTTTGTTTCAGACTTGTTAAGCCTTATTTTTCCTTAAATATTTTGTTATAACTTTTTATATTCTAATCGCATTTCCTCTAATTAGTCATATTATTATTATTATTATTATTATTATTACTATTATTATTATTACAGAAAGCATTTCGGAAGAAAGAACAGTATTTAAGAAATTCTAGTATACCTTTCAAGAATGAATTGATATTCACTAAACTGAACTCATATTTATAAATGATCTTTCTTCTCAGAGCTGGAATTACATCTGAGCTAAAAATATTCATTGTTACTTACAATGAGAATATAAAAGAAGTAAAAGCAATGCAACATTAATTTAAAAAATGTAGGTACTTTTAGTTTTAGCTCTTGCAAAAAGTAATCGTTATAAGACACCCAGATTTATTTTTGGTCTAAATCAATTACACACAAATAATTCTCAGCCAAGTTTACGCCAGTCTTCCGTCATAATAACAGGCAGTTCTCGTTAGTGGATGCAAGTGGACAGACAGTTTGCCTTTGAAAAGCATGTATTATTTCTTTGTGTTATTATATACAAGATCAATATAACTCAAACCTTAGCGTCATTACAGGCTACTGGTGCGCCGGTGTTAGTAACGAATGATATTGTAGTGCATTGGAGTTTTACCACTAGAATAGAAAAAAGTATACAGCAACAGACCACATACTTCTGTACAGAAATTGGGAGAGTTACAGGAACAGATTTAAATGCAAATATTATTAAAATATATTACTGCAGACACACATCACTTTCCAACAACTTCTGTCGATCCTGGTGGTGTAGTGATAACCATACTTGCCTTCTAAACCCAAAATCGCGGGTTCAAACCCGGCTAGGATCCATGGATTTTTTCGGGCGTAAAAATCCTAAGTATGGCTTCATTCGGATGGGAAGTAAAGCCATGTGTCTTGGGTCACACATTTACAGTACGAAAAAGAACCTCAAGCCTGAAAGAAGAGACCTCTGAGCAAAATTTGTCCGCCGTTTCACGCCCTGATTTGAATGGGATGCTGATGACCTGAGATGTTGAAGAGCGTCCGTAAATAAATCAAATCAACAAATCGAGAAGTCCTGTAACACATGATACTAATCAACTCATTATAAAATACAATTAATATTGTATGCATGTTTTTTTATCAATTGTCTATCAGCCTTGGCCCCGCGAACTGTAGGCCAAAACTTACTTTCTGTATTTACTCTATGTTTTTATCCATTCTTTCCTCACAAATCGGTTTACTGTTTAGTATTCTCAACCAAGCTCAAGGATAATCTTGTGACTCGCTTTAGTGAGGTTTCAGATTCAAATCCCATCCTAACTTCGGTTTTTTGTAGTTTCCTTTGGTCGCTTAGGCTTGACTGGATATTTACTTCGCACCCATTTCCTCTCATTTCATTTCTTTGTTCATTCTTTCAGGGCTGTAAGGCCAGACGACATGGGATGCTAGTGGGCAGTGTGCAGTAGTGGAATTTACTCATTGGAAAACTACCCTAGCAACCCTTCCGAAGGGGGCGGGGCAAGAGTTCTCTGGGAACCTCCTGTAACCTCATCCTCCTGAAGGTTCTGTAACAAATGCCCTCGTAGGGCTTCCGTGCCTTAAATCCTACTCCGTGTTACCGAATCCAACCCAGGTGAATTCAATAATTCATAATCTCCTTAGTTGTATAGAAGCATTTAACTATTGAAATAAGACCTTGCTCTACAGCATCTTTAAGATGAAAGCGTGTGCTTTCTTTCAGATGTTAACTATGGGTTGGTGATTACGAATGGTGATTTGTACAGTTTCACATCTAAAGCTATGATTTATCAACTGTTTATTCTTTAATTTGAAAGCGGTAAGAAAGAGAAAAGAGCCTTAAAACCTAAGCTGATGGTTCTACTACACGCACGCACGCATACACACATCACCAGCTAAGTGTATAGTCCTTTTTAAGAGGTAATATTACTCCCTTCAGTTCAAGGGTATGAACCCATGCTAGTGACACATTGTTTTCCTTGTTTTAAATACCGTGACTCAGTCCAATATCATTGTCAATAAATTATATGTGATAATTAGTCACATGACTCAGAGATTGCCGCTGTTACATGCCCGACCACTTGCAGATTGCCTTAGCTACTTGTGCGCGAAGGCTTATAAGAGAACGTTGTAAATATTGAAAAACATTTCGAGCTTATGCAGTTGCAAGGCAATAACGACAATATGTGACTTAATTAACAGGAGCTGCTGAGAGAAAGGGTTAAGCGAGGTTGAGAGATGCTACGGGGGTTTAAGCACAAGGCGCTGTGCACAAATTGAAAGAACGCTTCGGATTCAACTGACGCCAATAAACTGCCTCAAGGGTACTTCTGTCTATTGGAGGGAGTCTTCAGATTTCGAACCGTTCCGATCAACCCTTTCTCCTCTTCTTTGTTTCTATAGCACTTGGAAACAAGACAATGTCGTCAAGTGCAGCGCGGGATTTGAGAGAATTACTTTATGATTCACAAGTGAAATTTGGCGCAATGTCTAAAGAAATCGAGGAAAGGGATGTTTCTATAAAACATTGCACAGATAGTGGAAATGAAACTTATCATTCGATTTTCTGTAAAAGTGTACAAATAAGAGAACAGCAGGGCAAAAGTCAAAATGTCTATTTTACATCTTTCTACAAGATTTACAGCACTTCGCCTCTACTTGTTTCCTCCCTCTTTGTCATGTCCTTGAATGTCATCCCTGGTCTCACGACAGTATTTTTTTTTTGCGAAGATGGTTAAACTGTTGACTATAGAATAAAGCATTTTTGTTTTTAAATGTTATTTAAAATTTAACAATAAACTGTTAAAAAGAAATATCAATAACAGACATATGTCAGTAGACACTAACTCATTATACAGAGCCTTCGTTTGGACTCGTGGCCGGCTCAACGGGGATTTGCCGTCCTGCACTGCGCTCTTTCTTAGCGGTTCTGTTCCTCTCCACTTTCTTTCTTCCTTGTATGGCGTCTAATCAGATGACATGAAGTCTTTGTGCTGTAAAGTGTGAGAGTACTGTTAAAGTTTGTTAGTGCTGTTATAATGTCGTATACTTTAGCACACAGAATCTTTATGTGTGATTCCTATGTGACAATAAACTCATGTAGAGAAGTGGGACGGCGATTTATAGACATTCCCTGATTTTCGTGCTAAGAAACAGTTTGTAATCTTGTGAACAGAATTAGGGAAACGGGATCTGTTCTTAATAAGAAACCGAAAGTAAAATGCCGTGTTCTTTCAAAAGAAAAACTTAATGACATCGGACAAATAATAGAACAAAGTGCAAAGAAATCGCTTGGAAAGATAGCACAGAAATCAGAAATTTCGCAAACCTCGACTTGGATTGCAACTAAACTTTTAAAATAAGATAAATGTAGTTTAGGAACTGCAACCACGCGATAATGTGAGTAGAGTTAATTTCTGCAACTGGGTGTTGGTTAATGTTAATAATCGCTCTATTGACCCGCGTTTAATTTTTTTACGGACGGAGCATCGTTTTATTTAAATGGCCATGTAGCGACACAAAACAAAAGACACTGCAGTGCAAAAAACTCCCATCTTGTACACGAAATGCTATTGTATGACCACAAAAAAAATGGTGTTTGATGTGCTGTGAATGCTTACAGAATATTAGAGCCTGTAAGAAAGGAAATTGCTGCATTTTCAGAAGAAGAATTAATGCGTGTTAGTGCAAATGTTATTAAAAGGTGTGAGAGAGGTGTGGCGGTACAAGGACATCATTTCCAACATCTTCTATGACGAAGTTATGTGGTTATTGTGGTTACAATTGGAATGAGAAATCTGTGCGCTTGCTTTAAGGGGCTATGAATAGCCAACTCAACTGACAAAGTGTGTGCTTCCCGGTGCTAAGCAAATCCCCATTAAGCTGGCCACGCTTCCAAACGAGGGCTCTGTATAATTAATACACTTACAAAAAAGGTCAATAAACATTGGTTCAATTTAAAATACCGCATTAAAATAAATCTGCAAAGGAAACATTGGGAAAACTGACATCTTGATAAAGTTAAAGAGGACAATAGTAGGGAATTAAATGTATTTCAAAAAATAAAAAAAAAATATAAAATATTTCTACAGTTAAAGGCAGAAACGGCTAGATAAAAACGTTTATAAATAGGGAACATTAAAAATGCACGTACAAACAGTCGGTTCAATTGATGGCGAATGATGGCTTGGAAGACGGAACTTTGCACATAGAATTTTGGAAACGTAAATATAAAAAATAAATAAACAAATAAATAACACATAAATTGGAGCGTTAACAGAAGAGAATTAGATTGAACACTATAAAGACCAGAAAACTAAAGGCAGAAGTATTCTATGAAGCAGAAGAAATAAAGGATGAAATACACATAACAGCATTAAATGTGGTTATAAGAAACAGGAGAACAAAAGGCTCCAGGACCAGCAAGTTAAGGGAGAACTTTTACTTAAATTACGTCTTTAACTCATAAATCAATGCGGAAACAGGGGCTCAATCCCATGTAACTTGCTAATAAAAACTGTAACCTCTATGCTTAAAATAGGGGAACGGAAAAAACTTTCTAACTGGAGTAGAAGTACTATGCTAAACAAAAATTTAGGCAGGAATTTTAAATAACAGTTTAAAACCAATAACAAAAACATTATTATTGGAATAACAGAACCGATTTAAACGATAGGTCATGCACAGGCGTTAGTTTAATAATTAGACAGAAAAAGATAAATATCATTTGCCCACAATACGACATACATAGACCTAGAAACACCTTTGGTAAGATAGACAAACATTATGGGAAAAACATTAATCCCATGCTTACGAAACTAAATGCATAAGAAGTCTCTATAGCGGTACACGCCTTAGGCTCAACTCATATAATTATAGGAGTGAGAATATAATAATTAATCAGGATGTAAGATAAGGTTGTAAATAATCACTCAATCTTTTTAACATATATTTGAACAAAATCCTAAACGGATGGACGAAGATAGCACCAACTATGTTAGAATAGGAGAGAGAGAGAGAGATTTTGGTATTTGCAGATAACCTTGTCTTAGTACAAGATTTAGAAGAAGCATCTCATGGTCAATCTGTCAAACATCAGCACCGCATATTGCAACCGGTGAATTGGGGTGGGGTTCCGCGTGTGATGTACACGAAGATAGCAAAACGACAAGGATGAATTGGTGTCACGAAATACCTGTAGGTCAGAAGCAGGGTTAGTCGATCTGTGCTTCGGTCTAGGTTTATAATTCGTGTCAAAAAGCGCCTTATTGCAGTTGAATAATCATAAAAAAGCATAGTGCACCACTGTGATGAAATCAAACATAGTTAGTAATGTAACACGAAATACACGAAGCGAATTCCTCCTTCGCTCCAATACCTAGTTAGGAGGAGAAAACACTGGTGAGCAAACTTGGTCCATATCTGGCCCTTTGAGACTCTGATTTAAAATATGGATGTCATAAGATATTGTATGTACTATACAAAATGTGAATGAAACATAACGTTAAAATCTCAACTTCAAAAACAAAGATATCCGTATTCCATAAAAATAACCCTCAGAGCAAAAATAATCTTAGAAAATTAATATGTAGATCGAGAACAACATATATATTGTATGGGTTGCAACAGCTCTTTTAACTTAGATACAAGTGCAGAAAATAAGTTAAATAAATACCAAATGATTTGTGGAACTATCAGAAAAAAAACAGCAACAATAGATACAAAATTAAAGTTCTATAAAGGTATGGCGGTTTCAGTCTGTTGTATGGCAGTGAGCTTTCGACCATAAAGAGAGAAAAATTATGGACACATTTACGCTGCAGAAATAAAATTTATCAGACTATTGTAAGCGTACACAATGCTAAATAAAAAAATCAACGATATATTTGCAATCAGTGATAAAATGAGCAACGCATGTGAATAAACCAAAGAACAGATAGAATGTATCGTATAACAATTTTAAAAATAGCCGAGGAGGCCGAAGTGATCCGGAAGTCTGAGGCCGATGCAGAGGTCAGAACAGACCATGAAGTCTAATCCAGAAGAGGAAGAAGAACAATAAAACGTTATTTAATTACGAATGAGCTCGTCATGTTCGCGCGGAATTTATTCGGGACCTTGCTGATCAATTTCCTCCTTTCAAAACTGAAATTCGCAACTTTGAATGCACTAGTTCAGAGTAAAACGAAACACGCGAGTGACAACGTAGAATTTTGGCAGTCAGGTTGTCGGAATGTTATATTAAATTTAAAAAATACTCCCGCCAAGCTCAAGAAACCAAGAAGGAATGATGTAAAAATATTGTGCATTTCACTTATATTGCTAATGAACGTTCATATTAATAAAAGGCAAATATCATAAAATAATGTACAACTTTCAATTTACGGATGAAGCTTCATATTGGTAAGCCACAAGTAAAGCTTTGAAACTAGAATAATGAAAATCAGCAATAGTATGAGATGATGAAAAAGTGCATAGAAAGCTAGTTACCTATCCATTATACCGAAAATGTGCGCCGACTTCTGTAGCTGAAATAGCACAAGAATAAAAAATAAAAAAAAAACATAAAGAGTGTGTCGTCACGATTATACCATCAACTAACTACAGCAGTACACAGCAGAAGGGATAAGGAGTAAAGTTGGAAAAATGGAAATCCTAATCAATACATACATACGCATTAACCTAAAGCTAACCTCAAATAAAGGCAGAAACCGGAGGACCCAGTGACTTACTGTGATTGTGCTATAACGCACCATCTAAATCTAAGGGTCGGAGCTTGGGATAATGAACTCCAAAATGTTTATATCGTGCAGTAATAATAACTTCCTGTTATTTAAAACTGGATCACACACATGGAAGTTTCAACATGTTTTTCACAAAAACTCCAAATTTATATGACCTATTTCTATGTCTAAAGCTAATAATGAATTATATTTTAAAGTCGGCACTGTCTCTTACATTTTATTAATTTACGGCAAAAAACTAAGTAAACTGTGTATTGTTTTCAAGTTTAATTATAAAATGTTTTAATATTAGGTATGATATTGTGAAAGATTTGATTTTATTGTATCAAATTCTTTAGCTGTTAGTCTCTACATAAGAAATGTTATGATGCTAATAATGTGTTAAATAATATTATCATAGGTGGGAAAATCTACGGTTTATCCTTCGAAATTAAAAAATAAAAAATAAAAAAATAAGTCTCTGCAATAATAATTAATGACACTACATTTAAATGCATTAAAATTAAACTGAAATAAATATACGTTAAAGTGGGTAATCAAGAGAGTAATTCAAATATTTTGTCTTACATTCAGAAATAGCACTGGTGATAGATATAACATAGACGAAATCTAATTTCAGAGTTAATCATTGCAGTCAATGCAGTACTAGTAACTAGCCACTCGCCTAAAATATCACTCTGTAAACTATTTAACGAACTGGGGTTGTCTAGGACGTAGCTGCAACGCTAATCTAAATAAATTCTATCCATCATGACTTAAAACGGAATCAACTGTGAAAAAGATCATAACTAGGCAAGCACTGAACACACAAACATTATTTAAACCATAAAAAAGCATAATAAAACTATTACTTAGACGCCAACCAAGATGGCTACTCCGGATCAGTAGGCGGCACGTCCTCTCTCCTCAAAATCACACAATGGACTCTCGAAATTTGTTAAAGAACGCTATCTCATTCCCATGTTGCGCATGCGCGGACACTAATGTGCTTTACGCAATCTTTTCATTAGACCCTTTTACTTCTTAACAAACTTAATGCTATAATACATTACATCCAATTTCCTATATGGCACAATATATTTCTCTAATCAATCAATCAGTCAATCAATTCGTTTCTCTTCTACATAACATTCTAGAATAAATGCAATGTGAAATCTCTAACAATTTATATTTCATTGCAACTTTAACTGGCATTGTACGCTAATGTCTAGATTTTTGCTTAGCTTTAATCATAGTTTATATTGTTCGCTCAACATTTTGCTACAATTTTCATGGCTTTTTACTCTTTGAGTATTAAAAAAAACATTATTTCTTGCAATCATAGAGATCTTTAATTTAACAACAATAATTCCAGTAATTAACATCATTTATTGAACAGTAATACCAACTTCCAAAATGCACTGTTAAGTTATATGTTTCATTTTCTGTTTAAATATTGTAAGAAGAATAGTTAAAAAATAAAAATTACACTAACAAATGTTACATCAGAAAAAAGAAATTCTGATTGACTCATCCCCTGAGGGGCAACAAAGTACAACGGAGCTATTGAAGTTTGGCCTGATTATAACGTTCTTTCGGTATCTGAGCAACACACATCTCTGGTGTCTAAACCCTGTGCACCCCATGACACCCACTCACCCCAATGCTATACTTCGCAGTCACCGTGTTAAATTAGAATACACACCCTCTCTTCACATCCGATAATAAGACTTTCTTCCACTCGAAAAGCTCACAAGTGTAAAATGCCATCTTTTTTTCCTTGCTCAAAAACTTTATTACAAAAAAGTTCGCAAGTGTTGCAGCGCAGCTCTTTCTGAGTCATCTATCATTTCCTCCTCTTTACTTTTTTTGGCCGTTATTCTCCACCCCTTTATTTTGCTTCGGCAAGGATCGGATTCTTAATTAAAGATTTGTGCCGGCTATGACAAGCCAAAAGGAAATCACCGAGAAGGGAAGAGCAGTGAAGTAGTTTGGATCTTGTTTCCGGAGTTTTAACTTCGTGACGTGTCACTTCCTCCAGGTAAACACATAAATCCCTGCCCGTTATTATTAATTCAATTTTCATTGCGCACTTTCATCAGTCGCAAATTAAAAAGGGTAACTCTGAGAAACGTGGCAGCTGATTTTATATTTACGATTCTAAACACAACTTCGGCACAAAAGCAAACGCAGAAAAATATGAAAATTAGAAAATTTGCTGAAATCTCTACGCTTCCATCTGCTGATGAAAAATGAAAATTATACTTTTAATTATATTTAAACACATCTTTTGACAATACTGAAGTATTTCTGTAATCCTGCATTGTTTATAAACATTATCGCTGTATGCTTTAACTAAAAAGAAAAAAATTTACACTTATTTAATAGTTAACTGTTTATTGCTTTTTAATGGCCGCATCGGGTAGTTGAAGTGTATTTATGAATGCAAAAGATAAATAGGACGAAATAAGCGGCTGAGATATTGCCCACAATAAATTGCAATCTTGGGCTCCGGGATTGACATGCCTGTAATTACCTCCGTGAATATTTCAATGCATCAACTACGATGTTATTTGCACAACAACAGATCTCAAACTGCGGTACAAAGCATCAGAGTACTATTAACAGCATTATTCTAACACAAACGATAAAACGAAAGATGGTACAATTTACAAAGTACATTTATTAAGGTGTAAGTCAATGTGATTTAATGTCCCAAAACTTTTCATTTGCCGGTTATAGTAAATATCGTATTAAATTATACAATATACACAGACAAAAAGCAACGGCAGAGTCTTTCGTTAGCTCAGGACCCGCAGCCCGCACGACACCAGCAACTTGAACGCCAAGTTGGCGGTTAGAAGCCACACATAGTAACTTATCTTACAGCAGGTGTTTGGAATGTCGACCCTCTGCTCCAGACATGTTTCAGTTCTTTGGAAACACTGCGGAGTTCTTCCTGTGAAATATTTTCAATTTCTAGCCGGACATTATTTAAGTTCCTCAAGAGCGTAAATCGGGGTACCGCGGGGACCACAAACCACTATCTATTATCTTATATTCAAATATGAATTTAATATCTGCCATCGACTCATTGAAAGTGAGAGCACTGGCATTATCCTGTATGAAATGCGCATTTACTTACTCGTGAACCTTCAGTGTTTGAAAAAACGAAAACGAATAAACGCGTAGTAAATAAAAATAACGTATTTTAAATTGTATTTAATAATTTACACAAACACCACTGGCACGTGATTATTCACAACATTATGAAGTATTTCACTCAGACCTTCACAATACTGGCCGCTATAGCAATTAACATGCGGCGGAAACAGGCGACCGCTCAGTGATAGTAGACATTTTCCAGAGCCCCTCGCGCTTCTAACAGAAGATTAGATATTTAACTTAAAATTCTCTAACAACGTAACTGTAATAGCTTCAACAGTTTATAATAAGTAGGTTCACATATCGAAGAGTAAATTAATGAGGAAGTATACATATTAATAAATAAGGAAACTTTTCATATGTCTTAGTAAACATTTATAATTTAGAAATACGAGATAAAAGTGCACCAAATATAGAATGCAAGGCAAAAAAATTTAAGCTTAATATATACTTTTAGAAACAAATTTTAACTTGAAGCTAAGGGAACATGTGCATCATACCAGCTTTATTTCACGGTTCACAGACATAGACTTTATAAATATAAATGGGAATAATTTAGCAATAAGCCAAAGGAAGGAGAAAAAATAGGAGGGCCACATACGGAACGAGGAAACGGACGGGCATTCAAAATTAGAAACTACCGCAACAGATGGACGCGGTATGATGAGATTTCGGCAGGTGGACTCTAGACTGACAGCTTGGACTCTATCCTGGATAAACGACATTCATAAGCCGATTGTCTAGGAAGACCAAGACAATAACAGAAGTGGAGAAAATATTAAACAGTTTAATTATTGCCACTGGGTCTGCTAAAAACATAGCAACCTTTATTTCTAGTGAATAGGCTAGCTTATATTTTACATCTTGTTATTTGCTGAGTTAAAGAAACCAGGCAGATCATCATTATGTACCGTTATAGTTTGCCTGGTAACACATCTATCAGCATTAACTTTCCCTTTAGATCCTTTCGTAACAACTTCTGAATGAAGAATAATTCTCTGTACTCATTTACTTTAAAAATCAGTTGATTTGGTTTAACAACCAGTATATTTTATTTACAGGCCTCTTCTTTCTGGAGTGATGCTCCTTTATCTGCCGTAAATATACGACGTGGGACCCACGGCTTGACTTCCCTTCCGAAAGAATTCATTGGCTTTGGCCGGGATCGAAAATCTTGGATCTACGAGGCAAATATGGTCACCACTAGACTATCAGGACCGACGAATCAGATTTCAAGAGTGCAAAATTCTTCTATTAAGACCAAAATATGTTGACTTGTAGGTGACTGCAGCATCATCTATCTCATTGAGGAATTAAACTTAACGAATAATATTGTGCAATCATATATTGTTAGTTATTATTAATATTGATGTTTTATTAATTTATATACATTATGAATGTAATCATATTGTTAGTATTATTACTATTGTATAAGAATATATCACAGATAAATGAGAAATATTGAGTCCATGTGCATTTTTGTTTGTTTATATTTAAAGTAAGTAAATTAGTGACTAACAACTTGAATAAACATATAAATTGCAAATTTAGGATTTTACACTTGTGAGTTAAATCTTAGGGGCCAACAAAGAGAGTACTCTGCAGTCAACAAAGTTTAAGATGCTCTGGTAATATATATATATATACACACACACACACACACACCAAGGATGCCAAAATGTGTACATACTTTCACGTTAAATATCTATTTAATATATTTCAAAGTTGGGCCGAAAAACAACAATAATGAGTGGTATGATGTTCTGTAAACAGATGTGACTCACATGTATTATGATAGCGTTGCTACGTGACAGGTAAATCAACAATGAACAAATGAAGCCAAGATTATCGTATGATGTTCTGTAAACAGACGTGACTCACATTACGTTATGCTAGCGTTACTAAAACAAAATGGAGCCAAGATTATCGTTTGAACAGCGGAAAGCAATTTTGAAGTGATATTGGAAAACCGAGAATGTTGTTGAAGCTCAAAGGCAATGGAGACAGAACAGAACCGCCAACGCAAGTAACCATTACAATTTTGTTATGATAACACAGTTTTTCTTTGCTTGAGGTGTGTATACTCGTATATTATCTTATAACTGAACCATACAAGACGACGCCTAAGAGAATAGTGAATAAGATATATTAACATCGATGATGATGATGATTATTGTTTAAGGGCGCAAAACTGCTGTGGTCATTAGCGCCCAATATTAACATCGAGAATGATGTAGTTTTGTGATAGGAGCTTTCAGCCCAGGGTTGTCTTATAGTAACCACATATTTATATTTCAGAAATTAATTATAGGAGGGAAAAGATCGAGGTCAAAATGATAAATCAGAATATATTAACATCATAATGCAGAATTGGCGAAAGGTAATATTTCAAGTTGTTCTTGGCAGTGTTACAATTGCAAACTGAGAGACTAATTTTGAAAGAAAAAAAAATATTCTGCACAATTCATAACGTGAATGAAACTAAAATACAGAAAACTTTAAAGCTTTGCGATGAACATTGGAACGCAAAAATAAGAAAAATTGCAAAATAGCTATCTCTAAATATGTAGAATATTGGCTGTCTGTGATAAAGAGAAGTTTATCATCTTAAATATAACTCTAATGAATATTTAACAAGATGAAATGAAAATATATAAATAATGGAAGAAGGAGAACAAAAAATCTTTGTTAAACTTGAAAGGAAATTACGAATCTTATCACCTCTTAGTGAAGTTTTCTCTTCCGTAGAGTAAAACTGCAGTAAAATACTAAAGTACAATATTTCTGCAGTTCTAAAGTTTATTTTACAACACAGAAATTTACATTGCTTCCATGTTAGCAATGTAAATTGTATTTTTAAGTACTCATTTAGAAAATATGATAAAATATATTTGATGATAAAACGTCACGTGTTTTATATCTAATCACTGGGGAACTGTTACAATGATATTCTTATCTCACCTAAATAGATAAGTTTATGCTTCAAAAATACAACTTATATAGAGCATGACATTTCTGACTGTAGGAAAGAACAGGCAGCAAAAACCTGATATACCTCTGCTATCTAGCCAATGTAACCGTTTATCTATCCTTAATTTATAAAAGAAAAATTTAATTTCTTTTTTGGGTAATCGTGAAATGGAAGAGGCAAAGTAGAAACAAAAACGAAAAAAGGAAAATAAGTAGAAAAAATAAGGAGCGACAAAATAAAAATAAATGAAGAAAATTGCTAAATAACAAATAAAAAAGGAATAAAGTGAGAAAGAAATAAGAAATGAAATAAAGTGTTTTAGATGCTCAAACATAAAAGTATTTATTTATACATTTTGATATGTTCATAAATGGATCATAATACTTTAGAAAAAGGTCCAAATTTAAAAACTTAAAGCAAACCATTCATTACTGTATTTCACCTATACTATAATCTTTCCCTCATCATTTCACAGTTTCAAATGATCTTGAAATCTATTGCATACTTATAAATTTTGAAATCTCCCGAGAAATGAGCACACGATAAAAGAAAAGAAAGGTTAAAGATGAAGAGAAGTACAAAAAGAAAACGTAGATATTGAAAAAGATTCCTAAGAGGAACATATTGGGCGTTAAGCTCACATCTCATGCATTTCTGCCAAGTGAAAACAAATACTGAGCTTTATCTATAAACCTTGCCTGTTCTAGGCTAATAAGATATTAGCTTGTCGCAGCCGACGGCATCCGCTTCCTTAAGCGTGCACTCGGTCTTACCTAATTCAAGATGCTTGAATTATATCGGAAAAAGGCATTCTGACACTATGAAGTTCAACCTACCTAAAGTTTATGGCTTCATTGTTTATATTTTTCTTTACATTCCGAAACCTGCACGTGTACTAATTTCGGAAGTTAATTTAGAGGCGAAGGTTTAAGACTTGTTCCAATATCGTTTAGTTTTCTATCTATTTTAATTATAATTTTTTGTTTTAGTTATGTTTTTTGACTCAATTTATACATTTAAAGAGGTACAGCTCTGGAAGAATCTAATTGATGAGAAAAGTTCTGAATAAATTCTTTAAGCACAGCACGAGCTAATTTGAATGTAAAAGAATATTAACAAATAAAATTGAGTTGTTCTAGAATTAATGTATAACCATCTTTGCAAATAAATGTACACTGCCGTGAGACTGGCAAGGAAATAGTTTTATAAAGGCGACTTTAAAGACATGACATGGGGAGGGGGAAGAAGAGTTAAAGTGCTGCCACCCATCAGTAGAGACGTAAAACCCCATGATCTGGCAAGCGTATCGCTCAAACACTACATATTTATTTAAGTTTATACTGAAATTAAATTATTTTTACTCGGCATATAAATCTTGTACAATCAAACATTTTAAATAGGTTTCAGGAAGTATTTGTACACTAAAATTTTGAATGAAAGTTTGCCATTGATGTAGTTGGCATAGAACTTTAGAAATGAACTATTTTCTTTTATAAATACAGTTAAGTTGTAATTAAGATAATTTTTAAAAAAATGAGAGGATCAAACCTTAATTCTCGCTCCATCCCATCGAATTCTGACTGTTTATCGCTATTGCCTGAACAACCAAGAGATGTCTAAGGGTACCTTTACAGCGTGGCAACTGATACAATTATAATATACATCAAAGACTGAACAGGAATTGGGAATATTTACTTTTTCTCACATTATTATTATTTCCAACTTTTCATTATTTCACAAAAAAACAAACACTATTATTAATGTTGAACCCTTGTCTCCGGTTCGGCAGTAGTAACTTACTGGAATGTCCTGGGGATCCGACGAATATTATATTTATTTGTTTAGCACCAATTCTATTACAAAATACCCAGTATCAAAAGTTGCCTATCTAAACCGTTTACATCATAACTCCGGATTGTTGAGGCATTTGGGACCAGACCATAATAAATTTCATCATTTCCATTTCTTATTTTAATAATAAAATGTTTTCTAATTCCCTATATCTAAACTCTCTTCTCCTGTAGTACTTTGTAATCTTCCTCCATCATTGCACCATTTATTCCTAACTTTATCCAAGTACTCTTCCAATTTTTATATTTTTACCTACAATACTTTCTAAAATCTTCCTTATTAAATTTTATCCTCTAATTTATTCCATTTCATTTCATACCTGTAGCCTCCAACACTTTATTTATACACAATATAATTACTCACACGTGTGACATTTATTCCCATAGATATTTCTCAATCCTCGTAAATGACTTACTCCAGTAGTAACCCACACTCCTTCCTCCCCCAAACTCTTTTTATCTCTCTATAAATTCTCAGTAAACTTTTTATCTCTGAAGCTTGCAAAGAATTCTTGTTTCCCAATATCTTCAATTCTGTCTCTTTACTTCTTTCCAAAACCCCCTTTGTTTATATTCCTTACTAACCCAACAACCCCTCATTCCAATTTTTTCAACAACATCGGGATTCAAGAACCCATTACCTCTTTAATTTAAATATCTCCTGTGCACCAAAGCATTTCTTAAATTTCTCCATGATTAAACATATTTAATACAGGTATTTCATAATTCTCTCAACTATTCTACCTTTTCTAGTTGACTTGTCCAATTCTACCAAGTAGGTGGCACTCTCGGTAGACCCAGCATTAGTTTACAAAATGATCTGTTAATTAAATTCAGACCTTTCAGCTATCATCATGTTCTCAAATATTTATTCCATTCATCATTTTGCCTTTACCAAGGTACAACCTCCGTAAACATTTTTCATTTAGCTAATAATATCTTACTGTGGTCATTTCAGCTACCAATAGTGCTTAACCTCACCTTAAGATAACCAAATTTCTTAACAACTTTTATTTCACACCCATTTAACTACCATTTCTGGTCCTTTTCAAATTTAAAGCCCTTCCATTCTTTACAATAGTTATGGGTAACTTCAATTGTTCTTCTTAAACCTCCACTTGAGATAGAACTGACAAACAAATCATCTGCAAACGATAGCGCAGGTATTTCCTTATTAATTACTGGCGAAAGTTTATTTTCTCTTTGACTTCCTTCAATAACACAATCAATAAATAAGCTAGTCCTGGGCTTCGTTTACATTCCTGCCTTACTCCTGATAAACTCTGCATGCACTCTCTTAAACATTTCATAAAAAAATTAATATGTTTATAAAAAGTTTACTCAATCCTCTCCTTTTTAGCTTAATCCACACAATGCTTGTCTATCTATAGTATGAAAAGTTTTCTACACTATAAATACCATATGTACCCTTCCCTTTTGACACTTAAATACTTATCAACGCTTAAGTTTATTACAAACATATTGTCAACTAATCTTTTTTCTATTCTAAATCCAAACGTCATATTATTAAGAATATTTGAGGGTGTTTAATTAATAAATAAATAGGTAACAAATGTATTTACTCTCACTACCATACGCGGGCTCCGTTAAGAGCTAAACATGTACTGAAAGAGTTTGCAGAGACATGACAACGCTGTTTTCCTGAGCGAACTCTAGTCTACCTCATTCCTGAGGCATTCCTGTCATCGTAACGCAATAAACAGCTGAATAACTGCAATATCAGTTCATCAAGACTTTGCTGTACTAGCAAGAAAAAGCGAAGAATAAAATGAGGAAGAAAGGAAAACAAATGAAAGAGATAGTTAAATGTTTTGTATAAAATTCTCTCACACGCACAGAACAGTGAACTACAACACTTTTGTTCGGCCTTAAAAGTCAGATTTGAAATGATTTAAGCACTCGAGTTTTTATATTGTTCTCTCCCAGAGACCAGACAGATTTTCCGAGAGTGCCGGTCATTTAGAAATGTCGCTGTTAATGGGGCACACCAAGCTATGATTATGGAAGCGTGGGGAAGACTGGAGGGAAGACAGTGAGTTAAGAGAGATAAAGGGAGACAGAATAAGAATGCAAACGCAGCGGTTTTCTGGACGGAAAGAGAATGGCCCTGATTACAGACGCGCAGGGTAAGGCAAAACTGCAATTGGCTGAGCAGAGCTTACAAAAGAACTCTGATTGAATGCTAGGGAACTCTTCCCGCGGATGGATACATATTGCACCTGACTACTTTTATAACAATGTGATGCAAGTATAAAATGATCCATGGGTCGACTAATAATTGATAACACTACAGTGTTGTAGATAATAACAATAAGAATTAATTAACATTTAAAAGTATTTTAGAACAACGAAGGAAGAATAGTGGTTAAGCTAAGCATTTAGGTTTAGTCAAAGATTTTTGTATTTTTAAACAATTAGAAAATGTCAGTAATGAGGTTTATGATAAGGGATATAGAAGTACAGTAGTGAAAAGAAGTTGTTTAGTATAAACGATGACTTTTGTAATATCAGTTTTTATTATCATTGTACGTTTTATTAATAAATATATAATATGTTTATTTAATTACTCCGACTATTTCACTCATGTAAAATCATCTTAAAATGGATCTATGAAAAGAAATAAAATATTGAATTTTGATCAATCACAGCCAATTGCCAAGTGAAATTACTGAAATATATATCAAATCCGTTTTAACAAGCGACGTGCATTTGTCTTGTGGTCAGTGTAGCCAACTTTAATAATTCCTGAACATGCATCACTGACCACTTTTGCTAGAGGCGGTTGGGAGCTATCGATAGTAACAAAACCATGGGCAATCGAATAATAATGCAAAATTGGAGTATTTGTACATTCGATGCATCAAATATACAACTTTATCTTATCTTTAGGAATTCCAAACCATAGAATACCAAGAAAAATAGAGACATTGTATGTTATTTTTTTTCCTCAATTGGTATTAGAAAATCGAACGATTAGCGATTGTAATGTCGACTTTTGTTCATTTCAGTCTCGTGGTTTCTGATTGGAAATTCATAAGTATAATATTCCATTATCCAAGTGATTATGTTCTGTGCGCGAATTTCATATATATATATATATATATATATATATATATATATATATATTTGTTTCCGTTTTAGCGTTTTAAAACTTGGATACTACATATTAGATTAAATAATTCACTTATTAGCATCCTAGCCCATTGCCCAATTTAATTAAAAGCAGTTTAGTTTTCATAAAATAGTGACTATTGGTATACGATAAAACAAGTAAAACATTCATTGAATTCTAAACATGAAACTCCAAATATAGCTATTAGAACTTTCGATTTTTAGAGCTAACTCTTCAGCCTAAATTATAAATGTTCTGTTCAAAGAAATATTGTATGATTGATTGCTGTTACTACTTTGGCAGACAGTCTGTAATTTAATAACTAGAATTGGACAACCTTCCTATAAATGCCTGAACATGTTTAACCTTGGAAGTGCATTGGAAAGAAAATCCAAGGATATGGCCGGAGAAGGAAAAACTTCACAATACGGGAGAAGAATGATTTAAAACTAAAATGTAATACATACATAAATAAATTGAAGGATTTAAATTGCAAAATACGACCAATATAACTCAGCAATATGTCATTCAAGCAAACGTAAACCCTCAAAATATTGTCATAATAAATTTATAGTAATTTATCACAGATTTACAAAGAATTACTCGGAAAAAGTATTTCATAAAATCTTCCTCTTTCATAATAAAGAAGTGATTGTTAATGTTTCTTTAAAATAATTCAACGCATTGACTTTCAAAATACTAGGCCTGTTCTCATCAAAGAAATTATCAAAAGGCGCCGCTACGCCAATATATCACAATGTAATAGATAACATTTCAATAAAATGTATCAAAATCACATTTACCTGGATCACAGGACTTAACCCTTGTAGAAGGCTCCGGGCCTAACAATTTAAAATAAAAGGCCTAAAGCAGTATTTCACTCTCCGTCCTGAGGTTCACTCAACAATCCAAATAAGGAGAGAGAACCCACCAGTCAGTTTGCCAGAACTTTCGATAGACTAAATAACTAATGGCAAACAAGTATTAGTCAACGAGCCCTATTGATATGCCAGGTTGCAAATATGGGGTAAGGGGGGAGAGTGAAGGTGTTCCGAACAAAGGAATTTAGAGAAAAACGGCAAAATGTTATTGTTAGAGGAATGAAATATCTTTATGGTTTTTGGATTTCTGAACAAGAAAATGTTTAAATTTACTTTTTTCGATTTAAGAGTAATTCACGGTTATATATACAATAAATTGGAATAGAAAATATTTACCTTAATGGTGTCTTCTTTTAGTCCGTTTACGGCATTCTGTATTAGGGTAGTCCCTTTACATCATTCTTCATTTTCCTTTGCACTTTAATTTCCTGATGGATGCGATCACCAAGTTTGTCACTCTCGTAATCACAATCTGGTGAAAAGAAATGCAAATGTGAAAATATTCAGCAAAATGTTGCACCTCAACTTTTCAAATGAAAGCATCAGAAATTTTACACGTTCTGTGAAAGTTTACGTTTTTAAATAAAACCATTCAAAAGCTTCCTAAAAATTTCCATGTTGTATTGCTTGTAGAAAATGAAACATGTTATTTTAGTCTCTCAAAACTTAGCGTTGGGAATATGCTCGTGATTGCAGAATCCCTTTCATCAGAGATTTTATAAAAATCAGATTTAAAATGCAATGGAACGAGGAAGAAAATTATTGGTCTCTTATAAAAGACTATGAATAACATTTTTTTTTTATTCCAGGTGCCAACACAACTTACATTTTTTTCTACTGATAAGAACATTCCTCTCACAGGAAACAAGAGCATTTGGTGTAACGCACTAGAAGTCCTAATAATATTATTCAAATTTACCTTAAAATCACCACCAACTTCCAAAAGGTACTTTTCATAGTTGACTTCAATCAGAAATTTGCTCATATTTATATCGAATATGAGCGAAGAAAAAATCTTAGGAACATATTCTGGCGTACTGCAAGAGGACAGAGGAATGAAGAAAAAGTACACAATGGGGAGAGGGGGTTATCTGGAGGAGAGGGCAATGGCAGTGCTGGACTTTGCTGGTTGCAGGTAGGAGGAGGAAGTAGTAAATTGTTATGAAAATTAAGACCAGAAAAGGGAAATGGGGTAGGGAAATATGCCACAGAATCGGAAAACAATTTATTTCCATTGTGTAAGACCTTGCTTTGAAGCATCAATGTTTCTGTAGTGTTTGAGTCACTTTAGTTTTAAACAATTTTGGAATTCTTCGTTTTTAGTGCGAAATGAAATTACTTTCGCGGAGCGCGACTATTGCAGCCTTGATGTCAAAGGTTTTCCTTATTTTTTTGGAAGTTCGAGGTCATTTAGCTCGCCTTCTGAGATATTATCAATCACTAGAGAAGTCTGCGCTTGGCATCTCTGTTCTTCGCTGTCAACGTCGTTGGAGCACATAGCAAAATTGTCCAAAGCTCAAGAATATAAAGTTTTCGCCGTGAGGCATTGGTTGAATTGCTGACATGCATTAGGGTACACAAGTGTTGAGTTTTCTTTATGAATATGTTTTTTTTAATATGAGGAAATATATAGAAATAACAACAGTGATTTCCTACTTCCTAATGAATATTCTAAACAACATACACGTCCTTTTTCATTGGCATTCAGAACTCATTTTGGGTGAATGCAAAGAACAGCACGCATATCGTGGTTTTTTTTTTTTTTGTTTTTTTTGTTTTTTTTTTTTTTTACCTGGCCCCCTAAGTTACATTCGATATATGCATTTCAAACACTTCCTTATAGCAAATAAAGCATAAATTATCTACTTTACATACTTCTGGTTGGTACATTTTTATAAATGCCAAATAATCTATGCAGCTGAAACATGAAACAATTTTCGAAAAAGTACTTGAGAATACAATCGCTTTCTTGCAAATTAGCATAAAACTGGAAAACGTAAAACCATGCAACAATGTCTCCGATCACGATAAGAACATAGCCAGGGACAATAGACTATCATGGTGCCCAGCCGCATTGCTAATTGAGACCATAATTGCAAATTTACAACAATTAAAAGTTAAAATTAAATTTGCAGTTAAACTGCAAATAATATTTTTTCTTCAAGTTTAGCGGTCCCGAATTAAAAAGGATTAGCTAGTCCCATTTCCATATATTTTGTATGTTGAAAAATAACATTTCAAATTAAAAATCTAATGAATTTAGATTTGTAAAATTCACAAGCCATGCACGATTACCTGAATCTGTTCATTTTTTGTTACAGCGTCCAAGAACTACACGGTTATTTGCTAAAATGTAGCAATGGACCGTAATGCATGACCCATATGTGACGCATAACATCAAGTAAACCGCCACGGGTGGCCGAGGTCGTTTAGGCGCGGACTCATGAGCGCGAGGCCTGAGGTTCGAATTCCACAAGGACCGCCCTCCCTGACTGAGGTTTTTTCCAGGTTTTTCTCTGTCCTCATAAATGGCAAATGCCGGGGAGGTACCCTAACCTTATGCCTGGAACGTTTCCTTCCTTAAAAAAACTTCTTTCCTAATATATCATTTCATTTCATGTATCATCAGTGTCCACCACCTGCGGTTCCTCAATCAAGTAACACATATTCATGCAATTGGTGTCGGTCCTGATGGTGTAGTGGTTACCATACTTGCCTCCTACACCCAAGATCGTGGGTTCGAACCCGGCCAGGACCGATGGATTTTTTCGGGCGTAAAAATCCTAAGTATGGCTTCCTTCGGAAGGAAGTAAAGCTGTCGGTCCCGTGTCGTACATTTACGGCACGATAAAGAACCTCAAGCCTGAAAGAGAGGCCTCTGAGCAAAATTTGTCGGCCGTTTCACGCCCCGTGTTGAATGGGACGCTGATGACCTAAGATGTTAAAGAGCGTCCATAAATAAATCAATCAGTTAGATGCAATTGGTTTCTTTGTAAAAATGTTAATTTTATCTCGAAAGTTTTATGCTTTTGTTTGTCTTTCTTTCTTTTCTTTTAAAGCCCTGCTGTGGTCATGTAATGCAATTATTATGCTCAGAATAATATTAACACCGTTATTAAATTACGTTTCATTCACTCGTTTTAGTCAGTTATAATACCTTATCGTTTTAATGTTGATAACAATAAGAACAAAAATGCTCCTATTAAATTGTGCAGTTATTGGAAGTTTCTCTCCATTTTAAGGCATTGCCTATTTTCACAGATTTTATAGCTGAATGCTGGCAGTAAAATGTTTGCAACTCGCGAATGGGCCATTAAAACGCAATTTATTGTACATGATTCGGGCTCATATGGTATTTATGCACATTTTCTATACGTACCCATTTCATGAATACATTGACACCAATAAAATCGAACCTCCCACCTTGAACTCATGCCATCAAATTTATGTCTACGAAAACTTCTCCTGGCTTCAGTCCAATTTAGATGCGCCATTTTCAGTTCAGGAGACAAGCCAGAAGACCACGGAAACTCCAGCATTGGAAAACGCAATGTAAATTAGAATTAGCATTTGGAGAACAGTTCCCGTTTTGGGTTAATGATTATGCTCTCATAAAACAGGGATAAGGGGCTGTAAGTGCTGGCGTAGGGTTCGGTAATAAACATTACTCTCCCAGATACTTCTAACAAACAATCCTTCCATAAAAAATACAACGTAATTACATCACAGATGTATAAGTGTTGTCGATAAAATGCACTTGATACGTGTACAGCAATACATTTTCAAAATAAATAACTATTACAACAACATACCATGCAGCATTTTAGAAGGTCATATTTTGTTTTTAAATTTGTACTTTATTGCAGTGATTAGAGTAAAGGCGTTTGGGTCTATCAACTAAATGTTTCTATATTGCCAAATGTTTACAGAATGTAGAGCTATTTCATTCGCTAATGGGGTAAAGAGGGAATGTTTCAGAAAAGAAACACGTTAGCGGCTGTCCAGCTAAAACAGTTTCACAGTATTCACTTTGATGCAACTGTAGCTAAGGCCATTGACTGATATGACAAAAACCTTGAAGCTTGCTTCCATTGTTCAAAGGATAATTTATATATTGTTGGGAATATGGTGCCAGTTGCAATATTTGTACCCTGTTAATAGCAACTGCTTTAAATAATCAAATTTGCACTATATATATATTGACTAGTTTAACAGAAACGATGTAGCGCCTGTTAGCCAAGTTTGTGAAACGCGCCTTCCTCTAGAATCTTTACGATATTTCTTTCTTCTCTTACTGCTAATAGCTGCATGCTACTCTACTCCTTGAGGGCACATAGCAGTGAGCTACGTGTTCTATCATTCTGCTGAGAAATTTATCAACACAGCTTTCTTTGAATGTTGGTAACATTAGAGGCTGATTCATTTTGTGTGATAAGAGAAGCGACCTTGATAACTAATAAATTATTTACTGTACAAAAGTAGTGAGCAACAATTTTAAACCTCTTAATATTTATTTTTTATAAACCAAGTACATCATCGTAATCTACAGACTTTTCTCTCACTTTTCAACACAGTCTCCATTTCTTTCCACACGCTTTTCGCAACGTTCTGCAAGTTTGAAAATACCCTTACAATGGAACTTCGTACCAGCTGCACGAAGAATCTCTGCACTGCTTTCCGAATATCCTCCACCGTCTCGTAGTGTTGGCCTCGCATCTGTTCCTTAACAGAACCAAAAAGATGATAGTCGGAGGGTGCCACGTCGGGACTATAGGGAGGATGTGGAAGAGTTTCCCATCCAAATGTTGTGATCTTCTCCTTGTGACACGGGCAGTGTCAGGACGCGCATTATTCTCTTGCAGAATGATCTTCTCGGGGCGCTTATCGTGCAATGCACGACGGAGCTTCCAAAGTGTCTGGATATAGCGGGCAGCGTTTACGGTTTGTCCAGGTTCAAGAAAAGCAACCAGAATGCAACCCTGTGCATCCCAGAAGACCTACCCCCCATAAACTTCCCAGCAGATCGCACTGTCTTCGCTTTCTTCTTCCAAATGGTGTCATTCCATATTCTGGCGTTTTGTTTCAGGCTCGTATTGATGGAACCAGCTTTCATCGCCTGTCACAATACTCGTCAAATATTCATCACCTTCATAGATCGTTTTGGCTGAGGGTTATTCTCTGAAGTTTGTGGTCTTAGGTCAAATAAACGTGGGACCCAACGGGCATAAACTTATCGATAACCTAAGCCTTTTATCATTTCTTGCACTGTACCATGTCCTACTGCAAGTTTTACAGCGAATTCATCCACAGTGATAGGCCTATCTTCTCTAATGAGCTCATCAACTCTTTCCTTGTTGCAGTCCGCGGGCTCATCTTCGATACTCGTTTTCCCATCTTTTAAATGTTTCACCCATCTTCTTACACTGCTAGCACCCCATGCAGACATCTCCACAGGCACGTTGAAGTCTGGGGTGAATTTCAGCAGCAGATTTCCCCTCTTTAACAAGGAATTCAATGACAACGCGCTGTCGAAACGAAACATTGATATCCGCCATTTGGGAAATACTGCTTGTGATTACGTGATAGAAGTTAATGACGTCACAATATGGCTACATGTGGTACAAAGTCTGCAGATTACGATCTTGCAGACCTTTATGCTACATTGTTGGAATTTGAATTTTAACAAAGGGTTGTTCAGGATTTTCCGCATGATCCACGTATATATAATTCATTTTACATATTTTATCTTTTCATTTATATTTTGTGCAAGCTTTTAACCTGACTTGTTGGGCTTTATTTTGGAGCCATTTCCTTAATCAATTCTTCTACCATGGGGTTATATGCAAATTATTTATAAGAAAATGTGTATGTTAAAACAATAATTAGTTTTAATTTGCTATATACATAAACATTAAATTAACGTTTCATTCATTTGCGATATGTAAATTAAGAATATAATATTCAAAAGTTTGTTTTTGAATACTGAATTGAATTTGCTGCAACTTGTTTTTAAAATCAAATAAACAAGAATCATCCAAAGCCTATGTACTGGGTTCTTCCCCATTAAATCGCTTGCCCCCACATTAAACTTCTATTGATGATTTGTACCGCCACGTGTGGCCTAGGTCGTTGAGGCGTGGACTCGTAAGCGGCAGGTATGGGGTTCGAATTACACCAGGACCATCTTCTCTGATTGAGGTTTTCCTCAGTCCTCATAACTGGCAAATACCGGGGAGGTACCCTAAACTTAGGCTTGGAACGACTCCTTCCTTGAAAAAAATCTTTCACAATATATAAAGTCATCTCATGTGTCATGAGTGTCCACCTCCTGTGTGCCTTAATAGTAAAAACGGGCGTTAAACACTATTGAAAAAAAGCACTGTAGTCATTAATATGTACAAATATTGGAGATTAAATTACATGAGAACTATGCCTTAATTGTAAGTCACTGATGGTTGTATTTTAATTAATAATATTAAATATTACAATATTTATACTGATAAAATGTTGACATATCATAACCAGCGTAGGAAGTATATTAGATTAAGTAATTTTATTTACATTGTGTACCATTTATATTGTTAAATAAAGATAAAGATATTAATTGTTAAATAAAAGTAATAAATTTAGTTACGAGTAACCATGTAAAACTATATTAATCTGAATTTTGAACAATGAAATAAAGTTTCTATGGCTGCAGTAGAAAACAAAAATTTGGATAGCAAAAGAATCGAAGGTATGGGCAAAAATTGAATATGTTTATATTAATTGGTAAAACAATTTAATACCAAGTTATTGGCTAAAACATATAAGTTATACCAACTGAAACAGAAACTGTTAGTAGCCAATAATAATAATAATAATAATAATAATAAAAATTATTTTAAAACTATATTATCTATGCTTTACTATTTCAAGTATTTTCCAGATATGTTTCAATCTTTCATAATTTCGCGAAAGAATTAGCAAGAACTTAATTTAGTGTACAAGAATCTAATGTATGAGGATTTATATTCTATAAATAGTTTATAAGTAATTCAATATATTTGATACATAAGCAAATGTACTCCAAGCATCTCCTAAAGCAAGCACACAAAACACTTTAAACCCCGTCTCTGTATCATTTCTCCCGCAGGCGGACTGTAACCTATACAGCCGGAACTTAGCTGCGCGTTCAGGACCATTTCCTGACATTTATATTTCACGATGTGTGGGGTGGTAGTGAGGCAAGGAAATGAATGCCTGCTCCTGTTTCTGCTGTTTGATATGTATTATTTGCGAATGCTATCCAGCTACCTAATCCCCACCCTAACAGCTTTCCTCGACAACAAAATTCAGAGAGACGACCTTCCTGCACAACTGCTACCAATTTCGGCATTTATCTGTCTGCCTTGTGCCATGCAAACAAGAAGATAATTCTTGTGACATATGCACCTGGTAGTTCATATTTCTTCTGCCAACTCCTAAAGCGCACAGATTTTTCTCTACTCTGACTGGTTTAGAACCGGTCTAAGAATTTCACAGCCCCTTGCGCTTCCTTATCTTGCACTAAGGTGGCAAGAGTTGTTCAGCAAAATGTTCAAATAACTACTACGGCTTATGGGCACATACATTAAACATGGACGTGTCCTTAGTGAAGGCGGCTGCAATACCCCAAAATTATCAACGTTCAATTCCCTCTAATTGTTGCTTAATGCGTATTTGTGGTCATTATTTGAAGGGCACTTGTTTGCAATCGCGATACAAATATGTTGATTCTAGAAGGTGAGAAGAAGTGGTAAAGAGAGTCATATGTTTGCACCATCTTAAACGTCAGCTCTCATTGTTCTCAGGAATGTTTGCTTACAGTTGATTGTTGATCCGTAACAAGTTAAATAAAACAGTTTAAAGACAACTAGATAACTATAATGAAACAGTGTATTAATGGAAAAACAAAATATGTTTAATATGGGGAGATTTTCAGTAATTTCAAAGTCAAACATTAGCTACTTTTGAGGTAACAATGCTGTCAGTAGCGATTAAATAGTTGTTTCTGACTCTTGTGATTTCCTGAAGAGTTGCTCTATTTTGTTTTGGCACTATACAAAGCTTACACTGTAAGTCTTTTTCTTTGCAAAAGCGTAGGAAGTATATAATGCTTTCTGTTGAGACACATTTCATTTTGCAGATTCCAGACTTTATTCAAAGAACCTTGGACAAATTTACTGGCATTAAAACCAGGAGAACTTGTTTAAGGAATTTTGAATGGCCTATCTCTACAATGTATATTTAAGCAACTTAATGGCCCGTTTTCTCTATAAGTATAAAAGCTAGGAGTATTATCAAAACCTAAAAAGTGCAGAACTTAATTAAAAGTTGTGTACACCTATAGAGAATATGCAGCAAACATTTAAACCTAATAAGATAGCGGATCATATGTTATGAAAAGTGTAGTTTGGAGAAAAACTAGATCTAAAGTGTTGTATAGTTCTGCACATACCTCAGTGCATCCCTGGGCCATATGCTGGGTTATCAGGGTCCTTCTCCTATTGGTGCATGTCCTCCAGTTTCCTCTTAGCCTTACTCAGGTACTACGTGCTGTTTTTTAGCATCTGTCACTTCGCTCGATTGACGTTTGCATTGCAGAAATGCAATTCAATCTAATTTTCATTCCTAAGCATTTTTTAATATTGCCACAGCATCAATTTTTTTTGATTGATTTATTTATGGGCGCTCTTTAACATCTCAGGTCATCAGCGTCCCATTCAACTCAGGACGTGAAACGGCCGACTAATTTTGCTCAGAGGCCTGTCTTTCTGGCTTGAGGTTCTTTTTCGTGCCGTAAATGTACGACACGGGACCTAAGGCTTTACTTCCCTTCCGAAGGAAGCCACACTTAGGATTTTTACGCCCTGAAAAAATCGAACTGTCCTGATCGGGTTCGAACCCGCGACCTTGGGTTTAGGGGGCAAGTATGGTAACCACTACACCACCAGGACCGACCCACAGCATCAAATATACCCATATACAATGTGTTGATTGCAAAACAACCTGGTCCAGGTTACATTGTGCAGAGATCCGTTTGGATTTTTAATTCCCTCTTAACATTTCTCTTAGCACGGCCATTTTCCTTCATGCAAGTTAAGGACAGACGAAAGTGATTTTTATGGT
Source organism: Metallyticus violacea (assembly GCA_030762175.1). Classification (NCBI taxonomy): domain Eukaryota; kingdom Metazoa; phylum Arthropoda; class Insecta; order Mantodea; family Metallyticidae; genus Metallyticus; species Metallyticus violacea. The sequence continues at coordinate 93,147,851 of CM060839.1, forward strand.
GGTGTTCCTCATAGGCGTCCTTAGCCTTTAGGAATGTACACCTTGAAGCTGAACATAAACCATGCTGGAATATTCATTACACGACAGTAATTGGAAATAAATGGCCCATACTAGCTTGTTTGTTTGTTTGTTTGTTTGTTCGGTTCCCCCCCCCCATTTTCCCTTCATTTCCTACAGGTTCCCTGTATTTCACCTTAATACTTGTGTAATTAACTGTTTGCTCCACCAAATTTTCCCTATTACTCTGTGTTTTCCCCTGTATATGCACTTACATTTTCTAAGTTTTGTGCCGATTATATTTGTACATGTCCAACACATTCCAATTTTTCTTTTTACTATACAGTCTCCATAAGGTTTTTCTTCTGCCAATGTCTTAAAGATTTAGTTTCTCCATCTCCCAGATACTGTGTGTATTACACATCATATAAAGCAGTTCAACGTTTGAAAATTTCCTTTGCCCCTTATACTTCCGTTCCATATGATAATTTGCAATACAAGAAACATTATGAGCATTATTTGCTTTATTTGTACATTTATAACACTTGGTCTTGATATAGATGTCTACCATTGTAACTGTGTTCCCACTTGTTACTCCAATTCGTGAAGAATGTCCTCTCTTTTGGTCTGTACCATCTACAGCAACTGTTAAATCTTTTTTGCCAGAATTGTACTCTACACCTCCCGAGCAGCTTCTAGCATGCTTTGTTTACAAACACCTTGAACTGCTGGACCCTTTACATTTACATGTTGCTGGGATTTTGATGGGGGTTTATGTAAGGTCATTATCCCACACAATATATCCCAGCTGTCTGGCCTTTTCCAGTAAATTGTTCTAAGACTATAAACTAATCGTATATTAATATTGTATAACTTTTTATGATCATACCGTTGCACTAAATCCTATTTTGCTGCCAAACCTGAACTTACTGATAACGTAATTGGCTCATGAGATTTTGGCACATAACAGATTCGCTTAGAAAGTTAATGAAAATAGGAATGTTCATTATTAAATTACCAACGTCAATGCAATCTTGTTATTTAATTTATTTGTACAATTCCATAGATAGTGTGATCTTCTTTGATGCACTACAACACTATGAGGACATAACTATGAAGTTATGTCCTCAACTTGATCATTTATATCAGAGTTATATTTGGCTTACTTATATTTTAAACCTACCAACATCGTCACTTTTCTTAAAAATCCTTTTTTTCGTCATTATCGCAAAATAATACGCACAAATGTGAAAACTTCCGAAACAAAATCACTTGCAAAATAAAGCCATTAATCACCTTGTGATACACTGTAACAGAAATAAACAATAGCCATCTTGAAGCAGTATAGCCAACAGAAGAAAACAGAGAAAGAAAAATCTCTTACAACAGGGAAAATGCCATGTTAATAGCTGTTATAGGGAAAAAGTTCTAGCTATTAAAATCTTTGCAAATGTATACCAAATTATGCACCTATTAATCTTCACACCTTGTAGAATAATTTAAAGTAAGAAATTAAATTTTAATAATTTCATAATTTTTCCCTATTTGTGTCCCTTAAATAGATCTTTATTGAAATAGTTTTATAAAATTCTCTCTCTTTTGTATGTTTAGTCCAGCATATATGAGTAATAATTCTAGGAATTAAATTCTAGAACCTTGAAATCAGACATTTAGCAGTAGTAGTAGCCATTATATGTTTTTAAGGGCTTCCATTTTAATGTAAATACACAAATACACTTTTCTAAAAGCGAGTGGCTTATATCTGGCAGAATCTAAGGGAAAATCTATTATTTACCTAGGAAGGAGAAGAGTGGCTAATATTCTGTTGAAACTAACCTAACAGGAACGTTTATTCATAGCATATATTACATATATTAAAAGCTAGCTCGAAATCCAGAGCAAGAGGTGCAAAAACTTTATAAGAGAACATTTTTTCTAAACTGTTGCACTAATTTGGTTTCTAGTAGTCATAAAGACAAATGTGATTCCCCTCTGGCAGGGATCAATTCAATGGGGTAGAAGAGTTTTAATCATTGCCCGGTTTCACCTTATGAAAACTGCAAGTGAGTTGTTTACAATTAAAAAGACATATGTTTACTTAGGTTATTATTCTGTTCTGATGCGAGCATTTTCGTCAATGTTGCTCATCGGGTGAACAATGGAAGCCACTTATCGCTTATGAAGGTTAAACATTTAGTTTTCATTATCCATTCAAGGATAGTTTGCAAGGGAGTCCATATTTTAAGAAACCGTATGTTTTCGTTAAATCCTCTACAAATAATTAATTGAGGCCAAATCTATTACAATCATGATAAACGCGGTGAAAAAGTCCTTAATAGACAAAAACTTAGCATACTCTAAAAAGAAAAACTGTAGATGATATTTCTTCTAGACGATCTAATGATTCTTAAAGTGACAGCCCTGATTTAACCAATAGTGCTTTGACGTAATGCGACATATGCATCGTTCATCTGTTTACCTCCAATTACGCAGTGCTATGGAAACTGTGTTGCATTGACTCTGTGAGATTTAAACTAATACTAACTAAAATGTTGTGCTTGTGAATGATGAAAACTTACAAACGAGTTACAAATATGGGACATTCAAAAGTCGTCCAAATATTCACCACTCTACTTTAAAAAGCATGTTTATAGAGCTTTTGTGCTGCTCAAGAAACTTGAAACATACTTCTGCGTTTCAAAATGCGTTCGTCGCTGCAGTTCTCTCACTGCTAAGTACTTTCCGATCGATATTTTTTCAGGGCTTACAGCGATATCATAGAGTGTAAAATCAGAGTTGTGAAATATTAACTGCGAATTATTCATGGGAACCAATCTTTAACTAGGGCAATGTGTACCATGAACAGTTGGGGAAGAGAGTGAATATGATATGGATATCCAAATCAAGAAAAAGGACTAGAAACAATAGGGCGAGACTCTATTTGGGTTGCTGGTCAGGGAAATAGAAAGAGGGGCATGGGGGAGGGTTAGGAACCGCTTAATAGATATGGATAGGCAGCAAATCGCGCAATGAAGAGAAAGAATTTCGCTGAAAGTACAGTTGGAGCTAAACTTTGAATGGGGATTTGAGCAGCACATCAAAACAGAGACTAAACTCACTAGTTGCGTGGTTCAGACTAGGAGCATGGCGGATCATTAAGGTCACCGACGTATATGAGCGGACAATTAGTCTCATCAGTAAGATAGGAGAATCATGAACACTTATTCTGGCTGAATGTTAAGATACGGACAAATGGAGGGACAAGTGTCTACCACACTGCTTTACATCAAACAGAGGACGATGGTCATGCTGGGCTCTGGTGGCAGGCAAGGAAGGAGAAAAGAGATGAGGTAAATTTGTGATGAAAATGAGACAGCTCAGGTCTGAAAAGGCTGATAACGGAGGAGGGGTTTTGATTGAATTCATCTGTGTGTCACCCATATTTGTTTATATTTTATATGCATTATTAATATTTTTCAAAATTAATCTCCTTTTATGTGTTTTCTTTTATTTTCATTTTAATTTGTCTATTCGTTTTATAAAATATAGGTTTTATAGCTCTACGTGAAATATTTAATCTAATATATTGCATTGAATCAATCAGACCTATAAAAGCATTTACGGTCTGTTAGACCCATGCACTTGTTGAAGTGCATGGGTCTAACCCATGCACTTCAACACTGCACTGTAATATTTATTACAGTGGCACCAGTGCATTACACTGGTGCCACTGTAATAAATATTACTGCTACTGCTACTGCTACTTTTCAAAAAGCAGGCACGACGACGTTCGGGGTGGGGAAAACAGGGAAACGGAATGTGTTTTAATGTCATTATTAAAAGATGAACTGTTAATTTGCTTTAGATGTCCATCTAAAGATAAATTTATCTCATTAGGCAGTAACAGCTGGGTTTAGATACAGACGCGATCAAAAACATGTGCTTTCTGCTTAATTTCTAAATGTATTGCCATACACTGAGATTATTTGAGATACGGGCCAACTGAGATGGGTTGCTTACTACTACCGCAACCGAAAAAAAGGATATAGAGTTGCCACATTTAAAGTTGGTACATATTGTTTTACTAAAAGCTCAAAATTATACTGATTTAAACCTTATGATAATAAGCACTAATTTAGCTGAAAAATATGTTTCTCAGCGGCAATATATGCCGGCATCTGCATTTCATGTAACTTTTCTCGCGGTTAGAAACAGGTGTCTTGTCACTGAGATAACTTGGAACGCGATTGCTATTGTCTAACAAATTCTCGGGACATTAGATAAAAATAATATACGTTTCTAAAGCAACGTGTGAACAAAAATCTGATCTTGATTTCGAGAATGAGCGCGCATCTGTTCTATTTGTCGATCCCGAAAATACCGCAACCTGCCGTTTTTGAGTTAAGCAATGCAGAGCGCACTCGGTTACCACTTGTTGCGTTAAGCAGGCCTAAACAAATGAATTGTTAAGAGTTCATCATTAGCATTATGGAAACTACAGCACTTCTTAAGTTACCTCAATAATTTTTACTCTTAAATTGATTGAAACTCCCGTATGTAAGGGTTTCTTTTTTCTGAAAAGGAAATAAATAAATACGTTAACAATGGGGAGGGGGCAGAATATCTTATGGAAAAAATAACAAAAGTTAGGTTGAAGCCAGGAGAGTAGTCTGCAAGTCATTTTACGACATTAAATCATTTTCTTGTGAAGCGTCTCTACAAGAATCCGTTTTCACATATGTATCGAATATAAAACTGGAAACGATACATTTTATATTCATATAGTGACATAACTAACAAATAAAATTAGCATACAATTTACACGCAATGATAATCCGAGTAACATGCAAACTCGCAACATACTCTTTAACAAAGCCTTCCTTAAACTGACTACAAGCTGCTACCTGCACACGCATTGTACGCCTGTAACTTAAATAACCTCACCTGCATGATATTAATACAGGAATTTTGGTTGAAATGTGCAACACTTCAGGTAAGTCAGCAATCTACGAGCTTATATGCACTGATGTCAAAGATTTCATGAGCAACACTATGAAACTTTACGTACCAGATTTTGCTATGTTCTCTGAAAAAAAAAAAATTAAAAATAAACTGCATTATTCCTTAACAAAATGAACATTTATAAATTACTATAAGAATTACAAACTTCCTGGGTTTCGCACCAACAACACTAGTTAAACAATCTTTTTTAGAAACATGTGGTGTTTGTTTCGTGACAGTGCGTGATAAAACTAAGGATATAAATATTTCATTAAAATATGTTTTCGGATACCGTATCTCTTCTCTTTTGTTGCATTACTGTCCCCCCCCCCCCGAAGTTTCGTGCTATAAATATATTACACGTTTCCGTGCCGTACACGTGTATTTCAAAGCGAAACAACAGAAATCTTCAATTGTTAACACGTCCAAGTTACAATAGCACGCTTTACAAGCTGCACCTTGTTCCTAAGTTTTATGTTAAAACGGGGCTTGGGGGACTAACTGTCCGGTGATGTATGGTCCATAGAGCCGGGCCCAGGTCGGAAATTACACTGTCAGGAGGACAAAAAGTACTGCACCCGTTCCGTATGTATATGTAACAATATGTTCTGCTGATAACTGGGTACACAGAAGGCGCTAGGCTCCGGGACATCGGACATAAATTACATCGTCTCTGGATAAAATACGCGTCGATCCTCCCATTTCAGAACGTTAATTGTACCAACCTGTGTTACCCCTGCTCAGAACAGAGTTTTTATGTTTAACCTTGGATGCTTCCCTTGCCATTTACTACCTGGGTTTGCTGGAGCTTTCGCCATAAACTTTTTGGGAAAAGGTTCTGCTGAATAGCTATCCCCCCCCCCTTCCCTGTAGTAAGCTGCTATATGCTATGCCTCAGATTTAACCTACAATTCCCTCAGAGACTTCAGAGAGTTGGGTAGAAATCTTCAAAATATTTAATTCAGAAATTATGACTAAGGGGAATTACAAGCTTCAAGTAGGATGATCTAATGCACACATTCCCCCAGAGAGGTTATGAATTTCATTTAAATGGAACAGTTAAGTTCACGTTCTCTTAGTTAAAGGATAAATATACAAAAGTAAACGTTTAATCTCCTATAGCTGTTCTTTTATGCGCGAAATAAAAAACGACAGCAACGCCAGAAGGAAACTTTTATATCTTTCTTGATGTTTGTATTTGAGGTTTTTTCTGTAGGGGACTACGTTTGCAGGCGCGTGGCTAACCAATATCTCGGTAAGTTAGTGGAGTGTGTTAACCGAGGGAGGTGAGAGGAACCGGCCTTTACCCATAAGAGTTAATATGTGCATGCACTACCAGAAACGTCACCTCTCGTCACGTGTTTTCCCAGGAAAGCCCCCAGTTTTTACACAATTGGTTGTTTCTGCACTATAAAGCGAAATAACTTGTTTTAAAAATGAATGAATGGTGTTTAGCGGCCGTTTTTGCTACAGAAGCACCACAGGCGATGGACATTTATGATACATGAGATGAAATGATATAGTGGGAAAGGAGTATTTTAAGGAAAGAAACGTTTCAGGCCTAAATTTAGGGTACCTTACTGGCATTTGCAATATATGAGGACTGAGGAAAACCTGGAAAAAACCTCAGTCAGGGAGGACGATCCTAGCGAGATTCGAACCCCAGACCTCCTGCTCACAAGACCGTACCTTAACGACCTCCGTCACTCGTGGCGGTGACTTATTTTAAGACAGATAATACATTAAAATATTAAGTATACAAAAACTTCAATTTTTTCAATATCGAACAATATTACATTTTAATTCATCATTTTTCGTTGTTGCTGAATGACGGGCTAGAGAAGATCCAAAGTGAACAGTATACAAAGCTTATATACACACTGGAGGAGAAAATGAAAATATCTGGGTACGCCAAGTCCAAATATTACAGCGATTTAAAAGCATATGCCATACTTTCTGTAAGGATGCACTTCATCCTGCACATTTTAATTATTGGGTCATCAGTTTGTTGCATGAAACTCAGGATAATGTTCTTAATAAATATTTTAATATTTGTATTAAATTCCCTATTCTCCACTGTAGTTCAGCCACGTGTGTTAAGATTCTAGAAACTTGCAAGTGTATTCAGCATTAGCAATAGCAACCTTGTCTACCCTACTGCGGCCAACCACTAGTGCTCTCAATCATAATAGTACGTTTTATTTTAGCATAGAATATCTGATATCTAACTTAATATGATGTTTTAAATCAACCAGAACTGGTCCATTATAATAGGACGTAAGATGTGTTGGATCCATGAAGTTTAATTGAGATGTTTCCACTGGAATAAATAAACTCCTTTTGTTATGGTTCTCTCATGCGATATGTCTAACACTTGGTTCTGTATGCCAATGCTAAAGCGATATCTTACAGTTGCTTATCATGTGTTTTGTTAAAAAAAAAAAACAGAACATACACTTCTTAGAATTTGAGAAAGGTGTTAATGTTTATAATTGGATAATTTTATTTTTTAAATATCCGATTTTACTGATGTGTTTTTATAAGTTATTGTGATTATATTATTTAGAAAGGCAAATTTTTAGATTCAAAAATACTTAAGAATGTGGCAGTAAGCCCTTACCTCCAAGAGACAACTACAAAAAATAAATAGGCAGAGTTGGTGGATAAAGGCTTTCTACTTTTTAAAATCTGAATAATTAGCTACCCACTTGCCATTATGACTTGCTGTAAGTAACTGCCTAAACATAACGAACAAAATCAAGGTATAAAATTCTTTTAAATAAATATTTTCATCTGAACTAGCAACTACCTAATTTTATATCTTGTCAAGAATTTGCTAAATTTGATAAACTAGAATACTTTCGGCTAGGGAGAGATAAGATGAATATTAATTCTAAAGAGAAATAAGACAAAACAATTGCTTTTATATAACTGGGTTTTAAGAGCTAATAATAAAAACAATTTGTTATAGCACGGTCTGTATCATTAATGTAGTTTTTCATTTTATCATGTTTATTTGTACTTTGCCTAATCTGCCAGCAAATGTTTGAAGATGACTTTTTTGAAATGCAAATATAAAACATATGTATATTGCTGGGCAGAAAACTAGACGCCATTTTAATTCTAGTTCTACAATGTAACGTTTGATTGACACGAACGATTAACAAGTGTGAAATGCCGAATATTGTGTTATCACTATATATCTTTGTCGCCTGCAGTTGCTAACATTGGTCATTATAGGATCAATAACACAATAAGGTTAATAGTTTTGTCATATTAATACTTGTCAAGAGCTTTGGAAGGAAGCCATTATTTAAAAACAGGCACATCTTGGATGGGCTAAGCTTTGCTTTGGTACAAGTTTTATTATTGACTGTTGGTAACGGTTTGTAAACTGTAAAAATTCGTTTCAATCTAAATCATCTCCGTCTGGTTGCGAGTATCAAAGTTATCTGTACTTTCATTAAGTTTAACTTTACTGGGCAGGTCTGTGTTCGTTTTACTCGTTAACTACCCGGAATGTACTCAAATCTTCACCAAAGGAAAACGCTTCAATTTCCTGTATTTTCGGCAGGTGTTTTATTTTTTAGCTTCTGATTTAGGTTTGCAAACGTTTTCATGTGTTCTAATGAAACTAATAAATTCCTTTTTGGTATAATTTCCTAAAGCATTTTCTCATTAAGTTGTTAATTTAGGCAATAGTTTTATTACTCGTAAATATATGGGTATTTACCAAAAGAAAGGATTCTTTTAACCAAACTGAAACATTTTGACACAGAGTTATTACACAACAAATGGTGATGTTTGCATCACCATAAGAATCAGTTTGTTCTTATTGTTGTGGTTGAATTACAGGTTTAATATAAATAAAATGTCTGCTTATTATTTGTATTATTGTAAATAATGATAATACTTCTGAAAATTCATGCTATCATTTATTTCATTTATTTATTTATCCTGGAAGAGCTAAGACCATTAGGCCTTCTCTTCCGCTCTACCAACCTAATAACAATTACATGAAGTTATAGCGACAACATTACAATCACAACATTGACAGTAAAGTTGACAATACTCGTATACATATAAAACATTAAGTATATAACTAAATGTATGCTAGTACATAAACATTAATAATGGTAAATGAAAATATTAATTTAAGAAGAAGAAAAAAAAAAGGAAAATAAAAGAGCAATAATATATAACAAGCACCAGCAAAGACAATTTATAAAGCGGGAAATTGGGATAAAGCTACAAGCAAAATAGAAAATTAAACCGTGACAATACTATGAAGGAGATAGGAACATTTTGGTAGTAATAAAATAATAAAATAAATAATTCCAAAGCAGGGCAAAACAAATAAATACATACATTGTAACAAAAGAAATCTAAATCTAGTAATCGATTATTTCTAATAATAATAATAATAATAATAATAATAATAATAAACAATTTCTTATGAAATGCTCCTAAAGTATGACAGTCTCTGATATTCCATGGCAATGCATTCCAGAGACGGGCAGTGGTTACTCTGAATGTTGATCAGTAAAGTGATGTTCGGTACAATGTAATAATAGTACGTGCTGGGATTCAGAACGTGTGTTAAGATTATGAGAGGAAGAAAGATTTTGAAAACGAGAAGATAGATAAGATGGAGAAAATGTATGGATAATTTTGAAAAGACGTAACATAGTATGGATGTGGAAGAAGTTATTCAGCATTTTTTTTTTTCTCCCGCAGTTGAAGAGTTGGCCCATGCACTTTTAGTTCTTTCCAGAGATTGCCAGATAAAAGTCCAGAATATTATTATGTATGGTGTCATCTAAAGGAAAGAGTATTTCTGAACAAACTGACGAGAGTAAATGAGTTGAAGAATATTCAAAAACACAAACTCAAAGTCACAGTTTTCTTCAGTATTCTTTAACTCATCAACTATCGTAGTTTTCTTGTATTTCAACATTTTCACATTCAGTTACCAATACTTCTAAGTTTGTGTAAAAGCAACTAATACTTTCATCATCCTAATATGAAGATTTTCTTCTATTTCTGATGCATTATTGAGTCAAGAAACACGTGGTAGGCCATACTAACATAAGCAGACAAAATATAGTCCTAACCAGAAATTTCACTAGGCAATGTAGTACTTTATTACGTCAGAGCTGGTACTTCTGCATCTCCTCGGTGACTTTGTCCGCTCCCCTCCGTCCCTTTGCGTCTAGGTTCTGTAATGAGTTACTGTTACTAATTGGTTGGCATAGCTGGCAGATTATAGCGACATCACTCGGGAAACACCGGAAATGAAGAATGGCATGATGGGATGTTCTCTGTATGGACTAATGCGCTTTCAAGCGTCTATTTGGTAGGGGGGAGTACAAAATGGACTGGGGTGCGGGATTAATATCTCAAAATTATGCATGAAAAAGGCTTCCTAGAAAATCAAAGGAGAAAAAAATGCTGCAGCGTTAATGAGGTTTCCGAGCTATACTTCCGCTGCAAATTAGGAGTATATAACACTGAAGCCATGCTTATTTCTAGGAAATAAGCTTCACTATTAAAGATATAACAACAAATTGATGTCAGTGCTAAACCTCGATTTTAAATAAATTTAAAAAAAATGTTAAACAATTTAAAACCACTTCAATTGTTCTAAAACACTATTCACTGAATTTAGAAATACAAGCAGCCATTGATAATATACTTATATACTTGCTATTATGTATAATAATTTCCATAATGTAACAGTGAGTTTTATGTAGAAACATAATCGAAGAAAAGTTAGATGTTAAATCGTATAACATTTGGTAATTCAACCATTTATTATTTATGAAAATTAACCTTAAGCAAACTGAACGTGTTTAAGACGTAGGCCTTTGCTCAAGATGCTCTCATCCAGCTTCTGTTGGTCGATATTTCTACTGAGCCACATGAAGGAGCGAATTGAAATACCGAAAGTTAACACCTCCGGGGTTTAAAAAAACCTTTCCTTAAGGGATAAAATACTTCCAATAAGGTACATTCAATGTCAGGAAAGAGCAAACGTGTGTTTGTTTGAGTCATCAAACATTCGTTAGATTCCCCCGAAGCCCCTGTTTAGTCTCAAGATATTTTAACTATATATATATATATATATATATGTATATGTGTGTGTGTGTGTGTGTGTGTGTGTATACATATAGTAGGGTAGATCCATAAGTTTCCGGCCAAACCATTTTCTAGGTATAATAAAGGGAAAAACTATATTTCACTATTCAGTATAGTTACCCTTTATTACAATACACTTTTAAAATCTTTGAATTAACATTTCAATCTCCCCCCCCCCCAAATAGTCGGAAATCTTGTTTGCAAAATGGGCATAAACAGCACCCATCAGTTCTTCGGCGCACTTAAATTTCCTTCCTCGAAGGCCCCGCTTGAGTTTTGAGAAGAGGAATTAGTCACTGGGAGCAATACTGGGCTATAAGGTGGATGATGGATCTCCTTGAAACCACTTTTCTTCACTGCTTCCTTTGCAACATGAGCTGTATGCACAGGCGCGTTGTCGTGAAGAAGGCGTACATCTCCATTCAGCTTTCCTCGCCTTTTCTCTTTGATGGAAGCACGTAGTCTGTGCAGTAGGCCAGCATAGTACTCCCCATTTATTGTGGTGTTCCTCGCCTTGAAGTCAATGAAGAGTATTCCTTCGTAGTGTCAAAAAATTGTGGCCATGATATTCTTGGTTGACTGAGTGACCTTGGCTTTTAGCGGCGTGCTTAGTCAGGTTTACGCCTGCCACTCCATTGATTCTCTTTTGGACAAGGGATCATAGTAGAGGACCATCGTTTCATCTCCAGTAACAATGGTTTGCAGAATTTCTCTCTCGTTGCCACGGCAGAGCTCCAAAAATGCCTAACAACAGATGACTCGTTGCTGCTTTTGTACTGAGGAAAGAAGTCTAGGCACTAACCTTGTTCATGTTTAAATGTTCGCGAATAATTTGAACGCAACAGTTTTAAAAAGTCCCAAACTTGTTGCGATTTCTGTAACTTTGAGCCGCCGGCCTTCCATAATTTCTCCTTCCACAAGAGCGAGCGATGTTTTCAGGAGTGAGCACCTCCAAGGGCCGACCTGCACGCTCTTCGTTTTCAATGCTTTCTCGACCCATTCGAAAATGTTTGGCCCACTCCTTTACGATTGAATATGAGGGGGATGCTTCCCCATATATACCGTCCAATCGCTGTTTAATTTCATTTGGAGTAAGTTCTTCTTTTGTGAAGAAATTAATAACAGCTCTATACTACAATTTGAACATATCACAATCTACTACACACAGCCTTCTTTATGCAGCTATATCTGAACAACTGAACACAACGGAGCGGAAGTTATAGGTGGAAATATTTACTTAACAGATAAGGTATGATATCAAATAAGGGTTTTGTGAAGTCCATAATCCTTATCGGCGAGGCCGAAACTTATGGACTAAATCTCGTATATATAGTTAAAATAACAAGAGCTTGAGAAGCAGGAATAAATATAACACTTAATAGTAATACAAATATTGCGAAAAAAAATATATTTTACATATAAATGGTTTAGCGCAAGACATAAGGGAATGCAAAAGAAAATGGAAACGACCTGTTTAATGAATATTGATGAACTAGAAAAAAATTAATAATGATGATATCTTCAACTTCCGGATACAAGTTTAATTGACTTCTTGGTGCTAAGTACAAAACACTTCGATATATTTAGATTAGTTCAACATACGCGCCTCCAGAAGTGAACCTATACATAACTTTGTAAAAAAGCAAAACCTGTTCTAAATTAGAATTAATCAACTGTTTTGCTGTATCTGCTCCAAAAGAGACAATTGTTTTATCATTAACTATTTATATTAAAGCAAATAAAGTTGACGAAGAAGATACAAAATATTGGGTACAATTATTTGATCTAATAAGAAATAGAATGGTTAAATGACAGGTTCAATATTGTAGCATATGGAGGATTGATAGTGTGAGGAAATGTATTGTAGCATTGAGTTCGTTAAGAAGTAGAAGTGACAGTTGCAAAGATTGCATAATCACAATTAAGGTTTGAGCATGCGCAACATAGGAATTAGATAGCGTTTATTTACAGATATTGAGAGTCTGGTGTGAGTGCTGGTGAAGAGTGGACGTTGCGCCTACTGCTCCGGGGGGACATCTTGATCGACGACAACCACTATGTAAGTTTACATATATTATTTCTAATAAAAGGATATGTCTGAAGTTTAGAAGTGTTTGAGTGGCGCAGATTACATCAATTCATTATTTCCTTTATTTGATCACGTTGTGAGTAATGGTCTCTTAAGATTTATTTTGATTAGTGTTATAGTTACGTCTCTAATCTTATCCCAGATTGTGGAATAAGTTACAGAATAATATTTTTGAAGAATGGCTAGCAGGAGTCGTGATAATGTGGATTAAAACGGAATTTACAATCATTTTCCAAAACATCACGTTCGGAATATAACAAACAAAAGCATGGTAAGCCCTGTTGTTGAAAATAAAAGAAACGGCAATGGTTTGGATCGACAGCTCGTCATTTCATGGCAGTCGAATGGTAGCTCAGAACAGACAACTATTCTTCTGACAATGGACAGATATACATCCCGCAACATAAATGATCTGATTTTAATCAACGTAATTAAACGCGACAAGCTGCCTTCAACCTTTGGACCACCGCAAGCGACTTGCGAGAGCTGCAAATAATTCATCCCCAAACTGGAGTGTGCTTGATGCAATAAAAGCTGTCGCCGCAGTCGGGCAATCCGCGTCACAGAACTGCATTAACAGAGCCTGGAGACGCAGTGACGCTAATCTTGTCTACGAGATGGATAGTGACATGAAATACCCTGCAGTAGTAACGATGACTCCAATGATATAATAGCAGATGCGTTTGAAATGCAAGCACAGGCGTCAAAAGAAAGGTAGGAGGACGATCTTCTTGTTAAGACCTTTGCACAATTTACAACGTTTAGCTAACCCACTGCAAGTATCAGTTGGAGTTTACAGAAACTAATAGTACAGTTAGCCGTGAAGATACCTCCTACTTTCGTCCCCGTGAGCGACAACATAGTTCTTGATTAGGCCCTTTTTAAGTCCTTTACATGTAATCCCTTACACAGTACCTAGTAGCCTGCAGGTACACATCGTCGTTGTGCCTCCAAAACCCGCTATGTGCAGAAAGTTCGGTTTTCCGCTTTTTTGATGCTTTAGGCACAATTTCCTATTGCGGGTTCGTCCTCAAGGCGAGAAATACGCATGCCCATTCATTCCCTGTCTGTAAATAAAACAAAAAAAAAAAAAAAAAAAAAAAACGCTATATGCATACAAGAAAAGTTGTTCCTCTTAAAGGCGCTATGTGCAGAAGTCAGCATTAATGCGATTAAAATGTAGAAAAGCAATATAAAACTCACGATTTTAGAAATATGGGGGAAAAATTCAATATTATTATACTTTATTTACCAATAACAAACAAGAATCAAAATTAGAAAAATGAATGCGTACATAAATAATTACAAATATTATTAATAATACGACTAAAATTTAGAAAAAATAATATAAAACTTGATATGTAAAAGCTACTTAATGTTTAAGGGAAACACGAATCTTACAAATTAGCTAAGTTTATGTTCCTACTGTTGCAAAACCATGAAGTTGATATTATTTTAACTTATGTTATCTGTGTACTAAAACATAATTTATATAATTTAAGTATTTCAACAAAAATTTGTTTGTTATGAAATTTTTTAAATAATTATGCCTTGAATTTTTAAGGCAATTAATTCACTAGTTTATCCTCTAGAGGTACATTCATTTAAGAAAATGTAGTTTTGAGAACATTGTAATCAGATTTTTTTTAAAAAACTTATTTATAATTCCAAACCGGAACATAATGAATGCCTCGCCATAGTCAGAATTACCAAAAGTAAAAGCAAAAATCCCTATATCAAATGCTAAACATCAGAACTTTATAATTTAATTGGTTCGATAGGTATATAATTTGAAAAAGAATATGTCAAATTAAGAAATTTTTAATCTATACAGACATATTTTAAAATATTAAAAATTACTTCTAGATTGAATATAACAATAAAAAGTATATCAAATAGTTCAGCAAAAAAAATTCTTGTTATATCTCATTTTAAAATCTTTTTTTTATAAATTTTTGCCTCCAAACGCCCGCTAACATGTTAGTAGTTAGCTACGAAAATGCCGATCAAGGTAGGTCCATTTCTCTACATTGAAAGGGGAGCCATGCCCTTCAAGATCAAAAGATATGACTGCCTACAGAATTCGACGTATGACTGCATTCCCTTTCAGCCTGTTAAAATTACTGTCTCCCCCCCCCCTCTCATTGAAACTACACTAGAGAACCGGCACAAATCCCTCAAAGGCGAGTATTACATCGGTATCGCCTTTCTTCGCGCTAATAGCCAAATCGGTCTGACCCGAACGTAGAGAATTCAGCCCTCATCAGGCAGACTTAAGGTCTCCATGACAGCAGGGCCGAAGAAGCCTTTGCTATGATTCTATCCCAGATCAACATTCCCAGCATAACACGGGTCTCTACAGTATATAATTATATGCTACTTATTTTCACAGTGTATGAACACATAGTTATTGACAGAAAGGGAAAAATAATTGTAAAACTTTAAAAGTTATTTTGCTCTCCCATTGCATTCCTTCCTGGCTTGATTTAGCTGTTTCCACATAATTCACCAAATTAAATTCTTGAGAACATTCGATGGATGTTCTAAAACAAACGAGTTTTACAAAAAACAAGATAAAATGGCCATAATACTACGTATATATAAATAAAAAATGAATCAGGCGCACAGTCAAGAGAACACAACGAAATACTCTAAGGTGCAAATTAACAAAACGTAAAAATATTTTAAAGGACTGGGAACTAGAGATGAATTACGATATAAGAAATATATCACTTCCTCCAAAGCGATACTTTGCTCATAATGAATGTTATTATTTTTTATTCGAAAGTTTTAGAAGTTATTGAAGGAGTATGAACAAACTGGACGAAAAGATTTAACCCATTATCCCCTAGTCTCAAGAAAGTGCACACTAAGCTACTGGAACCACAAATGTAGAAGTTATTTTTATTCTGTGTGTTATCATCATTTTTAATGCACAAGAGACACATAACTCTGTAGCTACCTGTCGTTCATTAGTATTGCCAAGTCGAAGTTGTTATCGACTTGAAACATTATCATCTTAAGAAAGCTTCGCCTAGGAAACAAAAGACATTGCGATATACACAAGGCATTGTATACACATTTAATACCGTGATATAATTCAGTTTGTTAGGTTGCTTTCAATAAAAATAGACTTTCGAAAACACAAAGCCAATGTCAGAAGTGCACGTACCGAAGGAATGTGGGAAGAAGGTCTTAAAACGAGACTGAAGAAAACTACACCGGAGCAAGAAGCAGCAATCTTAAATTAAAGTAGAGGCGATCCATCTAAACCTCCAACCTGAGTCCTGAGAGAGCTAGATCTTAATTGCAGCATTGCTTCCGTAAAAAGACATAGTACATAACGGTGACATCCATCACAAGAAGGCGGTTGTCAAGAAAACTTTCAAAACGTTCATCGGTTTTACCCTGTGTAGTTAAAAGTTTCAATGAGATTCAAATTAACGTTATGTACCTACCGAGGGTGCCAAAAAATATATACACACTTTCACAGTAGATATCTATTTAATATATTTCAAAGTTGGGCCAAAAAACCACAGTAATGTGTAATATGATGTTCTGTAAACAGATGTGACTCACATCTGTTTGGTAATCTATGCTAGCGTAGATACAACATAATGGAGCCAAGATTATCGTTTAAACAGCGGAAAGAAATTTTGAAGTGCTATTGGAAAACCGAGAATGTTGTTGAAGTTCAAAGGCAATAGGACGAAGATGTTTCCACCACGTTCTCCGGATCTAACTCTGTTGGACTTCTACCTATGGGGAACTCTTAAGGATGTTGTATACCGTAGAAAACCAGCTACACTGACAGCACTTCGGGAAGAAATTGAGACGGCATGTGCTGCAATCGCTGAGGACACTTTCGCAAACGTTGCTCAATCAGTAGTTCAACGTACTCAGAAGTGTATCGACGCCGATGATGGACATTTTGAGCAACTGTTGTAACTGTAAAAGTCTAAGATGATTAGTGTTTATCATTTTCTGTTTGTGTGAATTCAGTTTTGTTGTGTTAACACAGTTTTTTCTTTGCTTGAAGTGTGTATACATTTATGGCACCCTCTGTATGTACATTTAAAATAAAGTTGATACTTCTCTGCTATTACAACATGAAAGGCAACAGGCTCATGTATCAATTTAACAGTGATAGTTACGGATATTAATAAGGTGTGTTACAGTACATAAACTTCAATTGTTTCACTTTAAGTTAGCCTAGTCAATAAAAGAGGTAGGGTATACACATTTTTATAGATTTTGATACCATTAATCGAGAGGCACTTTGGGTAAAGCTGAGGAAAAAGAGGGAAGTATGAAGTTCATAGAGCTATTGTATGTATGTGTTATGTTATATATACGGAAAATAACGTCATGAAGTGGACACTCAATAATATTTGGTCAAGGCAAATGAAGCCCAACGTTATTCAATCTTTTTAAAGATGGCATATTAAAGAAAACAGGTAAGATGTACACATTGCCCAATAATTGATGATAAAGATATTCCAGAATTACTGTTGCAGATGTTTTAGCAGCAATAACAATTACAATAGAAACAATAGCGAGATATGGAGGATAAAATAAATAAAAATAAATGCAAAATTATGGTATGCAAGAAAAGCAATAAAAACTTATAATGAAATTGAAATAAAAAAGAGAATGGAATACTTGGAAGTACGGTTAAATAATAATGGAAGATGAACAGAACAGAAGAAGAATATACCAGGGAAGGAAAAACTATTAGTATTATAAAAACCTGTTTGAAGAAGATGCCAAGCCTAAGAGTAGCATGGCTAGAGAGAATTTATTCAGTTACGGTTGAATCGAAAATTACGGAGTTGAAATATGGGGCACAGAATAAGGGTGGGTGTATATTGATCACATTTATAAAGGATTTTGTGAAATGGTGTTGGGTCGAGGGCAGCTCCAAATGGGATAGCATTAGCTGAATAGGGAAGAGTTGGCAGGAAAGGCATGGTAGTAACGTATATTGAAATATTAGCTAAAATAGAATCTAGGGAAGATGAGATATAGTTGAAGATTGTTTAAGGGGAAAGAAATTGGTAATCTCAAATTAAGAAAATATTCCAAGAGATTGGAATAGTGATTTGGATAAACAACAGATAAACAATAGACAAGGATTATGGAAAAAAGTAAAATTAAGGATAGATGATATTGAAAAGCAAAAAATATGGAGTAGTTCAGAAGACGAGTACCTTCAAATATTGTAGGAAATTTAAGACAAAATGGAGGCGGGAAAAATATGTAGCTATTTGTAATAAAAGGGTAAGGGAGGGACATAATAGGGTTAAGTAGGTTAAAAGTGAAAAGGGAAGTATGCCACTATATGAAAGAAAAAGATTTGCATTGTATAGTTGAACGTTCAGAAACTAAAGCGTGGAGAGAAGAAGCATGGACTAACCACTGGGACAATTTACAGATAGCAGTTTTAAATAGTTTGGAATTGGTAATAAGGAGTTTAAGAGAAAATTTTATAATTATGTGGGGAAAGTAAGAATTCTAAGAACAGCTGTCAGCAACTGCAAAAGTTAATGTATACGAAATATGCAGAAATAAAGCATTCATTCATACTTAGAGTCTAAGAATAATTTAAATTCAATTGAAATAAAAAAATAAATTCAAAATGCAACACACCTCGCCATGTTGCCTTAGTGCTCAGAAATCGATGTAATATCATATAGGCAAAACTAATGAAGGACAGCTTACCTCCATTCCAGTTACCGCTTTTGCATCGTTAAAAAAAAGTTGAAGATCATTTGGTTTTAGTTGTCCTACAGGATGATTTTAAAAGAATATTCTGCATAAGAGAAACATTGACGGCGACCTACCCTAACTATCCTCTCCCCAACCACCCGCTACCCTTGCCAAGTAATATGCAGATGATGATGATTCATATATACATACGTCGTCTTTCAATTATTCTCTCCCACCCTAACCTAGAACACAGGGTTCCACTCCAACAACTTCCGCTTATTAACTTCTCGTTTATCGGCTTCCTACCCTCTATTCCTCTTTTACGTTGTTTCTTACGGCCGTTCAAGTCATACCGAGAGTAAGAGAGGAAGGCGGTATAAAAATCTCTATCTAATAATTGACAGAGATTTTAATTTGAATATAATTTTTATTTTTCATTACAAATTTCCTTAAAGTCAAAACATGCAACCCAACGATGCTACAATGTGGTTTCCCGAAGATCTGCAAAATATTACTTTGATGTCGTTTCTTGGTTTGATTTAAAACGCTGACCAGCGAGGAAGAACTTGGGCTTTGGGAACAGATGAAAATCAAAGTGAGCCAAATCTGGGCAATACGGAGGATGTTTCAACAATTCATTTTTAAAAGCCTCAAATTTTCCCAACACGAAACACTTTTTGAGCACGTAAATTCTAATAATAATAATAATAATAATAATAATAATAATAATAATATCTTTTCTTCCGCAAACTGGGTCTCTCTCATGAATGTTTTAATTCAGATCGTTAAAAACTGGAATAATGCTTTGTGCTTATAGTTTTACTTTCTGAAGACATCAAAACTCTTTAGGTGTCCCAAAAGACTTCCGCAATAATCTTGGCTGCAGATGGAAGTGATTTTGTAAAATTTAGTGGAGAACGCCCGGCACCTGTCAACTGTTTTGACTGCGGCCTACTCTCGCATGGGCCATCTTCAAGAGTTTCTCTGCTAAAACGACAAAATTATGATTTCACAGTCAAATTTGAAGAAACATTTAAATGCACGCCGTTTAATGTGGAAGTTCTTATTTTGTTAAATTTTAATCGCTGTTTTGAATTCAATTTTGAGCATCATGCCGTATTATGCGACAGGCGTGACTTATATGAGCTCTCTTATTTTTTATTGATTTATTTATGGACGCTCTTTAACAGCTCAGGTCATCAGCGTCCCATTCTATTCAGGGCGTGAAACGGCCGACAAATTTTGCTCAGAGGCCTCGTCTTTCAGACTAGAGGTTCTTTTTCGTGCCGTAAATGTATGACACGGGACTCACAGCTTTACTTCCCTACCGAAGGAAGCCATACTTAGGATTTTACGCCCGAAAATAATCCACCGCTCCTGGCCGGGTTCGAACCTGCGATCTTGGGTTTAGGAGGCAAGTATGTTAACCACTACACCACCAGGACCGACATTGGTCGTTGTAGATATCTAAAACTGGTTAACACACAGGTAACAATTTAAATAATGAATTCAGTTCCGGTTATATATGATGATTTGAAAACCACACTCATATTATGACTGAATCAAAGTTTAACATCTAGAAAATTAATATATCTTTTATGAACAGATATTATAAGTATATTACTGCAGAAAATAAATATTTTGAAAAAATAGAACAGGACAATTTTTTACCCAAATCTTGTCTAAAACGGTCTCTGTGAGAAACATAAACATAAATGATTGAAACTTCGGTTTATATAAACAGTTTCTCCGATGACTGAAACAATATCTCCACAGTCAGAGATAGAAGAAAGACATTCTGCACTTATTGGTAATTCTCGGCTTCAACATTTTCATTTACCCGTTCCTCAGTGAGCTTCAGTTTCTTAACAAAACAGAAAGAAATTGTCCTTTGATTTCATTTCCTATTCTGATCTGACTTAATGACGTGAATTATGGCGATTTTTTCTGAAACATTTTCGTAACTAATGACTATATGAGGTTTAAACTTTATATACCTGAGTTGTTTTGATTATTCATCGCTACCAAAGAAACAGGAATATATTACAAGTACTGCTTAGCGACATCCAAGTAGATTTCCGTGAATAGGCATGGCTATTCACAATGGCGGGTCTTGTATCAATGTTCTGCTTAGATCTGCATTCGACGTCTGAACGCAAGGGGATAGGGCTACTTAAACGCATTACAAAGCAAAGTGGTTGATACAGGTTACCTGATTCTAATTCTCCGAATGCCAGAAGGTACAGTTTTCTGCTTAAAGGACACTAGCTCATTAATTACATCATTGGCAATTGGCATGGCTTGCAAAATGGAATATAAGACAAATATTAACATTAAGTTTCGCTATACAACAATAGCATTAAAAACATACAGCTTGAAAGAGTGAGGGGCCTCAAGGGGAGGGAATTAACCCTCTGTTTTAACCCCCTCCCAATATATATGTAGTTACGCCCCTAGGTGCTTCCATTGGGGCATAGGCGCAAACGGCCAGCCCTTGAGCAAGATTATTTCCTATTTCCTACTCTCTGCCTCTACAAATCCAATCCAATACTATGGAAGAACCCTACAGCCGAAGTGAAGGTATAAATGCGAGTTCATGAATGACTTGGCAGTCCCTTCTATAGGCTAATAGCCCATGATGGGAGCATTCTTACATTTCGAAATAATCTCAATAATGGTGCAAGATTCATGATCGGGAAACTTCCTTGTATACTATAGCAATTGTTGAATTTATTTGTTTTGTTTACGGACGCTCTTTAACATCTCAGGTCTTCAGCGTCCCATTCAAATCGGGACGTGATACAGCCGACGAATTTCGCTCAGAGGCCTCTTCTTTCAGGCTTGAGGTTCTTTGTCTTGCCTTAAATGTACGACACGGCTTTACTTCCCTTCCGAAAGAAGTCATACTTAGGATTTTTACGTCCGAAAAATTCATTGATCCTGGCCGGGTTTGTGTCCGCGATCTTGGGTTTAGAAGGCAAGTACGTTAACCACTACACCGCCATTACCGACTGCTACAAGAATTAATATACTACTGTGCAAGGAATACGTCAGATTCTCTCTTTATTAGCTGTTGTAGATGTTTTTTGGAAGTGTAATAAGAATTTTAAGATTTAAGAAGAGCACCTTTGCTAGTATGTGAATATAAGTTCAATATAAATTAGAAGGGAAAGACTTGGAGGTGTATTAATAATTGCTTAAGCAAAACCTTTGGTAGAAAAATGAAAGTGCGATTCTCAGGGAATTAAACAAGGATCCAGTCACAAACGCCTGAAAAAGAAATTAATGGAGAATACAACCTTACACTTAAACCTATAATCACTGAATTAAAGATAATTTTAAATGAGAGGGAAGTATTATCAGTTGACATTTCCAGAAACAAAATACGATTAAATCTTCCACCACTCCCCAGGTCCTTAACGAAGACCGTTCAGAAATAACATGAAAGTTGCAGCTCTTGCAGATCTGAGAAATTCATGTTAAATTTTTAACAGGAAAATATAATTATATTTATTTGGGCTAAAAATCTTGCCTTTATTGCAGTATGGATAAAAGTTTCAAAGTTGCTGTAAAATATTATCACTTGTTCTAAAATGAGTAGTAATATATTCCTGAGATGCCCTGTTTGTTAAATAAGAAATTGCAATGAACTAACCTCTCCTCTTAAAGTCAGTGCTAACTGTTAGACACAATTTAACTTTCAAAGTAAAAGTTGTAGCAGCAGATTTTGGAAAAGCCCCAGTTGGGGTTGCTCACTGCTGATAAATGAATGCACATTTTAATTATGCAAAAGTTGGTATCGAAAGGCACCAACAGTTCAATTGATTTATTTTATTTCGTACTTTTGCAGCTGAAGATGATCTAACGTTTACATTTTCGATTTCATATCCTTGAAACCCTAATGTGCTTGTGTCAGTGGCGAACATTTACACCTCTGAAAATAGTCGTTTTTCATCAATTTTATGTATTTGAAAGAGACAACAATTTTTTAATCATTTCATGGAACATAATAATGCATTATCAAATAGCCAAATAACTTTCATTTTCTGGTAGGTCCTATATTATAACCTAAAATTAGGATTTTAAAAAATACCTTTCTTATAAAAGCGTTCTTTTAAGAAGAAATATGGCGTAATTAGAAAAAGAGTTTGAAAAAATATCATAAACATCCTGAAGATATATTTTTATGTGGGAATAATTTCTTAATTTAACAAAAAAAATGTTAAATCAAGTTTCATGTGTGTAGGAGTTTACATATTGGTGAAGATGTCCAGGATTAAAAAAAAACACACATTTCCTAGTTTATTAATTTTAAAAAATTCTGTTTAGCAGAAGCCGCTTCTCTAAGAGGTTGCTGGTTTGCGTTACCCTCAAAAAGTTTAACGTTTAATTTCCTTTAATTAATGCTCAATGCATTTTTATGAGTCAAAATTAAAAGTGTCTATTTCATGTTTGTATCTGTGATTATTTGTCATGCTGCAAACCAATATTTCGGTAAGTTTATGGATGATTTTGACCGGATGAGGCGAGAGGAAGCGGCAAGGACGAAGCTCTTACCCATAAGAGTCAACACCTGAAAGGTCCAGGTTTCGTTACTTTCATCAGAAAAGTTTGCCTCTTGTTTTCTGACTGGCTGCGTTACTTGTACAAAACATTTTATAATGATAGCGAAACAAATTATTAATGTCAGCACAGGCATCTTCTCATCCTGCGAATTGCTAACTAGGCAAACATGCATTTTACAGCCTATGGGAAATGCAGATGCTTTAAAGTGACCCGCTACTTTCCCCATACCGGCCTATAAGAGAGTTTATCTTTATCTACTGTGCACATATTGCTCCAGGACTACTCCTATTTTTGTCTTTCTTTTGTATGTAAGAATATGTACAAAGAGTAAAATATCTTTCAATTCGTTATTTCACATTTATGTAAAGTTGGTCGCATTTACTTTTTATGTTCTATAAAGCAGATTCTTATAGTAATTTCTAATTAAATTAAATTTAAACAGTTAGAAATTTTATATTAATAAATATCCAGAATAAGCCCATTTTCTTTCATTCGTGCCAGAAAACAAAACAAAAAAGCTAACTTTCATTTGAACCCCGGACCTTCACCGCTAAAGCCCAGCGCGCGCACACTGCAACACGATTCAGAACAAGCCAAGAGACACATAGCAGCCAATTCAGCCAAAATCGGAACGGTGCTTGCGGGATAATCTGCAAAACACCAATATTATGTAACTTTCCAATCTTACTCCATATATATTAAATACTGGACAACGTTCAAAGTTCTCAACACAGACATTCTATTGCAGCAATAACCAGTCGTAGGTTGGTGCTGAAGAACAGACTAGTGCAGTTTCGTGTGAATTCATGAAGTAATGCTTTATTTCGTTTTTGTTAATTGAATGTTGAGAAAGTTGAAATTAAAAATATCTAGTAATTTCAAAATATGCGAAGTATTCAATGCTTTCCGTAGAGACAGTTTTCCTCAAGTAGACTCCAGACTTAATCAAAGAGTCATAGATTAGTTTGTTGCTATGAAAACCAGAAGAATGAATAGTTTTGTCTTCCAAATAGGCGCGTTACTACGACATTTTTATTCAATTGTCTGTATCTGCTGTGTATATTCAGGCACACAGATATAAACATTAATACTAGTTATTAAGATATTACAAGCTTGTACCTATCTTCAGCAGTAGCATTAGCAGTGGCAAATTTATGGACTCCGGGTTTATGCTGCAGCGAGAGTAGTGGTTGAGTGTCCTATGTCGCATAAAATTGTGATGGAGAATGTACGAGAAACTGTGTTAAAAGTTAATGCTGCATTGTTTAGAATAATCACTGAACAGGATTTTTTCATACATTACTTAAACATTTGTAGTAAATTGTATAACTGTTTTTAGAACCATACCATATTCTAAGGCTACTCCAAAGATTAAAAATATGATAAATCAGTTAATACACTAAATGCATTTCTAAAATTAATTTTTGGGAGAAAATGAAAATTCAAACTATTTTTCATAACGTGGCTATTTCTAAACCAGCTCCTCTTTATGAACTAAATAATTGACTCCTTTAACAGTAAGGTAAGAATACCCGAGTAGCTCACAGATAAGCAGAAAATTAACAAATATCAATTTTAATGAACCAATATGCCATATTACCTTTTACCTAGCAAAGCACTTCATTAACAACTCCGGGGAAGAAAGACACTACGCAGATGGGTATTTCATTTTGTGTTGTAGAAGAGCAATGGTACTCAGAACTAGAAAATGCATTAATGTACAGTGTTAACTGAACACGAAGATACTGGATAATACTAAATTTTAATTCAATGCATTTTATATTTTCGTTTTATGATAATTAAATGTAATTTAAATTTTGCAGCTATTTTAATGATTAGTTTCGAAGGTTACTAATTTATAAACAGAACACAGAAGTTCAGGCATTTATTTTTGTTAAAATAGGCAGTTAAAATATGCTGTAATATAATTAAAGTGAAAACAGAAAGTAATATCACTCATTATTTCTGAAAATAAGTATTTAAGATACTTAATATTTCTTTATCATACAAAGTACTTAACCTTACTTTTCTTGGTTAAAAGTAACAAGATGTTTTTTCAAGTTTTCAACTGTCATCAGCCGGTTGTCAGAGAGAACATTTTCAATCATAGAAAAAGAACGTTCCACTTCCAATGAAGTGATTGAAGTATATTTCAACAAACAATTTCGCAAGGACCTTACCAGTTACAACAGAACATTCACCCTTCAGAAAATATTAGAAATGTTGATCAAGATAAAAAACAGTATGAATAATCCTGGCGAATGAGCAAAAGATGCGCAGTGGTTTCGATTATGCGTTTATAGGGGAATATCAGGTTAGTATCTCTCTTACTTCCGTATTGGGCACATTGTAGGGACGGTATATTGCACAGCTGTACTGCTCTCATCTTTCTCGTTTGCAATTGTTTATTACATTATATAGCTGAGAAGTTATTCCCACAAATTTCCTGGAATTCTCTTGTGCAAATCGATACAGGGGCATTCTCCAGGACTATTAAAATGCAGTACTTCCCTCGCCCTCTCTATTTCCTGGTATTTGTATGCTCGAGGTAACAGTGCGTTCCTTTCACAAATGGGATTCTGCTGTTTAAATAGTTTAAGTGAATGGGTTGAGGAGAAAGTTTTTGGCTGCTTGAAAAGAAATAAATATATAACAAGATTCTCAATAGATTATTTTGAGAGGTGAACGTGTCATTTAATGTTTTATACTTTTTTCACTTCGATATATTGAAATTCTTTACGTATTTTTTAAAATGCGTAAATAATCGCAGAAAAAATCCATAGCGATCCAAAACAGGCAGAAAATGTTTAAAACTTGAAATAGTAAGAAAAAAAAAAAAGAAGGATAAAAATTGGCTCTACCAACTGCAAATGTATGGAAACATGTTCATTTCTATCTGACTGTTTTAATTATATTCACCCAGGGAAAAAAAAAGTATTTAGCCTAAATTCGGGGCTATGTTTATAAATGATACTTCAACAGTAACCATTTTTTAAATTTCGCAAACTCTTAACTTCATATTAAAACTACTAACAGAAAAATCCATTAGAATATACTGAACAAAGCTGGAGAATTCAAAAATACTTTCTTCGTTTACATATGACTTATACAGTTCTTGTCATTCCCCGAAGTTTTGTCATTGGGATAGACGACTTTCTCTGTAGTGATTATCAGTAGAAAAATAAAAGAGAGTAGTACCTCCCTCCATTTTTCTGTTGCTACTGGTACTCCTGTCATGCTCAAAGCATGTAAAATATGGCACTGGAGTGTGGATATAAAAGGAAATAAAGTGTACCTCGTTTAAATGGTTATTTTGGATGAAAAAAAAAAACATTTGAACGGCTCTTCATCCTCGCCAAAACAAGCCCATAATATTAAACGACTGATAATAATGCGTGAATCCCCTACCTAGAAAACTAGGTTTCATATGACCGAGGATCTGAAACAGGATTATGGAACGGCATCAGGGGAAGACCGCTCGCCCATGTGCTTCAGGGTAAAAGCAGCGAGCAGATCAAACAGTGCCTGACTTAAACTCAAGGTAATTACGTGACGTTACTACGGAAACACAACTTTTTAAACTAAAAGCCAAAACATAGTGTTTGTTATGAATTAATATGCAAGATTCATAATGTTAGTAAAGTATACAAAATACAGCAAGTTCCTACAGTGTTTCAACTAGGTTCACTCGTTAATAAAGATCCACGTTTTAAACAGTTATATAAATAATTATATTAATAGATGTTAAACATTTATAACAGCATTAAAGGTTAAATATGGGCTAAAATGCATGAGTTAGTTTTAAAAATAAAATATGTTAAAATTAAGACTCCTGTACTCCTGACTCCTTTGATGGTTGGTTTTATTATATGCCCTTTTGGAAGTGTGCAGAAAGTATACAAAAATGTGTATTAGATATGTAAAACTTTGGTGCATACATTTCTAAGGTTTTAGGAGGCATGTATCATCATCATCATCATCATCATCATCATCATCATCATGATTATTTTTTTAGAAAGAACCGCCAATAATGAATTATTATAAAAATAATTGATGCGGTTGTATCAAGTTCGGAAAAAAAATTAAACGCCTTTGTAACGCGTTAAGGTCTTGATCGTCAGCTGTAGGGTAGAGCCCACCCTGCAAAACTCATCTACAAGGTATGTCATCATACAAAATCTGCTGCTGATCTATTTAACGGAGGGACACATTAAATTACTTCCCCAACCTGTTTTCGTCGCAGTGGTATTATTCTTCTACGATGTCCAAGTGGTGCCAAAAAGTTTATTCGGGTGTAAGCATTTCATGTACTCTTATTTTCCAACGTAATAGGGGAGTATAGTGTGAACATGAACTACTACAATGTTATATACAGAAATAAAAGTGCACTTGTGGTAAAAGAGAGTTCATAAAATGTCATGTGTGTATTTTTTTTTTTAATAAACGAGAATCTAGTCTATTTTGTATTATAATTTGTAATCGCCGAGGACATCGATTAAGGTGGTTCGGGACAGGTGAGGCAATATGGGGGGATAATTATTAAATAATGCTGACAATAAAGGGGTTAACAATATAGTGTGGGATTACACTATATTATTCTGATTCCAAGAGCTGTGTTTGAACTGGGGGAGAACTAGCTCTGCGCATGTGCACAGAGAAATACGTTCGATTTTAGCATCGTTACGCGGTGGTGATGATTTAGGAGTAGGATGTACACCATATAATGGAGGTAACTTAGAGTCAAGCATTAGGGTAATGTAGAAGCAACATATCCTTGGCTCCAGTATACAAATAGAGTTTTAATGGTGTAAGCTAGCCCAGTGTCCAGCCTCGTTTTGGTAAAATGAGTGAAAAATGAGCAAAAATCGAGTGACTCCTTAGACAAGCCGTGACTCTATGTACGCTTTCAATTACCTTTAGGTGACACAAACTATAATTAAGCCAAAAGTAAACGAGAAATTTCTCTTCTTCCTTTCTCATTTCCTTGGCCTGCCGCAGCGGCCTCTTCCTCTGTATTGTGGCTTGCCTGCAAGGGGGCAGGCTGGCACTCCGCCTGTCACCTATCACGTGATCGAAGAGCGCCATCGCTCCATCAGGCATCTTCCCAATTGTTCTCACTGGGCTGGATGGACCTCGTTCCAGACTTGGAAAAATTCCCAAGTACGTAGCAGGAATCGAACCCTGGCCTCCGGGTAGCAGTTAGCAACGCTAACCACTAACCAAGGAGATAGTCATGCCATAAATTTAGTTATTCAAAACTTTAATCACTGCATTTGTTCCAGAAGTACTGCTCTGTTTCATTATTAATTACTTGTGAAGAAGCATTCAAAACATACAAAACATTGGCTACAAGATTTTGAGAGTGATAGAAAAGTTTGCCTTTTACGAGGGAGTTCATTGTGAATGGAAACACTCCGTTCTTAAATGACAGCAAGTCCGACTGCTTTACAAACAAACATCTGTTATCTTGTCTCACTACATGAAGGTTTTGATTGACACGTCTTTTTGTGACTTTTTTCATTTCAGCAGCCGAATGGTTACTTAGTACAGACATATTCTTCAGACACTGGGCAGATGCAAATCTAAATTGATTCTAATCAACGTAAATATTTCTGTACCAAATGCGACCATCTCCTTCAGCCTTTTGAATCAAGAGGTATTGTTGCTCTTATGAACAGAGCAACTGCTGAAAATAATACAACTCCATGAAATAAAAGACGTGAGCATAATGACGATAATCAGGTCTAAGAGATGGTTTGTGACACGGATCCACCTCATCTGATAGTTGCAAGAGTTGGAAACCCTGCAAGAAATGCATCAGTATAGATGTGGTATGATCCTCTACACTGTGTTTCAGTGGCAGGT
Source organism: Metallyticus violacea (assembly GCA_030762175.1). NCBI lineage: Eukaryota > Metazoa > Arthropoda > Insecta > Mantodea > Metallyticidae > Metallyticus > Metallyticus violacea. The sequence continues at coordinate 93,177,216 of CM060839.1, forward strand.
CGCATGAAATCAGAAGAAAGTGAGAAAGACGATATAATTACAACCAACCAATAGAATAATTTATTCGCCTTGGACACATTAGAAAATATTGCTATAACTTTTGAAGTTTAGGTCTCCGTGAAGTTAGCAGGCATTATCTGAGGGAATGAATACCTTTATAGTTACAATATCTGATACGTATTAAGCCCAAGATGAAACTTCCACATTTGTACCCAACGCAAGCAGAAGTTTTTAAACTTAAATAAAATAAAGTACTAAGTATTAGGCTTATCCTTGTTTTATCACGAAAATTTTATACATATTTCTATCTTTTTAATTTAATTAATAGGTTTTTATATATTTGTAAGTTAATATCCTAACCTTTAATTCTTTACCCTTTCTAATAATATGATTCTACATTTGCTTGTGTGGTGGTAACTTTTTGACCAGCTTTATCGTACCCCTACTCATGCTGGCAACAGTAATGTGAGTGTTTTGTGCGGGAGCAGGTACACGCAGCGTTAATGAGCATAATTAATATGAGAAGTGTATCCGGCAGCATTATGTCCACTTGATGGCACAGGGCCACTAACATCGAGCCCTACTTCACGATCGTTGCCCTGCCAATGTTTCTGTAACAACTACACGCCTCCGTGTTTTTATTTTGTCGGGCGACACATGCATCTTAAGTATACTTTTTGTCAACGTAAACAAGTACGAATAGGATGTCCTCTACATGTATTATAATGTAGGCAACTTTTTTATGTTGTCCTAGCGTATGTGGAACTGAATTAACTTACCTGATCTTGGTCAGAAATTGACACATCTGAGTCTTTTGTCATATGCAGATAAAATAGTAAGTTTGGTATCAGGAAGATGAAACAAATCAAAATACTTGGTTTATCACAACTAAAATATAAATATGAAAGAAATTCAGATTGCTTATTCCCAAAATCTTTACCTGAGCAGGTTTAAATGCAGTGTCAGAACATTCAGGATTATTTTGAATTCTGAAAGCGGATGACTAATACTGAAATACGAGGGCGAAACATGGTTTAGAGTTCAGAAGAGAAAAAATTATCTCAAGTAGTACAAAAGAGCTTTTTGTGTTTACTTTACGCAGTAACCTTAAGAAATAAATTAGAACGAAAATAGAGCAATAAAACATAATTAAAAAAAAAGTTTAATATTAGCATATACCTAGGCAGTGCTGTCCTCTATAGATCAAATAATAAATGTGATCTGAGACGACCAAGAATGAAATGGACATAGTTTAGCCTCGGAAGGTCTTGGGTACAAGTCTTGATTGGGCAGATGAAGAAAACTGGAATAACTAATAACAATGTTCAAATACGAATTGATATTTCTCACTGAAAAATAGGCAAAATTTAACTGTTTATTTGTGCATATTTTATACCTTTTGTGGGTGTTTATGAATGTTTTAATATTCTGAATAAAAAAAATCTGAGAAAAAAATTAAAAATTAGAGCATGTTATTAGATACCATTTTAGAACAATTGTGTATTGAAGTTATTTAAGTTTAGCGATATTGAACTGTAAGCAGGAAGGGGTTTTTCAAGTTTTTTCTAAACAAGTGACTGTATTCCACAAACAAATACAAAATTGAAAGGCGTTTTAACATTATACAAGAAAAAAATAATAAAAAACAACATGCGCTGTTTGTCGTGAAATTCCAAAACTTTACTTCCAAGCACGCTTATATCCAATTCGTTATTTATTTGCAGTTTTTGGTTTGATCTTTTGCCTCTTTAGAGGACAAAACAAAAGTTCATCAAAGGTATGTTCCGATAATTTTCCTTCTGAAACAGTGTTTCAGCACATGTTGCAACCAACAGTGGACAACTCTCTTGAAGTAAGTGCATTTAATAAAATTAAGTCTCTTTTGCTTTTTTGAGACTGGGCATTTCTTATCCATGCCTTCATTTGCACTGTTAGTTTTCGCTAATACAAAATACCTACTTTAAATCCAGCAGAAAAGCAGGTCACTGGATATCAACTTTCTTGTACAAGAACGTACAGTTGTCTGCTTTCTATGGCCAAAAGGATTGATGTCCCGTATTGGTGCTACTTGAACTGCAAATATTGTGCCGACTAGAGTCATTTAAAGCAAATGCTCTGAGGCAGTGGATAGCAAATTAAGAGTGAGAATGCAAATGGAAAATCTATTAAGAACGTTAATTGGATAAATTAATTAATTACATGATTTGATAAAAAAATGAACGTACTTACCTATTTAAGACATTTTTTTGCATCTCTTTTTGTAACAAAAATGCTGAATTTTATTAGGTTTTAGCAAGAGAAGAATTTACCTGTTTTACAAACCAATGACTTCATAATGCCAAAATTTTATAAATTAATTGTATGATAAAATATTTCGTTACTTAGAGGATGTTATGAATCATTACTTTGGAAATGAGCCTTTTTACATGAGAAGAAAACGGAAGAATTTTAAATGTCAAAAGAAAACAGTTGCTCTCTTTATTTTATAATCGTTAATTATAATATCAACTTGAAAGTATAATATCAACTTGAAAGTATAAAATCAACTTGAAAGTATAATATCAACTTGAAAGTATAATATCAACTTGAAAGTATAATATCAACTTGAAAGTATAATATCAACTTGAAAGTATAATATCAACTTGAAAGTATAATATCAACTTGAAAGTATAATATCAACTTGAAAGTATAATATCAACTTGAAAGTATAATATCAACTTGAAAGTATAATATCAACTTTAAAGTATAATATCAACTTGAAAGTATAATATCAACTTTAAAGTATAATATCAACTTGAAAGTATAATATCAACTTGAAAGTATAATATCAACTTGAAAGTATAATATCAACTTTAAAGTATAATATCAACTTGAAAGTATAATATCAACTTTAAAGTATAATATCAACTTTAAAGGAGCCTTAAAAATATTTTAAATGTTAGCGTCCTAAAGGAAGCTCACTCAAGTCTGCCTTCTCCAGTTTTAACTGTTACCCAGAACTCTGTTGCAGATTAATTAACATTTACAGTCTGTACTAACCATAGCCTCAAGGTAGGCTAAAGATATCGCACACCTGTAGAGTGTTAGATTTTGCACATTCCCATTGCACACAAGAGCCTTTTGCCATTCTCTCCAAGGAGTCATTTTATGTGCACGGTGTGCAGGATTTCAGCGTGATGAGAAAGTGCTGTAATTGTCGAAGCGATGTACAAGTAATCACTTTGCAGTACTCAAGCCACCCTCACATGCATAACCATTCATCCCCACCCCTTTTCCAGGCTCTTTCAAAGTACGGAGGTCGGTGTACAGAGCCAGGGAAGGTAATATTTAGAACAAAAAAGTGCAAGCATAGTTATTCTTTAAAAAGGCAAATGCCTTTGTTTTTCAGTGTCGCTATTCCCTCTGAGAGGCAAAAATGTCTCAGGGGAGTACAAAGCGTCATCCGTCAAGTAAATTACTGCGCAGAAAATGGGACAAAATGTGCTTGTTATTAATATATTTAGATGTAAATTTAATATTATGTGTAACACTAATATTGTGCATTTAGCAATACTAAATATTAAAGTGACATTTGTTAATAATAAAAAGTATAATGTAAATGGATGATTAGCATTTAAATTTACCCAAACATTCCTGCTAAAAGCTTACATTCTGTCACAAAACGCTCAGTTTATCCTCTTTTGTATATTAATTACTCAAACTGGACACCACACTTATACATAAATAGCAAACATACCTTCAGAAGCATTAATAATTAGTGTTTCACTCTTATCTTTATGGGGCACTAATTATGCAAAATTTTCTTATAACTGAACAGCACTGAAAATTATAAAATAAAATATTGTTGCTGGCATTTTGAAATATTTCAGAGCGATCCATCTTTATCCAATATGTACGTGTCTAAAGATGAAATGAATCACTTTAAATGATTGCTAGGTCTTAATAAAGTGCATAAGCTTTTCACTGCTACATGAATAATTTTATATCGGATAATACAATTATATGATAACCGACATAGCGGCAGGTGACTGCATCACCCGATGAGTCATTGCACAAGGCTAGTAGGAGTCAGGGAGAGCGGGTGAGTTTGCCGAACTGATACGTTGACCTTGAGTCTGGCGCCACACGGTCCTGTCATTTGAACAGCTTACCACAGAGAATTAAGATGTTAAATAGACATTTGTTAGACATATGTGGGAAATTAAGCCAGGCAGCATCTCCTTATGTGATATGGTTGAATACAGAAAATCGGTCGCAACAGTCATTAGATAATTGAATGGCCCGATTTAAATGCATGTTCACTTCAATTGTAATTATGAAAAAAATATAACCCACAAAAATCATTCGGTCATATAGAGTAAAGTAAATATATTTTATCAATGAGACATACGAGGGTAGGTGTATAAGTATCCTGCCTTCACAAAAGTCTTATCTGTTGCCATACCTTATCTGTTAAGTAAATACGTAATTGCAGCTGTAACTTTCGCTTCGCCTTGTTCATTTGTTCGGCAATAGTTGCATAAAGAAGGCTATGGGTAGAAGATTGTGACATGCTCAAAATGGAGTATTGTTATGTTATGAATATGTTTTTAAGTTCTTCACAAAAGAAGCACTTATTCCAAATGAAATTAAACAGCGATTGGACGATGTATATGGGAAAAACCCCCCTCATATTCTACCGTAAAATAATGGGCTAAACTTTTTCGATTGGGTCAAAAAATCATTGAAGACGAACGGCGTGCAGGTCGGCCATTGGAGGTGCTCATTCCTAAAAACATCGCTCGCTCTTGTGGAAGGAGAAATTACGGAAGACTGACTGCTCAAAGTCAAAGAAATAGCAGCAAGACTGAGCCTTTCTAAAACAACAGTCCTTCCAATAATTCATGAATATTTAAACATGAATAAGGTTAGTGCAAGATGGGTGCCTAGACTTCTTTCCTCGGTTCAAAAACAGCAACCAGTCATTTGTTGTCAGACATTTTTGGAGCTCTGCCGTGGCAACGAGAGAGAAGTTCTGCAAACCATTATTAGGGGAGATGAAATATGGCCCTGTACTATGAGCCCTTGTCCAAAAGAGAATTAATGGAGTGGCGTAAACCTGGCGAAGCTCGCCTCTAAAGACCAAGGTAACTCAATCGACCAAGAAGATCATGACCACAATATTTTGGGACTGTGAAGGAATACTTTTAATTGACTTCAATCAGATGAACACCACAGTACTATGCTGGCTACTGCACAGACTACAGAGAAAAGGCGAAAAAAGCTGAGTGGTGGTGCGCGTCTTCTTCACGACAACGCACCTGTGCACACAGCTCTTGTTGAGGAAGCTGTGAAGAAATGTGGCTTCAAGGAATTCAGTCATCCACTCTACAGCCCGGATCTAGCTCTCAGTGACTATTTCCTCTTCTCAGACCTTCAAGGATAGAAGTGACGGATGCTATTTATGTCCATTTTGCAGACAAGACTTCTGATTATTTTTGCGGCGGGTTTGAAATGTTAATTCAAAGATGTGAGAAGTGCATTGCAATAAAGAGTAACTAGATTGAAGAGTGAAATATAGTTTTTGTCCTTATCACATCTGAAAATGAATAGCCCGGAAACTTATGGACCTACCCTCGTATGTATGCATAACTAACGAATGTTGTACAATTGGATATTGTTTACATTTGTTTACAGTTATCCGATTTAAGATCGGTTTCTTAGACATCAGATATCTTTTCGATGGGTTATCAATTAAGTAATTATATCTGATACTTAAAATATCTATTCGATAATATTGCCACTTCGATAAACTTTTTAAAAAGTCAGTTAACAGTTGTGAAACAGATATTCTTTCGATAATTTATTTCGGGAAAATTCACCAGATATCTCTCTCATAAGCCTTGATTAACCCTTAAATGGCGGGCTTGTAGGGTGCATGTGATAAAAATTTAACAAAGGAACAAGGTAAATGGATTTTTGAAAAGCATACGATTATTTGTTGCACACTTTCCCTTTGAGTTTCAAAATCGTAAAAAAGTTTCGACACCTCAGTTCTGAATGTTAGTTTGGTATACATTGCTTTTAAAATGTTTTATTCTTGCTGTTTATAAAATGAATATTGGCTTCATGTCTTCGACATCCTCTTTTGAAGAAGAAGAAGAAGAAGAAGAAGAAGAAGAAGAAGAAGAAGAAGAAATGATTGGGTCTGTACAGCGGCCACGTATATTGCGTGCAAAAAACAACTATTTAGAGATGATGATGAGTTTAAGAAAATATTTAGTTACTCATATAACTAGAAATGAGCCTATATATGAAAAAGAAGAACGAAATACAAAAAGAAATATGGCTATCTCAGGCTTAAATCAGTTGAAACTATGTTGTTATGTCTGTGGTGATTTTCAAATTACAACATGCATAAATCTACTGCAAGCACAATTACATAAAGTAACAGAGAAATGACAAATTCGAAATATTTGCCTTTTTAAGCAGGTTTTCCATATGTAGACGACACTCATGAGCGCATAATGTTCCTGGTGGAGAAAATGCAGGAAAGGCTTTTTTGATTGAAAGTTCAAGTGGTGTGTAATGCAAAATAGAAAAGTTGCGGCAGTTCTTAATAATTCTCTCCTACATGCTCAGTTTGAGAAAAGAAAATGTAATGGATATCTAGTACTCACATGCTATCTACATCTATCTATCTTAAAAAAGATACATCTCTTTTGGAGAAATCTGAATAGCATTATCAAACAGATAGTTATCTAAAAACTCATTTTTGTACAAAAACGCACTAAAATTGTTTAACTGAAAACTTACAGGACAGATAATTATTGAGTACTTATGTATACCAGTCCTTGCTCAAACCTTTCGATACTAAGAGAACAAAGACAAAAAGGGGTGATAAATTTTTGCTTTCCTTGCCTTCATCTATGGTAATTATAAACACCTTTTTTAAATGTGATAAAAGTTCATACAGTTTACAAATGTTACTACGATTAAACTTAAACAAGTAATGTTCTATTTCCAGCTAGTATACTACTGACCATTAAAATTCAGTACATTATCCGTGCTCCTAATGGTCATGGGAGGTGATATAAGTTGTTTGACGGAGCGGTTGGGATCCTTCACGTCTGCGTGTTTGTTCCACCGCGGTCCACTCGTTTCTCAGTGAATATTTTTTTGTCAAACACGAGCTGCAATTTTTTTTCTCCCCTCCCCGGAATGACATCCCGCACTCTCGGTAAGCGACAATTCTCCCTCGATCAGATTCAGACACTGCTGGTGTTGCTGTCATATTATCGACAAGTCATTTTCTTTCCTTTTGAGAAAATGTGGGATGTGTTTAATGTGTTTCTTATGATCGTTGCACTTTTTATGGCTGGAATTGTAGTTGAATACTAAATATTTTACCCCAGTAGAATATTTATATTAAAATACTCATTTTATACTAAATATTTTACCCAAGTAGAATATTTATATTAAAATACTCATTTTATACTAAATATTTTACCCCAGTAGAATATTTATATTAAAATACTCATTTTATACAACTTTCTTATAAGTTTAGAGATCTTTTTTTACAATTACGTCATACCTTACATATTCATAATGACAGTTGAACGACTGGGCATCCCTGGAGATATTGTGGTGATCTCTTTACTAGCAGGATCTATCTATCCCCTCCACGCCCATTCTGCCCACCCCTTTCAGGCATTTGAATGTAAAGGGCCAGCTCATCTTGTCTGAGTCAGCTAAGTGCCACATTTCCGGACCTGGAGTAATGAATTGCAAAGCCGTTTGCCCCCCCCCCCCCTGCAAAGTGTCAATGGCGATATTGCCTTTGTTGGGGCTATTTTATAATAGTTTAAAATTAAAAAAATGTTTTAATTTATAATTTACTCTGTATTGTGTTCCTTCGCTTACATTAGAAATTCACCACTTTCGCTTCCAATAACATTCCCGCTGACTCCGTACGAAAGTGGACTAGGCGCCTCTCAAAGTTTTATTCAACGCTAAGTAGCAGTAGTTAGTTATGTTTTATATATGAGATGAAGCTTTAAACAGCTTTCAGAATACATTTTGCCCTCTTACCCTCGATAAGCCAAGATTCGTGGCACGTATAAATGGAAATAAATTGGCAGGTAATTTAAAGAAGGAGACTATGCACAACAACTAAATCCTGCAATTACCATAACACACGACTAATGGCAAAAACTATAATTACCAGCAAAGCACTAAAAACAAGAATGCTTCCCTAGTAGAAAAAGCAAATTATCAACTAACCTTAATTTAAACCCAGACAACATCACAATAATATCATATGAAATCATACCTCCACAGTTTCAAAATTATTGACAGCACAGTGTTCATGTAGTTCTGTCACGCAAATATATGAGTGCAGGAGTTATACAGTGAATTCTTGAAAATGAGTGTATTTAAGAGAAAAAAAATGCCCAATGAAAATACCGAGGCTGCCAAAAATGTATACACGCTTTCAGAGTAGACATCTATTTAATTATTTCAAAATTGGACCGAAAAACAACAGTAATGTGTAGTATGATGTTCTGTAAACAGATGTGACTCACATACATTATGATAGCGTTGCTACGTGACAAGTAAATCAACAATGAACAAATGAAACCAAGATTATCGTATGATGTTCTGTAAACAGATGTGACTCACATTATGATAGCGTTGCTACAACAAAATGGAGACAAGATTATCGTTTGAACTGCAGAAAGCAATTTTGAAGTGGTATTGGAAAACCGAGAATGTTGTTGAAGTTCAAAGGTCGTGTGTACAGAACAGAACCACCAACGCGAGAAACAATTGCACGCATTCGAGACAAATTTGAGACTCGTGGCACCGTATGCGATGTTCACAAGAGTAGATCTGGGAGACCTCGCACAGCAACAAGCCCCGCGTCCTCGGCTGTGGTTTTGGAACGTTGAGCACTCACGGCAGGAATCTACAAAGTAATGTGCGCGTGAAAATGGGATTAGCAGAACCAGCGTACGTCGTATTATTAAAACAGTAAAATTGAAAGTTTTCATCCCAAGACTTTTGCATGCATTAAATGAAGATGATCCTGATCGGAGAATGCAGTACTGTCAGTGGTTTCGGAACATGATGCAAGAGGATGAGGCCTTCGTACTCAGAAGTGTATCGACGCCGATGGTGGGCATTTTGAGCAGCTGTTGTAACTGTAAAAGTTTAAGATAATTAGTGCTCATCATTTTCTGTTTGTGTGAATTCAGCTTTGTTTTCTTATGTTAACAAATTGTTTTCTTTGCTTGAAGTGTGTATACATTTTTGGCACCCTCTTTATATGACTAATTAAATTCATTAAATAATTCAGGAAATCTATAAATTCTACGAGCTTTGAAAAGCTAAACAGTGAAGAATAATCTCCATCAAACACACACACACACAAAAGAGCAACAGCCAGAAACCTTGGCGATTCGTAAAATATCAAAAGCATTCGCTGGGTTCACAATTATAATACCGCTTTCAGTTCATGCTCAAGTTAATCAATTACAGGAAATGCGTTTCTTGGGACCCTGTATTCTGATGTTTGAGCGGACAAATGAACGTTCTAGTATAAGAAATGTATATTTTAATGAATAAATATATTGTACTTTTTAAGGCTTTGTGCTCAAACAAAAAGTAAATTAATCGTCTTGGTTTTCAATATAAATGCCACATAAATAAATATTCTAAAATGAAAAACTACAATGAAAATATAAATTACTTTAATATCGGGTATGTAAATACCTCGCTTCTAATGTTGCCCTCATCATTCTTCCATTGTTACTGGCACTGCCTGTTTATGCGCGCGCATCTATACAAGACACACTATATTTACCAACCATCTATGTAGGTATCGATAGTTGACAAAATGGTGGACTATGTTGTCCATGTGTTAATTTGAGTTATGTAGTTTATTACAGTGGTTTATAGGGAAGTAACGCATTACTTCTTTCGCTTTTGTTAATTAAATATTGATTTAGTTAAATCACACTAGGAACTTGTTTAATAGAATGTGCTAGGTTCTTGCATGTCTTTATTGCGGCAGTGCACCGATATTACCATATTTACATTTCCTAAATAGCAGCAAATAAAAGGGGGCTGGATAAAGAGTATACATCATGTAAATTTTGAAGTTAATGATGAAACTGTAGTGTGTGTTAAATCTATCATACCAAGCTTTGTGGTGAGGGAGGACATTTTCCCAGTACATTTCTCTAATCTACCATTGTAACTCACGGTCGGGCTACCAAAGAAAGGGAAGATTCGAAAAAACGTGTGAAGTGGGGTTTGGATCAGACGATGAGAGTTTTAGTGAACCAAATATTATAACACGTTTCGACTTGTTTGCAAGTGAAGTTAGGCAGAAACAGGTACACTGGTAGTGTAATCGTTCATGTTATTACTATTAACACACGAGTTTGTTTATTTGATTTTTTTGCTGTTACATGGGTTATTACAGTGGTTTATAGCTGAAAGCTAATCAACAGTAACGTGTTAGATTTTTACTGCGTTAATGTTGATTTAATGAAAGCACACCAGAAAATTGTATAATAAAAGTGTTTAGTGCAACGTGGGTTGCTATTGTGTGGCAGTGCACCACAAAATACCATATTTACATTTTATAAATAATAGTAATTAAAGGAATGGATAAAAAGTATACAGCGTGCAAGTTTTGAAGTTAATGATAAACCTGTAGTGTGATTAAACATTGTTTGCAGTTAGAAAGAAGATTTTTCTGTACAATTTTCTTAATATATTATCTTAGGTGACAGTGGGGATTAGTAGTGAAAGGAAAGGCCCGGAGGCACGTATGTAGCCGATTTTGGAGCGAGATGAAGAGAGTTTTAATGAATGGTGTGCGCAGGATATTGTTTCGCGACTCCTTTGCAAGTTAAGTTACAATTTGATATGTACAATCGTTTACAACTATTACTAAGGAAGACTGTGTCCTTTTCCATAAAATAGACGATGATAAATATGATGCTGTCCTATTTATGTCGATTAGTTTTAAGGTAGCCAGATATTTGGAAGCTCTTGTATTTTATAAAGGGTTGTGACCTGTGGGGAAGTTTATCATTCATATTATTTTATATGAGAAACAATATTTATAAACAATATCAGATTCTTAAATATCGTCGAAATATTTTCTGATGATAAATAATGTCATCTTGTAAACGCAATGCTGCATTTGTTATTGACAGCAATAGAGTTACTTCGGTCGCCATTGTTTTTGTATTGCAGTCTGGAACATATAGTGAGTGGGTCTTGCTTTATTCGCCCTTAGAGTAATGCCAATCAAAACTTGTCAGGTGACGTAACGTCACTAGCATGACTGCGTGTAGCAGCAAAGCACCGAAAGAAAGTAGTTCCATGTTAGCAATCTAAATTTGAGGATGCGCTCGGTAATAAATAGCAGTGGCTATACAAAAAATACGAGTATGAAATTGATTTCAAAGTTGCAAATTGATGAGTTTCAACTCTCAAAATACAGCTCGCCAGATTCAACGGTTGTTTAAACAAGGCAAGGCGTAAACAATTTGCCCTTGTTTTCATGGCTGACGCTAATGAACAACGTGCTGCTGTTTCTACAGAGACTATTATGTAAAGCATAAACCGGGCAAGTCCGTAACTAGTGACTAGAAAACAAATATTTTAAAGTGATTTCAAAGTTCTACGAAAAATATCCGGCACTCGCAATAAAGGGGGTAATAAACCTAACGTGTGTCTATTACTAGAATAAATAAGAAAAAACAGTGACGGGAAAACAACATAGGTAGGGGGGGGGCAAAGGAAACATGTAAAGTACGCATTGGGGGAGTGTAATGAGTTTATGAAATCGGTAATTCGTGCACTAGTGCATTTTATAAAATGCTGCAACAAGTAAAGAACTACTCAGTTTCTGAAGTACAACATTTGAACTTGTAAATAGAAGCAGAAATTGCGATTGTTGTTCCTGATGAGATTTTGTGAGGTATGCAAGTAAATAAAACTAAAGCTCTTGTCTTTATGTTTACGGCAAGCTGTAAAATGGACACATGGAGGAGAAATAATCCAGACTGTTAAACAATTGGACTATCTTAGAATAAGATTTGACCTGAGTGGAAGCATGGAATAAACAAACAGTTTTTGCCAAGCACAAGGCGAGCGGTCAACTCTCTGAGGTACTGAGGCTGTTAGCTCGGATACCGGAGATGCCAGTAAAACATTAAAAACCATGTATGAGGCAATGGTTAGGTCCCCATTGTTATATGGAAGTGAGGTTGCGGATGGGATAAAATAGACGGTCTAAACAAATTACAATGTGATTTCTGGAAGCGAGTTCTAGGGGCGGGGAAGAGAACATCGAACTGGGATACTACGAGAGGTGGGATGCTGGGAAGATGCAGTCTATAGCAAAGAAAATGCTATTAGACACTGGCTAATAATAATTAAAGGACAACAAACAATCCTGAGGGCAATATGCCAGCGGACCAATTAAACAACGTGAATTATCTAAAATGGTGGTCAGCGGTTGTACAGCGGGAATCGTCAAAAATTTTGTTTTAAACAATATTTGGCATAGAGAATGAAAACAGGTATGATGCAGTGAAAAAAGTCAAAAGACCCCTGTCAGACATAAACCGGCAGGAAATAGAGGCGCGATGCATGCAGCTGTCATCTCTGAACCTGCAGAGCGAAATTAAAAATATATGGGATAAAGGGACCTATACCATGAAGGTACGCATGAAAAACAGATTGGGAATACATGGCTTAGACTGGGAAGCTGGAAAACACATAAGGTTGTTGATGAGGAAGGCAGAAAGAGTTAGCCATTATGGTCGGAACGGAAGACTGGGTGCACAAAATGGCTAAGTGCGTACAAACAGAAGATACTAGGAAAAATTTTCTCTCTGATTCATTTTTGACTTCCAGTAGGGGGAGGTTGATATGTTGGGACTTAGTTGTAAATAGACAAAACTGCCTAACATGGGCATTTTGTTAAATGAAATATGTAGTTTTAAGGGCAAGAAATTTATATAAATATTGTACATAAATAATACTAAAAGTTATATGAATATCAAAATGATTGTATATATGTATATATATATATATATATATATATATATATATATATATATATATATGTCTGTTTATTGTGTGAGTGTATGTGTGTGCGTTCTTGTTGATGTTGTTTTCTTTTGTCGGTCTTGCAACCCATGCGATTGTGATATGCAATATATGTACTCCTAGTTTAATTGGAATAATAAATACCACTACTACCACCACCACAACCACATTGTTGAACATAGGGAGCGAAGATGACTATGTGGAAGGAGACAAATTATTTTTTTATCAAAGAAAACTGACGACACCCAAAGAAATGACTGGGGAATTTTGTCCGGGCTGGTTTGAAAAATTTCTGCCGAAGCTTAAACCAAATAGTGAGGTGATCATGGACAATACTTCTTGCCGCAGAATGAAAGCCGATCGTCTATCGAACAGGTCATGGTTAAAGAATTTTGCCATTCGGAAGCAAAAGATATTTCGCCTGTTAAGAGCTTGGTGAAAGATGAACCTGTGCGAACAATTCGAGAGGCAAATATCAAACATAATCACAACAAGTACATTGTGGATACCTGAGTACAGCAATAGCCTGCTTATCCATTTGCCTGCTAATCCATTTGAATGGTGTGGAGTCCAGTAAAAGGCTACGTGCGTCCACGTAACAAGCACGTTTAAAAAAATAGATGTGAAAGTCCTTAAACAAGCAGCTCTTCTGCATCTGACTGCTGATTCGTGGGAAAAACTCACCTGAAAGAAGAAGCTTTGTTCTGGGAATTGGCTAACCCGAGCGACTCTCTTGTAGACAGATTTGCCATCAACAGAGCAGTAGCAGTGACACTGGTGATGACTCAGATTTGGAGGGGATAGCAACAACAAAATGCAAGTTATGACACGCCTATTCTTTTCTCGTTAGAACAAATGCATGTAGCTGTAATTAATCCTCTTATTAAACTCCAAAATAATGAACATGTACACGTAAGTTATTTACGAGAAAAATTCTCATGTTCTTGTCATTACGTCACTTATACTTGGCATGTATTCTTGTCGTGAATTGCGAAAGACTACACTATGTTTGTTGACGTTAGGATCACTCTAAGAGATTATAACACGGTTCCTTCTGTGAGGATGAGATATCCTAATAAAATCATTTAATTCCAGCACGATAATCACCCTGAGCACACGTGTCAACAGGTTTCTAACTGGTTCTAGCAGAGACAAGATATCACAACTGATTGGTTTCCTTGCTCACCAGATTTGAAGGCTATTGAAAATTTGTTAGAGAGGAGGGGAAAAAATAATTCAGTTAAGTTGAGGTGCGAAAAAAAATTGTGGGACCAAATACACGACGCTTGGGGGAAGTATCCTCCCATCATAATTTATCTAAGTGATTCATTCATGCCCGAAGAACGAGAGCAGTAATAGAAATGGAGGGTTTACTCATTAATTACATTTTATTTTTCTTAAAATTTAAATTAGCCTTTATAATTGGAAGGTATATTATCATATGTAGACTAAACATTACTTTCACTTGCAATAAATAACCAATAAAATAATTTACGTACGGATAAGATATGAACATTGGTAGTTCTTATTGCTAGACTCGACTATTAGCCTAAGTTCACTTTAGAGAACTCGACAGAAAGAGGCTAAAGGTGCAGAGACGTGCCAATGTAAATCGAGCGCGGAGCGAGCAGAACGCTTCTAAAGTTTGCTAATTGTTTGGTCCTATAGTGTCCTAATATAAATAACGAATTTGATAACACAGGATAGGATTAAGCTAGCATGTATGTAGTGCAAAACATTGAAAAAGTGAAATAAAAAAAAATCCTATATCCAGCAAAAGTAATTTCTAAATTAAGGGAAACTGCCACGAGTGGCCAAGGTCGTTAAGGCCGGACTCGTGAGCAGGAGGTCTGGGGTTCGAATTCCACTAGGGCCGTTCTCCCTGAATTAGGTTTTTCCCAGGTTTTCATCGGTTCTCACAAATGGAAAATGCCGGGGAGGTACCCTAAACTTAACGTTTCCTTCCTTAAAAACCAAATAATTCCTTTCCCAATATATCATTCCATGTATCATCAGTGTTTACGTAGTAAAAACGAGCGTGAAACACCATTCACAAAAAAAAATAAAGAAAGAAAAAGAAAGAAAGAAAAAGAAAAAGAAAAGAATTAAGGGAACTAAAGAGAATTGTAGTCATATCTGATAAGATAATTACTATTATCAATAGCGTTGTTATATTATTTATATATTTTGGAACGGAGTATGAAAAGATCAGACGTTTCTGAGTAGAAGGTTCAGTTCTTTCGAAATAAATTTCAGTAAGGTTTCGGAGAGCTTTGAAAGAAAACCTACTACTGAGCCCTGAAAGAATGAAGATTTTTGTGTGCAAACATGCCATTTCTTAGAAATAAAAATATGCAGAACGTTCATTAAAAATGGACAAGTAAAACTTAATTAAGCGCAACTTTCCTCCTTTGTTTTTCTTTCTATTTTTAAATTTTCCTTCAGTTTACCTTTCACTAATTTCGTCTCCATTTTAAAACTTACAATATTGTTTTATTTTATTAACATTCCTATTTTCAATTATTTCAGGATTTCTTACAAAATACCAAGCCAACATAATTCATTAAAAAACCTCTTCTCGTCTTGTTGAAAGTTATATGTACATTTTGAGTCCAAAAAGAAAGTGATGCTAAATTCCAAAATCTTACACCGTATAATTATTTTATTCGGTAGGAAAGATGAAATCTTTCAATGGTCACTCATTCTAAACTTGACTGAGATCACTGTAAGAACATTTCGCGTAAGCAGTAAGTAATCAAATTGAGGTAAAAATAAAGCATTTATTTAAGTTTTAAAAAATTCTGGCTACATAAGTTTACCTGATAGAAATATGGCAGATTGTGTGTTCTAGTGAACAGAGGAGGAAGGCTACCGTAGGATTCTTAAAAACATTAAAAAGAAAACTGTGCACGAAAATCGTTTGTTCTGTGACATCATAGTTACAAAATATCATTATTAACTATTTATGATTAATTTTCAATACAGTGTATAAATGAATATCTAAGATACATTAGAATTGCATAGGCCATAAAAAGGGAAGGGAAAATGAATCAAAATAGCTGCTATAATTAATAATTTTTATTTCAAGAAATAGGCCACTGTGCAGATAAACGCTAAGTAACGTTCATTAGGACATTAAAAGATATAGACGTGTTAAAACCTTGCCTTGCCTACATCAAAGATATCCTAAACTATTTTCTTACGGATTCGTGTTTTAAGAAACTCAGTTACCTTACCTCTCAATTTCACACTCGTCCAAAATATGCCACTTTAGGTACTTGTATCACCCAAAGGAATACTGCACAGGTATTTTCATAATACTCCAATAAAGTGTTAGTTGATAATTTACAGCAACAATGGACGGAAATGCGCCTTCATTATTTGACTGCTGTCTCTCTATCAACATGCATTAATAAATAAACTACTGCACACTGCGATACGAATTAGTATATCAAACAGTTTAAGACAGGAACATGGGGAAGCCAATTAGCCATTGCTGTTGTCACGCCGTTACGTTGGCAACACTATGCCAGCACTCGCTAAGCAGTAATTGAGTGCAACACGTCGAGTCGTTACCCAACGGCCAAACTTCATTAAAACCTGCATGAGCCTCTGCAGAAAACGTGCAGAGACAAAATGGTGTTTGTGTCACGGTGTATGGTGCCCGGGTAGCAGGCAAACAGCCAGCCTGGTTCCCAGGCACACTATCTTTTGCAATATTTTCCTCGTTATTTCGCTCTCTCCTACTAATAAGAAAAATATACGCATATGTTCTTGCGAGGCCCGCTTGTAGAGCGTGCAGTAAGGGCGAAAATTGAATATGACACCATCGCTTGTTCTCGTTTCATTAGAGCATGTGCAGCCCGAAAACGGCAAGCAGAAATGTGCGTTCTGCAATAAGCATACACGGAATAGTTACGGATCCTCTCCCTGGATCCCTTCCACAGGGGTTAAACCAAACAGCTGCTTAGAATATTTAGAATTAACAGGAGAGAATTTTATTTTACTGTATTATCTAATTCAAAAGATATTACGAGGAACGTAAAATTTTTACCCTCAGCATATGTAGAAGGAAAATAATTGAAACCATTCTCTTAAAAAGTCAACAAATTTCATGTTAAAAAAAAAAGGGTATTAAACGTTTATAGTAATGAATTCCGATTTTTGTCATACAGCAGAAGAAAAATAAACATCTGTAATCTAATATGTTTGGTTCTTTTAATTTTTTAATCCTTGTTATTTTCATTTAATAAAGTTCTCTAGATTTTATTATTACATCTAGATCACTGGGCGTTCCGCAATGTCCTTAAAGTTCCTTTCACAGCCTCCTCCCTGCATGCCGATATGAAAACTACACAATATCTTTACGACGATTAAACAGCAGTGACGCATTTTTGTGTAATTTTAAACACTAAACCGTTTGTTGTGTGCGTGCGGAATGTATTCAGAACTTTCCAGCCCCCTTTCAATATTGCAATTAATATATTGTGTACAAAATCGAATACACTTATTAAGTTCAAAGTTAAAAACATGAGAAAACATGTATTCATGAAAAACCTAGACGAAACGGGAGCAATTCTCCCGAAATTAGCACACAGATGAGGATTTTGGAAGGCAAAGGAAAATATTACAATCAAATAAAAAATGTTACGATGGTCGAGCTACATAGTGTCAATCAGATTGTGTTTTCCCGAAACAATGCCTGTGACAGATGTATTGAGAGCACTAAATGAAACATGAAATGCGTGGTTTACAAGATAACAAAACGAACACGAATAAAACCATAAGTCCATGCTTGTCGTATATAGACTAGCGCAGATGAATGCAGGTTTTGCATTTAGAAACATCTAGACTTAGAAAAGTTTCAGGGCATCTATTGATCTGTTTCAAAATATATTGATGTATATCAGAATCGAACCGATTGGCAACCTATGAGGGAAAGTATTCGGGCAAAAATCATACAGTGCCGATTTTTACATGCACTCTCATCATATTTGGAATAGGGAGCAGAGGAAATATATACTCGTACACATCTTGATTAATGTTTTATACTTTTCTCTCGGTTTTACAATGGGGGAAAAAGATCCTATCAATAAAACTTTTCCTAAATACTTAAGTATAGCTGTTGAGAGTACAAAACTAAAATATCTTGCGCACATTAGATATTTTTGACCTCAAGTTTTGAGTATTTACCCTGGAAACATATAGAATGCATGTCCCAACTTTTATGCGATAGCCACTTGTTTGTTTGTTTGTTTGTTTTTTTTTTAACCTGTCATTCAACGTTTGCTACCCATTTCTAACTATGATATTAACACATTTTATTTGAAAAGCCTAATTCAGGGTAGGCTCTGATCTCTAAGGACTAACAACATCTTTTGGGGCACAGAATGAGTATGCAAAACATTTAAAAGCTTTTAAACATATCTATGTATTCATTTATTTAACGCTAATAATTAATTTAAAATGCACATTAATACGCAAATATATTTTTAGTTTACTTTAGGAACTTTATAGAGAATATAACTGAATTCTTTCTACAAACTCAAGTGATGTTTGGGATAAAGAAGCAACAGCCATGCATCGTAAAGGATATACCATTCGGCAGCGCATATGCTTTAAAATACTGGGAACTACTGTACCACATATGACAGTCAGTGTCGTGACCTTCACACTGTAAATATAAAACGCTTATGTGGAGAAACCTTGAGGACTAAGTTTACAATAACCGCTGAACTTGCGTCTTGATGAACTCCCAGTGGCACGGATTGTGCTGATGGTGCTCAAGCTCCAAACACAGCAGACATATGCAATCCAAAAGGTAAACAGACAGAACGCCAAACGAAATAAAACGTAAACGGAAATGTTTTTTATGTATGAGTTCATAGCCGAAAAATGCTGAGTTCTGTAGTAGTTGATCTGGACATGGATGGGCAACTCGCACCCTCAAAGTGTTAACTTGAGTGTCCTCCTTCAAGCACAGAACCACGAACCTCTCCTATCTGCTTCTATCCACCCCGGAGACCTCTCTAAGGTTTCTCATTATGAGAGATTTGTTGCCTAAGAAGTGACTCTTATGGTTCCGCGCTTGGAGGACATGGTAGCTCCAATCCCGGCAGTGACCTGACCTTTTCTATGTGGTTCTTTATTTCCAACCCCGTTGCGTGCTTTAGCGTACCCATAGATATGTTTTGAGTTTCATAAAAACTCCAGATTATTAAGCTATGCTATATTAGCATCTGAAAGACTCAATCTCATACCCAACTTCTCTAGAGAGAACCCACAAATGCAACTAAAGTAAATACGAGGGTAGATCCATAAGTTTCCGGCCTCGCCAATAAGAATTATCGCTTTAAGAAAATCGTTATCTGGTGTCATACTTTATCTGTAAAGTAAAGCAGCAACTATCGCACCATTGTGTTCAGGTGTTCAGATATAGTTGCAAGAAGGCTATGTCTAGAACATTGTGACATGTTCAAAATGAGTTTCCAGCTGTTATTAAGTTCTTCACAAAAGAAGGACTTACTCCGACTGAAATTATTCAACTATTGGACGGTGGAAGCATCCCCCTCATATTCTACCATAAAAGAATGGGCCAAACTTTTTCGAATGGGTCGAGAAAGCATTGAAGACCAGAAGCGTGCAGGTCGAACCTTGGAAGTACTCACTCCTGAAAACATCGCTCGCTCTTGTGGAAGGAGAAATTATTGAAGACCGGCGGCTCAAAGTTACAGAAATAGCAGTAAGGTTGGGCCTTTCTAAAACAATAGTCCTTCAAATTATGGAACATTTAAACATGAATAAGGTTAGTGCAACATGGGTGCCTAGACTTCTTTTCTCAGTCCAAAAGCAGCAACGAGTCATCTGTTAGAGGCATTTTTGGAGCTTTGCGGTGCTAACGAGAGAGAAGTTCTGCAAACATATGTTACAGAAGATGAAACTATCGTCCTCTACTGTAATCCCTTGTCCTAAAGAGAATCAACGGAGTGGTGTGCGTTCTTCACGACAACTCGCGTGAGCACACAGCTCTTGTTACAAAGGAATCTGTGAAGAAATGTGGCTTCAAGAAGATCGACCATCCACCCTACAGCCCAGATTTAGCTCCCAGCGACTGTTTACTGTTCTCAAAACTCAAGAAGGGCCTTCGAGGAAGGGAATTTGAGTATAACGAAGAAGTGATGGATGCAGACAAGACTTTGACTATTTGAGGGGGGGGGGGTTGGATTGAAATTCAAATTGTTAATTCATAGATGTGAGAAATGTATTGCAAAAAACGCTAACTATATTGAAAAGTGAAATACAGTTTTTGCCTTTATCATACCTAGAAAGTGGTTATGCCGAAAATTTTTGTGCTACCCTAGTAAGAAATACAATCCCTTGAAAGCAAGAATTCATCAAGATATGACAAAATAACTACAAAAAATATTAAAAATGTGAGCTGACAATATTAGCAAACGCTTTATATATTAAACTTTAAAATGTTCTATTGTTATACGAAAGGACAAAAATTACTAATATAGAATTAATACCAGCATTATTGCCTCCAAAGTGTATGAAAAACTAATGTTCAAAGGAATATTTTCAAATGTATGACCAAGAGATGCATTAATTTAATAAATGTGAAAATTATTAAGAGAACAGTTAATTGAATATCTTTAACTTTTACATAACTTAGTTGCATGAGAAAGCTCCAACTTATTTAAATCAATTCGATTAGCCACTTCCTTTGACAGTCCCTAAGGATTTTACCATGACAGCGTCCGCTTAGTAACAAGCAGAAATCTGCTGAACTTAAGACTGTCATGCGTCACTAGGGCAGTTCTAGAACGCCTACTCACTGTTGTCTTATTGGTTGATATATTTAAACCTAGGGCATTGGTTTATCGTACCGAAGTGAGCTTTCTCGGCATGTTTTGCAATCGGTCATTAATTTATTTTACAAATAAAAACGTCCAAAAATATCCTAAACATCCTAAAAACAATTATAACTTATGGAATTATGTTCAGTTGAAAGTCAGTAAATGCTAAAACAAACATTTTATACAAAAGGAATAATAATAATAATAATAATAATAATAATAATAATAATAATTGAGTCAAAATGTTCAACTCATTTTAAGCCGCTATGGAAAACATTTGTAATTTTACCATTAGTTTGCCATTTTAGCTGTGTTTTTATTTGTTCAGAAGTGTTCATAAAATTCATATATACACAGCATAGAAAGCAGACACAGGCAGATTGCACAGATCCAGAACAAAACGCAGGCACTCAAAAATGCAATGGGATAGTATCATTTAATTCACTTCCTTCATCAGCTTATACAAAGGACTGCATACAGTAAAAATAAGTCCAGGTTAAAATTAGAAAGATATCTTACACCCTCATCTTATATACAGAAGAGGATTTCATGCTATCAGAAAATAGTGTACAAAATTTTCTCCGTTGAATTAACTCAGTTTTGTAAATATACTAAATGTCAATACTTTTTAAGTTTACATTTTGCAAATTTGCTAAAAGTAAATAATTTAAGTTACTATTTATTATCTAAGGTGGCATATTAATATAAACTATGTAAAATGATTATCTCTACATCAGAGTTACAATTTATAAATATGTACAATACAGTTTCATCAATTACATAATATATGTAATTACTGGGGAAATTAACATTCTAGATTTAGCACTAACTCGTTTAGATTTGACTAAACTCTTTATAGGATCCACAGATTGAAATACCATATGTTGTTTCGTTTTATTTTATACAAACCCAATCGCGATAAAAGTAGTATTTATTTATTTAATAATGCCCCCCAACATCTTAGGTCACAACGGATGATAAATGAAATTAATTATTAATCACAACGGAATGAAGTGGCCATGGGATAGGACCACCACGACCAATCCATCTGTTTGGAGAGACCATATCCAAATACTCAAGAACTCCCAAAAATAATGTCGTCATATTTATACACCAACTCCTGTCATATACTTAAAGAAACTGATATTTTTCTTCATTTGTGAATAAATTCTGGACTATGGGAATAATAAGCTGGTGTTAAAGCCTGAATTTTGTACGGACGGTAGGGCTGCAGTTGCTCTTCATGTACAGCAAGGAGGTTGACATTCATTTCACGTGCTTCCGTAGTACTTTCAAGAACTCGTTCTTACAAGTCCTGTGACATACGAGTACAGCCTTGGTCTGAGGTTGCCAGATTACTTTAGAGGTATTTCTACTGATTGGCACACCCCAAGACTAGGAGATTATTCTCCATAAATACGGCTTGAACTCCCTCCAGTTCTTTCACAAGCTAAAACCATGTCTATCATTTCAACATTGGTGTAATGTTCCATATTGTTTAAAAGAGATGTCAAACAATGGCGATATTTTTTGTAAAAGTTGTTTCCAATTTTAAATAGAAGACGCAGATATTCTTGATATTAGAACGTAATATCGTGCTTGTGGAACTAAGGTGAGAACTATTGCAGTAAGAAGCCGTTTGTTTGCGATATTACCTCTAGCATACCTATAGTGCAGGGATAATATTAGGTTTGCATTTGCTTGGAAACTACAATAACAGGTTACGGAGCGACCTTTTGTTTTCATTGTACACGACGCATTTTCATGCCTCCTGTGGATTATGTGGCACGTAAAGAATTATTTAAGGGTCACATGTTAGACGCTCCTTCGCTTCTTAATCACAAAGTTGTGTTATTTGATATACCAAATAACTGTCAATATAAACGTGTTTCCAAGTTGCAATATACAATTTCCGATCGAAATATCACTTATATTACTGTTATCTAAATTCGATCTTTTCGAAACAGCCTATATATTTCATGATGAATTTGAGGAAGAATATTTCTCTATCCGAGATGACGAAAAGATTAATTTAATTTGGTTTAATTTATTTACAATAAATATTTCCCACATGCATCCTGTGGTAGCAATGAAAACAAATTTAATACACAAAACCATTATGATTATGGCAAAATAATTCGTAGATATGTAAGTTGTTAGTGTGTGTATTTGATTAAATTATTTTAATATTTTATTAATCGGAAAGCAACCAACTTCATAATCTTCTAATATTCAGAGAATATTGTAAAAGTTTCTTGCAGAATTTGGGAACTTATTGGTGAAAAAAGTAATTAAGTGAAGTCGAATTTGTGAGAGTCGGTCCTGGTGGTGTCGTGGTAACCATATTTGCCTTTTAAACGCAAGATCGCGGATTCGATCCAGGCCAGAAAGATGGATTTAAAAACCCTAAGTATGGCTTCCTTCGGAAGGGAAGTAAAGTAGTGGGTCCCGTGTCGTACATTTACGGCACGATAAAGAACCTCAAGCCTGAAAGAAGAGGCCTCTGAACAAAATTTGTCGGCCGTTTCACGCCCTGGTTTTAATGGGATGCTGATGACCCGAGATTTTAAAGAGCGTCCATAAATAAACCAAATAAAACAAAATTGTCAGAGAGTCCTTCATAATAGCTATTGAGGAAACTTGTGCCAATTTATTAAGTATGTTTAAACTGTCTTTATCTTGATACTGTAATGAGACGCATTGAAGGTCTGGCTTGCGCTCTGCAAAAACAAAGAAAAGAATAAAAACACTAACTTGAATTATCTTGTCTTGGATGAAGCATCAGATGGAAATGATAAAGTTCAACTCGCTGTACTTTAAGGGTTGACAGGAAATAAAATATATTATTAGAGAAAATTTCAAATCTTTTCAGTGTTGCAAAAAATGTTGTTGCTATATATTTGACCTCTGGAATTTTTTTATGTTATGTTTGAATTCTAACTGTTGGATATCTTTGGTTCCAAGTACATTTAAAAACGAGTATGGCCACATTATTAGTAAAAACCGCTTTGTTTACCTTCTGCGACTCTGCATTTACTTCTTTCAATCTCGTATATGAATTAGTTAAGAACAAATTATGTCATAGAAAGCATCCTCAGACACATTAACTGGATTTAAAAATATTGATCTAAAATTAAAAGTTTTATTAGAGAACTTTTCCTTTTTAGACCTCTAATTTAGCAATACGAGCTATTTATCTGAATCAAGATAATTAATGAAGACAGTTCTAAAGTTAAGGTGCTATGAACGCGTCATTCTTTCGCAGTGAGGGGAATGAGGTGATTTTGCCCCTCCCTTTCATGCCAATGTTTGGGCACGCAACATTCAGTTCGCTAAGTCTGCGTTAACAGACTTGAAGAACGACAAAGAAAAAATGCTTATTAAATATGAAACCTTTCTCCAAGACCTTACAACAGGACTCAGTAGCAGCAGATATACAAACAATGGACAAGGAACGAAGATTATACTTGTCCCTTTGAGATTCAGTCGATAAAAGTCCCTGAAAATTTACAGCTTGAATTGTTAAATCTACAGAATAAGTCTGTCATCATGCGGATTAGGTGAAATTTCCCAAATCTAAGAGCATTTGCCTAGCGTTGGTAGACCTATTTGACCGCCAATGGTGGCCGAGGTCGTTAAGGTACGGGAATATGGGGTTCGATTCCTGCCAGGGCCTTCCTCCCTGACTGAAAACATTTTTCTAATTTATCATTTTAACTCATGTATCATCAGCACTCACAGCCTCAGCAGTAAAAACGCGCGTTAAACACAATTAAAAAATAAACAAAAAGTGTGGATGAGCAGCTTTTCATTAGCATAGCTAACAACAAAACTCTATGTAGTCACAGATGGAAATTAAGCGGCTACTTAACGCTTGTTGGAGTTCAGGAGTAATTTTATTCAATTTGTCCGTGATTTGTGAAAAAGTTGTTTTCATTTATTTGTGATTATATTATAAATGTAGGGCTTTCACTTAAAAACTATTCCGCACGCGCGGTGTTTTGATTCTCGGCAGCTGGGCATGACGTGGTCGCCCACGTTCTATCCTTCGTGCAACCTCAAAGGTAAAAAGCACACACTGTTAAACTTGTGAGCCAGAGGGCCATACACCAGCACAAATCACTCACTCTATCTTCAAACATTTCCTTAGTTTTATTCATTGACCCCGCTGCTGTATGAACAATTGCAGAATTCCGTTGAAACCATCCGTGTGGGTTTCTCTTCTTCTGTAAGCTGCTGAAAAAATGGACTCAAAATGTTCTTTCCGTACCTTTTTGCATCTATTGTTGTCTCATAAAATAATGGACCGATAATACGCCTTGCCCTAACAGCACATAAACTCCAACATTCTTACCATGCATGCTATGGTAGGCGCGGTTTTTCAAATGAAATCAGGCCTCGTATGAAAAGAACAGAAGTGTTCGGTCTATCAAACCTTCATTGATGAAAAAAAAAAAATCACTGACAATAACTCACTCTTGTTAGATGTGAGGATAGACTTGGGGGGGGGGGGGGGAAGAATGAGGACCGCTGCTCGGGATTCAAAACACCGGCTTGCGGAATAGTTTTTATATGAAAGTTCTGCATTTTATGAAAATAGAGGAATACTCTTTAATGTGTAAACTTAGGTTCGTGTTCCAAAGAAAAAACACATCAGCAGACAATACTAACAGACAGTATAATGCTGCAGTTATGTTTGTTTTATCTTGAAATGTCTTTTCCCAGTTTATCCCTTGTTTTCAAAAATAAATCATAATTGTCCTATAACGACTTACAAAGCTTGATGTTCAACAATAAGGATTTATAACAAGTAATATCACGAGAGGGTCTGAGAATACGTGAGTGAATTTATGTGGAAAGTTCAGACCCTCAAATAATATTTATTAGGACTATTTCACGAATAAAATAAGCATTTAAAGGTAATTCCTCTAAACTTCGCTTACAGAATTGTAATAATTATATATTTGTACTTAACCTTTTCTAGTAATCTTGCGACAGAAGAATACCGATTGTTAGTAATGCCAACAGAGAAGAGCAAAATACAGGTTAAGATTATTTCATGAATAGAACAAGAAACATATATGTACATATATGTATTTGAATTTCCCGCACAGAATATTAACAATTGTTATACTTATGAATTTCTATTCCATTCGATTCAGAAACTATTTTGAACTGGACTAAAGTCGACTATTACAATCGCTACTTTCGATTTTCTAATATCAGATAAGGAAAAAAAAAGATAACATACAGTGCGTCTATTTTTCTGTGGTTTGGAATTCCTAATGATAAGATCAATTTGCACATTTGACGCATCACCAAAACGCTTTGAATAACCCTTTATTTTGAGTTATGATTGTCGATTGTTCATGCTTTTGTTGCTATCTATAGCTCCCCACAGTCTCTAGCAAAAGTGGTCAGTGATATGTGTTTAGGAATTATATGTGGAGGTAAAGAGTTGGCTACACTGACCACAAGACAAATGCACGTCGTGCGATAAAACGGATTCTTCGATAATTTCACTCCGTAATCCGGCTATGAATGGTCAATTTTTCAATTTTTTTTTTTTTTTCGTTTCATTGGTCGATTTTAAGATGACGTCACACGGCTGAAATAGTCTTTATAAACCTAATTTAATGAACGGTTATTTTGAATACAACGTGGGGGGGGGGGGCAGATGGGTCGCCACAACATAAAGGCGTGCTGCTTCTACAACAAAACCAACTGCTGCATTTGGCTCCTTTGCTGTCAAAGTGTTTGGCACGAAGCGAGTTTCTCATTCATTATTATTAGAATAAATTTACAACCTGTGAATTACAACAAACCTTAAAGCCAGTGTACAAAGAGAAACGTACTGCAGTATGAAAGAAGAATTGTACATAGAACCTTCAACATTTACTCATCTCCGAGCCACATTTACGAATATTTCATATGATAGTCGAGAACTCGAGAGAGACAATATTTACTTTCATCCATTCCATCTCTATTAAACATTGGAGCCTGCGAGCGTTTCATATAAAACACCTGTTGGACTCGCTTCTCAGCATAACTGGGATACGTCTGCAGAAGTCCACATTTTCTGACAGCCAACAAGTGGTATAAAAACTTGACACAGCAATAGACATTTCTATAATCCGCGTCAAATCTCCTACGACAGCAAATAGCAACGTACTGCAACGTAGCCATATGGCTGGGTGGTGCGAGAAAGAGATAGAAATCGTGATGCAGCGAGACCATTGCAGCATATCGCTGTCTTATGGTGTGAGACATCCAGTTACGTGAATTCCAGGAAAACAAATAACCAAATCAGATGCGATAAAGAAGAATGAAAAAAAAATTTTTTTATTTATTTATTCTGTCAGAGTTAAGAGCATTAGCCCTTCCCTTCCGTTCTGCAAATCTAACAATAAATACACTAAATTTTAGTGACTATCACAATTATAACATAAATGGTAACAAGGTACATCTATACTCGTACACATATAAAAGTATCTAAAACGTGAAATAGATAAATAAATGTGTACTAATACATAAGTATGGATTTTATTTTTTTGAAATGGTGTTAAACACCCTTTTTTACTAATGAGGTACCACAGGCGGTGGACACTGATATGCATGAGGGGAAATTATATATTAGCATAGGATTTTTTTAAGAAAGTAAACGTTCCATACCTAAGTTTTGGGTACCTCTCCGGCATTTGCCATTAATGAGGACTGAGGGAAACCTGCAAAAAACCTCAGGCAGGGAGGATGGTCCTGGGGGGATTCGAACCCCAGACCTCCCACTCACGAGTCCGCGCCTTAACGAACTCGGCCACCCGTGGC
Source organism: Metallyticus violacea (assembly GCA_030762175.1). NCBI lineage: Eukaryota > Metazoa > Arthropoda > Insecta > Mantodea > Metallyticidae > Metallyticus > Metallyticus violacea. The sequence continues at coordinate 93,205,016 of CM060839.1, forward strand.
GGTGGATAACGAAAATGAATACTAACATAAGAAAAAGAAAAAACAATAATAATATTACAAGTACTAACACTAATATACCTTACAAATCATGAGAAAATAAATAAATATCCTAGAAAACATAAAAATAAAAAACACTAACAATAATATAAAGGAGGCAAAACATTTATAATAGCAATAATATAATGAATAATTATACAGTAGGATAAAACAAATAAATACCTGTATGTAACATACGGAATATAAATATAGGATAATCGATAGTTTCTATAATATTAAACAATTTCTTATCAAATGCTCCTAAAACTTTTTGATCTCTAACGTCCTGTGACAGAAAAGGACAGAGGTTACGATGAAAGTGATATTCGGGGAATTACGTGCGACTTTCAGGACGTGTAAGGTTATCAGAAGGAGATAGGTTTTGAAAACGGGAAGATAGATAATATGGAGAAGTTTCAAAAATAGTGAGAAACAATGGATATTTCAACTGGAACCAAGACAGCATTTCAAGAGCGCTTGTTTTACGATGGAACTAACGCACATCGCAGATGTAACGCAAGGACTTATTGTGAACACGCTCTAGTTATTGCGTCAGATTAGAGTTTAAGTCTGTTAGCAGGAAATCGCAGTAGTCGTATTTGAGGCTTAAGGTTCTGGGTAGGGAGGGGCACGTTTAATCTTTTAAAGGTGTGGATTAGAACACTTGCTTTCCCGCTGGCTCCATGGCTATGTACAAACAGCATCCCCCCCTCTTTTTTCACAGACCTGTTTTTGCGTGTTTGAAGCTAATACATTTACAATAAAACTTTGTTCGTGCATATTTAGCAAATTCATTTCCATTCCATCTTATAAGCTGTAGAGCTATTGCCATAAATTATCTGAGTTACTATTTCTGTCGGCCCTTCACAGCACGCGTTCAGTCTTTTTTAGGTAATCAGAAGGTTTGAAGCGCACCATAACCATCATAATTCCATAAACCACAAACCAGACAAGAGTTCCATAATGAGCTTCATCTCTTTGCTTTTCATAAGTTACAATTTCACAAATTCGTATGTAGCGGCTTTGCCAATTTGATAGATATGCTCACTACACCATTCAGAAAGAAGAGTAATTTCATAAGCAGATGATATGAGTGGAATGTGTAGGCAGGCCGTCCCAGTTTCTCTTCATGTTACGGGTGAATAAACAAAATTTTAAATAACGTTCGAATTTATTAGACTGTTTCTCTAGTGTTTCTAACACGGCTCGTTTTGGCCCACCCGTATCATTTGTTCCGACCAATGCTTTTTCAGTCGATGCAGTCTCCCGTCACCGCTTGGGTCATCAGATAATTGGATGGCTTATATAAAACATCTAACATGTAAACAATCACTATAGCTACAGTACGAACACGAATTCTGTGTTTTTGTAAAACAAACATTTTATGGTAGCTTTTATTTCAAATGTACACCTTTAAGTTTTTATTAGTCTATAACTCAAAGAAATTAGCGAAATGCGTTTTTATTTTATTTTGTAACTGATTTCAAAATAGTTGTACCTTCAAATGTTATTAATATAAATATTCTCACTATTTACAATCTTTTAGTAAGAAAAATTTGCTAAGATACACGAGGCTATTTCATTTTAAACTACTACTATGAAAAAATGTTGTTTCGAGATAATAAGGTAAAAGTTAAAATTGTTCATTGAATTTATTATCCTTCATAGCTGCTTTAACTCCGTTTAAAACATTCTCGTTACCATGGAAAAAGCTGAAGTTAATTTGTTTCGTTGTGTTATAAAGTTACTCTGTCATATCTTTTTATTCTATTTCCAACCATCGAAGATGCATCGGTAATAAATGCTGAATTAGCAGACGTACCTAAGGCATATAGAACACCTTACAGCATAGCGAGCTTATGTCAACAACACTTCATCGACACACATTTTCAAGGCTAGACCAACTCGAGTAAAGAAAACATATTTAGGATAAATTCGAACTGTTAAGAATTATTAGAATTTGAAGATAGCGTTGGACAAATGATGCACAAATTAGCACTCGAGCTACCGCCCATTCAATTAATAGTAGCTTCGTATTTGTTTGGAGAGTATTAAGTAAATATGGAAAGCATTCGTTTCATATCCATAAAATGCAAACGATGATTAATATAATACACTAAACTTTGCTAAATAATATTTACGTAGGATTAACACCAGACGCATGTTATCGACAGACACAACACTGGAGTGACAGAATCTGTTGAGAATTTGTTGAGAATGTTTGCAATAAATGGAGGATTTGTAAATTTTTAAGTGGCAGTGTTGATAATCGTGTTATTGGGTCTTTATTTATTTATTTATTTGCTTGAATATATTTAAATTAATATTTGGAAAAATATAGTATTTTAACTCGAAACATATTTCGGGTTAAACTGTCGAAATTATTTCAAAGGACAGTAGAAAATAGGAATGGGAAACAAGTACTGCTACTTGGCCTGCATATTTCCCGGATATGACTCAAGTTAATTTTTGTACCGGGGGGCTTATTAAATCAATCGTTAATAGACATCTGTTAACATAGAAAAGAGTTAGGTGCTAGTGTTATTTTTGCTTTTTATGATATTCAAAACTGTCCGCAAGTATGCGCACATACGCAAATAAATTCTCAAAACGGGAAGTTGAATTGACTGGAGGTACACTATGCAGAATTTTGAAAAGAAAAAAGCAAAATCGGCGATCATTTAATCAAAACAAGAGACAGGGAAACACGATAATATTTACGAATGTTGCATAGGACTTCGCAAGTAGTTTTGCGCCTGGCAGCTCGACATGCCACAGACGGCCGCGCCGTGTGTATAAAACCCTTACCTTATGCTGTAAATGACATCCTACGTTGTACCGCGTAAACATATTCCCATTGATACCATTTAGTTCCCCATGTTTCCGAGTTCTTTTCTTAATTTCTTCCAATATGTGATAAATGGTTCTGTACACCTTCAGGCTACACCACAAATAAAAACCACACAGTTAGATCTGGGGAGCGAGAGGACATACACCAGCAATAATCGCTTTATCCTCAAACGTTTCTCTAATTCTACCCATGGATTTTTTGTTGTTTGAGCAGTGGCGGAATCTTGTTAAAACCATCCATATGATTTCTCTTCTATCCTCAGCTGATTAAAAAAAGCTGAATAAAGAATGTCATTTTGTTACCTCTCTCCATTTACTAGCTATTCTTAAAAAATCGAACCGATAATGCGTCTTGCACCAATCCTACACCTAACTCTAAAACAGGGGCTTCTTGTATTCAATTTGTATTTTCAGAACACCAATTGTGGGTGCTGAGAATGTTCACAAGACCATTTTGATGGAACCACGCCTCTACTGAAAAGATGGGTCTTTTAACCCATCATCACTGATGAAAGAAACCATTCACAATAACGCACACGTGCTAAGGGATCATCTTGTCGTAGACAATGGACACTTGCACCATTGTAAGGTTTGAGGTTTAACAATTTTGTTGCTGTGTGTTCAGAAGACACTGAAACCCCGATTTTGCTAATTTCAATATTTTGTGAAAGATTTGCGCCAATTTGTCTTCCTTTTAAACTGTGCGTCTACGCGCGTTTTTCTTCTTTTGCACCAGTTGCATCAAATTTATTCACAAGGTCGTGAATTGCGGTTCTGAAAGGAGACAAGCTCTGGAAGTTTGAATGAATTCCTCTCGAACGCGACCTGCCATATATATAATTACATTTACACACAAAAATACATTGTTCTAAATTCTTTGCGAACGATTTGTATACTTATGATTGCTCGAAAGTTTAAGGACATGGATGCAAACAGTCGGAGATCTTCACGCGAGCGTTGTTGCTCAATTTGTGTGAAGATTAGTTAACATAACATAACAACGCATTACATTAATAAACTGTTTTTATGGAATTAATGGAATTGTTTTTAGTTTATTAAGGAGAAAATGCTTTGTTCGCTTCATTGAAAGTATGAAAGAAAGTATTTTTGCAAGGTATCGTCTGTTCCTTCCACTCTATGTGCCTGTTCATATGAAATCCAAGTTTTTCATAACAGGCTGTAATATCGGCAACAAGTTATGATTGTGTTGGGTGGTCTAATAGGATAATACGAGATATGCTGACATTTAATTTAAGCCTGCATATGAAGCTATACCTTGTAGTTATGTGGTTGTAATTTTGAACATTTTAATAATTTTTTCAAGACTATTTTATAGTATTTTATTAACATGCTCCGTAACCAAAGAAATCAAATAAAGTTGTTTTCACATTGAGATCATTGCTTCATTCATATAAAAGAAAATTACACTCAAACACTACTACATTGCAAAAACAATCACATCAGAAAATTAGGATTCTGAAACACCCTATGGACATTTGCTCTGACCGGGCGCAAGGCCAACTGAGTCCGTGAAGTTAACAAAGCTGACAAATGGGCCTCACACAGACGGCAAAGGCTAAAGCGTTTGGATAACTAACGCTAGCAAACAGAACTCAATTTTACTGATGTTTATTTTATACGTTTTAACTAAGTGTACACGATTGGGTAAATTTGTTGATGGATAGAATCTCTATAGTCAAAGTGTGCCCTATAATACTTTCCAAAATACAATTTTATAGGTTAGCTGCTTTCTGTTATACTCATAATACACGTTTAAGTATAATAAACGCTTTATTTTGTTGGGAAAACAGCACTAGTTGCTGTTCTAAGCGAAAATAAAGTGATATCTCGATACTTGTTTCTTTAATAATATTTCGCTATGTTCATCCTACAAGTAAAATTTACCTACAATAGTACACTCGCCTCCTTTCCACGAGTACAAACAGGGCAAAAGTAGAATTTCTAATGTATTCATACACAGTAACCTAATAATCTTACGTAAATCCTAAAAACAAGAAGGCCCAGTGGTTTACTGCGGCTTGCTACGGCCTAACGGCCTTCGCTGGCCTCCTTTTCGTAAGTACAAACCAAATAAATACAACAAAGAACAAAAAGGCCTATTCAATTCACACGCACATATACATACATACATACATCTACTATCCTGTTATAATACATAAGCTTAAAATGATAGTAAACTATATTTCAAGAGAACATAATCATAACATTTAAAATTTCATAATAACAATTTCTAATAATTTGGTAGTTATTACATGCTTAGACATGGTTTTACCGTGACACATGGATGAATAAAAAGGGTATTCCAAGATGCATTGCATCCTATGCTATTTAGTGTCATTTAGTACAATTATTTTTCGGTAATATTAAAAGCAATAATAATACAAGAGCAGCAGGTTTTAAAAACGTCATTCTTATACCTACACATTGAAAGATGCTTTAGCAATGACTTCACATAATCTGACGTGAGAACATTATATGCTGTTATGAGCTCCAGTAATTAAGATTTTAGAATTGGCCGCACAAAAATGATAAAAAGGTGTATAAATAGTTCCATTACGGTGCTGTAGTATAAACATATGTGATGTGGCTCTAAACGTTCCACACTTTATGCATACCACGCTTTTGAGGATGTGATGATCTAGGGTTATTATAATTAAGTTGAATACTTACAGGTGAACACTTCCATAAACTCAACGAAACTCTACCGACTAACTGGACACACTCTGCTCCACTACTGCCAACAGACTTCTCAGTTATGCCAACACACTCGCAGCGCGATGACAGCGAAATGCGTAACAGACGAGAGATGGCGTCTCGTTTGAAATACAATTTTTAAATAAACTTTCAAAATAGGTGCATAATTCAACCGTTTTAAAATATTGGCCTAGGTGAATAAATAAAACTAGTACTTTACCATCACATTTTATCAAGGTGATTTACCTCGATACTGAAGAACCAAAATTTTATTATTCTTGAAGGTCTTAAAAAAACAAATTTCATCATTCCATATTTTTAAATTACATAACATGCTTTTAAAATTGTTCATTATGTACAACCTACACATTGTTGCATTTATTTTTTTAAGTAATACCTAAGATTTAAGAAAACAAAAAATTTTAATAAACATTGGATTTAATCGGAAGAACTGGCGATTATAATGAAAACTGTAATGTTCATTTAAGGTAAATGTAAAAAGTAGTAAAATATGGTTGTTGTTATAATAGTATCCTTTTCCTCGTCCCTTTTTTTCCCTTTATTTTTCTTTTCGTTTAAAGGCTTTTATATATATATATATATATATATATATATATATATATAATATTAATGAAACATAAAAATAAAGAAACACTATTAACAATGTAACAAATTAACACTAATAATAAAAGTAGATAAAGATAAAACACAGAGAAAGAGTCACACTTGAAATTGCTATATTTCGAACTACTGCGAGTTCTTCAGTGTTAATTTGTTACATTGTTAATAGTGTTTCTTTATTTTTATTTTTCATATATATATATATATATATATGTCAAATGTGGGCGTAATCTTCATTTAATGAAAATATTAAAAATAAATGCTTAGATAAACGTATGATCGCAATGGAATAACCTTTTCACTCAAGTACAGAGTTTCAATAGACAGCAGTCATAGTTGTTGCCGGCAAACTGAGGCGCACAGTATAAAGTACATTCAAATTCAAAAATTTACATTTTCAAATCCTTTAGCTCAAAGGAAAAAGATGTCATAAGATAATTGTTGTTAATGTATTATATGAAATAAGGAAATCTCTTTCTTCTTCTTCTTCTTCTTCTTCTTCTTCTTCTTCTTCTTCTTATTATTATTATTATTATATATATATATATATATATATATATATATATATATATATTAAGCATCGTAGGGGTATTTATTGAAATTTCAAAGTGGTGAAATTTAACATGTAGTAGGGTTTAGACTTCCCCCTCAATGTCTAAATTCTTACTTGCCTCCTAAACCCAAGATCGCGGGTTCAAACCCGGCCAGGATTGATGGATTTTTTCGGGCGTAAAAATCCTAAGTGTGGCTTCCTTCGGAAGGTAAGTAAAGCCATGGGTCCCGTGTCGTACATTTACGGCACGAAAAAGAACCTCAAGCCTGAAAGAAGAAGCCTCTGAGCAAAATTTATCGGCCGTTTCCACGCCCTGAATAGAATGGGACGCTGATGACCTGTGATGTTTAAAAGCGTCAATAAATAAACCAAAATGAAAAAAAAAAGTTTAAATTGCTGTGCTATTTGTTTAAATGAAATAATTTTAATTAAGTAACTTTGAGACTGACAAGTTTAAAGTGAGATCCCTATATACAATCAAAATACGCAATTATTATTATTATTATTATTATTATTATTATTATTATTATTATTATTAAACACAGCATTGTATATTTTACAAAACTCTTTTTGGCTTCTCAATCTAACCATGTGCCTCTAGAAAATTCCTACCAGCATATCTGAGTCTGGAGGATTGAAACAACGAAATATTGGGACGCCTTATTCCATAGTAATAATCTTGGCTCCAGTGCCTTTGTTATAAATGGCGCTATAGCCAAACCGGTGCCTGCCGTTTCTCCAAGTAAGCGTTCCGTCCCATAAATAACGCACGTTCGGTCGGCTTGGAGAACACAATGCGTTCAACGAATCGGAATGGAGGTTGCATGGAGAATCGAAAGTTGGAGAGGATGTCCGGCAGTCACTTCGTGACGGAGCACAATGTGTATGACGTCATTTGTACGATCGCTTCGAACGGAAGAGGGATGGATAGAGATCTCAGAAGAAAATGCCGCCAATCACAGCGTTTCCCATTGTTAGTTTATTTTGTCGTATAAAAGCCTCGTTTGCTGCTCGTTATGAAGACCATAAACTATGAATTACTCGGTTCCGAGACATTGTCTGTATGCGCATTTGACGATTTCCTGCACGTGCCCGGGAAGCATACTCCACTTACAAATGGAAAGGCTCTGTTGCCAGTTCTAACGTATCTTTATTTTAGTATGACCTTATTTGGAGAAAATAATATCATATAAATATAATCGATTATATTGTCATCTTATATATCGTTTTCTTTATTGAAATGCATATTTTACACCCACAAATTTATATTTATTTGCTTTAATCTTCTGTTTACAAAATTTTATTAAATGTTCCAGAATTTAAAATTATATAAACTTGAATTTTACTATGCCCACCTTATGAATAATTTTAATGTTATAAATATTTATTTATTATTAATTCATGTCTAGCCCAAATTATCTGTTAGTATTAGCTTTAAATAAAATAAAAAAAGACTCTCGTTTTAGAAAATAGATCTCAGTTCAAGCATTTGATAACTAAAGTTGTCTACTGTCTAGGGTACAAGGTGTGCCAATTTTGAGTTTAATTTAAAAAAAGATTATTGCTTAATCTACCTTAAGTCAATTGGGGTTAATAAAAGGAATTTTGTCTAAGGGTTTTTTGATTTAGTTTTTTTTTTAATTTATTGTTGCATATTGCTTTGTTATTTATTTACAGATTTTTGTTTTCCATCTTCTTGTTTTATTGTGGAAATGGTGTTAGTCATCATTAAGAAATTAATTGTTTTCCCAAACCTTAATGATCTCTTATAGTTCTGTCATATTTCGTGATTTTCTTTTCGTTTTTGACATCATCATCGTTCATTTTTGACAAATTAACAATTTATAACTAAACATATATAATACAGGTTTTTAAATCGTTTGAAATATCTCCAAACCTAGAGGGGTGTTAGTATCGCAACGTTTTATTTTCAATGCTTAAACTTAACGAGCTTTAGTTATAAATTTTGCCGCTCACACGGAGTATTACATCTTGGCTGCTAAGCCTTCCTCAACCAGCGGCACCCCGTACTTCATCCCCATCTCCTAAATGTGTAATCTTATCTTATAGAAAATGTTGCAATTGTGTTTTCTTGGCTATCAAAAACACATTCTAAGTGATACGATTAAGTTCGACCATTGTAATGTTTTTGATCTCATTGTTAATGTTTTTCTGTACCTTACGAAACCTCCACATGCTATGCTAGTTAGGGAATGGTGTTCAAAATTTGAGGCAATTGGAAGGAGATAATGGTCAGGCAAGTTCTGAATAAACTCCACAACTGTCTAACCATCTTTGCAAATGAAACAGGCGAGGAATAGGTTCAGAAAGCAAAGTTTAGGGACACGACAAATTGGAGCAAGCGGAATTGAAGTACAGTTGAGGCGTAAGCCACATAATGAGTAGACAGTTTATAACTAGGCTTTGTAATTTCTAAGCACTAAAACTAGAATGAAGCGGGATGAAGCTATGTTGCTACTGACTGTAGACAACAGGTGGGAGGGTACAACTGGTCACGAGCTACAAACTACCCTCCACCTCTTTCGCCTATCATCCATTAATTTTTATTTACCTGCCGAGCGTGTGATACATACATACATACATACATACATACATACATACATACATACATACATACATACATACATACATACATACATACATACATACATACATACATACATACATACATACATACATACATACAAGTCGACCGCCACGGGTGGCCGAGGTCGTTAAGGCGCGGACTCGTGAACGGGAGGATTCGAGTCCGCCAGACCGTTCTCCCTGAGGTTTTTTTCCAGATTTTCCTCAGTCTTTATAACTGGAAAATGCCGGGAAGGCACCCTAAACTTAGGCCTGGAATGTTTCCTTCCTTAAAAAAAATCTTTTTCCAATTTATCATTTCATCTCATGTATCACCAGTGTTCACCGCCTGTGGTGTACCACAGCAGTAAAAACGGGCGTTAAACACTATTAAAAAACACATATAAGTCTACATGCATAGATACAAATATACAAATACTTCGATATATCATGTCTTTTATTAATTAATTTATATACAAGTACATGAACATGGATGGAACTCTTACTCTTCAGCCCCTTCCATTTTCTCACAGCTCCTTTCCAACTCCCCTCTCTTCATTATGGCCATTAACCTCCTTTGTCGGGTCTTCGTTAGAAATATTCCTAAATTGTGTATCTCGCATGCATCAGCACTTCCCGGCAAATGTTCAAACTTCTTTTGGTATTAAAAACTTGCGCTGATAAATGGTCATTTCTTAAAATCTCTATTTCCCTGCATTCTGCCAAAATATGCTTCCAGGTATCGTTTTCTCCGCGTAATGGACAAATTCTTTCCACGAGAGCATTAACTCGAGTTCATTCAGAACCTACATACTAAATAAAGCCACTATGTGAATCAGTAAATTTGTAGAATCTGTTAACAGTATATTTCTCAAGAAGGAGGAAGAATCACGGGGGAAGCTGTTAAGTATGGTGCTGTTAAAAACACTTTGTACAGCACTGTGCTTATACGCCAAGAAATGAATATATACATGCATTAGCATTTTACCCAATAACATCAAGTGATATGGAGTGAGCACTTCCAGCTTTGGGGGAGGGGGAAATATTTAAGGGTGCTCTTTAACTTCGTTCACTAGTGTCCCAATCAATGCAGGGCATGAAAGGCCAAAAAGTTTGCTCATAGGCTTCTTCTTTCGGGCTTGAGGTTCTTTTACGAACAGGACTAACAGCTTAATTCCATTCCCGAAGGAAGCCATGCTTAGGATTCCTAAAATCCATAGACACTGGCTGGATAAGAAACGCGACCTTGAGTCTAGGAAGCAAATCTGGTTACCACTAGCCTATCAGGACCGACTTTTCAGCCTGCAATGTATGCTTACAGATAGCAGACCAAGTAAGTCTTTTGGAAATCTAGAGAAATTGTAAAGAGGAAAAATGTTAACACATAAATCATTTTTTGTAAAAAATATTGCAAATAGTAAATAAATTAAGAAGGATGTATTATGTGTGAATTAGTCAGGTTTGATAAAAATTAGATCACCTGTACATCATAAGGAACTGCAATACCCCCTAGTAGATAAAAAGTGAAACTGAACATTAAGAAAATCATTAGAGGCTCAGGCTAATAAGCACAATAACATAAATGTAAACAAAATTGTAGTTCTTAGTTCCTATTAAGTGAATATTAAAAACTCTTACCAGTACCGACATATTAACGTTAACTTAGAGTCATTTTAAGCACTTTCACTGTATAAAACAGTAGAGTTGGGTTATGTACAGCAGCAGTCACCATTCCTATCCTCTGTTATTTTCTTCTGGGCGTCATATCATATTTTAGCTATCTTCTGCTTCGCCAAAGGAGAAAGTGAGGTGGAAATAATGTAAAAAAGTGGACACAGATACAGGAGAGGAAAAGAGTTCCGAAACATTTAGTGCTCAGAGATAATAAGCAACGCTTATCACCCTTTTTTCACTCTTGTTCAATGGTTTCTAAAGCGAGATACCGCAGGGGGATTCCCCTTATGTAGGGACTTTATCTGACCAGAAGCAGCTTACGTTGTATCATGTACATACCATTAGCTGCCTCACAAGGGACTCGCTGGACAATGCAGTCGTCCAAATTATGCCACAGTCGCTCTGTTGCCAATTTCGATCCCTAGAGGCACCGTTGTTCTAACAGACTTGGAAGTTGTACCGTTAGGGTTCCCAGATATATAGCAAGAGTTTTCTTAGCTGATGACTGGAGGGAGGAAAACAGGAACGACCTGGTTCAAATCGTACATTGTCACACGTAACCTGAGACAAAACCAGAAGTAGATACCTATATCTTGATAATTTAGAAACTTACTTTAATTGAAATAAAGTTACAATTTACATAAATATAATCTTAAAACACAGTCAGAAATAATTCCACATTTGTACTTTGTCAGAAATAGCTTCAGCCCAGCTCGTTGTGGCATCTTGCTATAGATTTAACCTTTTTCATTACTTGTTTTGTATACACGTAAAGATCAAGCTAGAAAGACACATTTCGTTGGCAAAATATTGCAAAGTTGAAATGCTCTTCTACCTAGTTAATTAAATTGATACAAGTGTTAAAATATCCTTTTTTTCTGAGTAGGTTGTTTGGGAAATGAGGCCGGAGGGCCAGTCCTGGGGGTCTAGTGGTAACCTCGTACACCCAAGAGCGGGTTCAATCCCGATCAGGGCCAATGGATTTTTTCGGCGTAAAAATCCTAAGTATGGCCTCCTTCGGAAGGGAAATAAAGCCGTGGGTCCCGTGTCGTACATGCACGTGCACGATAAAGAACCTCAAGCCTGAAAGAAGAGGCCTCTGAGCAAAATTTATCGGCCTGAAACCCTGAGACGTTAAAGAGCATCCGTAAGTACAAAAAATCAGCGAGGCAGGAGATCGTATCCCAAATATTTATAAAGTAAATACGTTTCTTGATTCAAAGAAAACTTCAGCATTTCGCACTAGAAGCAGGTAAGAAAAGGTACCTAATATCTGGATAATTCATGTCAATCATTGATTTTTAAAATATTTTGGGGTGATTAATGATTAATATTATATTATTTTATTATTATATTTTATTTATATATTTTATTCAAATGCTGTTTATAAATGTGCTTTTCTCGCATCGAAAGAAGATGTCGTTGATTCAAGCAACTGTTATTGATTTTCTTTCAGTCCGATATGTTTCAGGTAGTTACTTTGATAAATCACAAATTGCATTACGATCATGAGAAATGATAAAACTAATGTAGTGAGTTACAAATATGACATTTTTATTTGCTTAAATAGATTTATATCATCCTATTGCGTATTAAAACCGCCACGGGTGGCCGAGGTCTTTAAGGCGCGGGCTCGTGAGCGGGAGGTCTGGGCTTCGATTTCCACCAGGACCATCCTCCCTGACTGAGTTTTTTTTCCCACGGTTTCCTCAATCCTCATAAATGGCAAATGCCGGGGAGGTACCCTAAACTTAGGTCGGAAACGTTTGCTTTCTTAAAAAATTCCTTTCCCAATTTATCATTTCAACTCATGTATCATCAGTGACCACCGCCTGTGGTGCCTCAGTAAAAACGGGCGTTAAACACAATTAAAAAATCCGTTGATAACACTGAAGTGTTACAAAATTCAATTTCTAGTTTGAGTGCCTTGTGTTAAAAGAACTTCTGACAATATGAGATGTCTAAAAAAGTTTAGCTCATATTTAATTTTGGTACACAATGGAATAAAGTCACTAATACTACAAGTAAAACATTTTAAAACATGTACTGTTGAAATAAATTGCAAAAAGTAGATAGCATAATCCTGAATAAAGGAAGTTAAAGTGTGGAAATAAATTACAGTCATGTTTTTTTAATTTTTTCATTTATTATACTTTTTATAATAATTGTTTAGGTCTCATGTCAATTGCCAAGATGTTCAAAACGTTAATAAAATGACGATAAATCAAATGGGTCTGGAGTCTATCGGTGCCTAGAACTACCTGTTTATGTGTGACAGAAAGCTTTAGAGAAAGTAACTTAACCCAATTTGCAACATGCGCTTTTGCAATTGATTTCGGAGCGATACCCTTGCCAACAGAGCCAATTGCGGCTTTTGATGTTTGTGAAAGCGCAGCTAATATATATACAACGTGATGATGAAATCCAAAATCATACCTCAGCAATGGTAATATTAACAACATTCCAAAGCATTTGAAAATATATAACTGTAATTTGTTAATGCTGATCATGCCAATAAATCACAAATCAAGTTCTTGTTGTGTGGTTCTTGAGTGGTTTCTATACTAAAGTTTCCTTTTCTATATTTGTCGGGAAAGAAAAGAGAACAATATTTTTAATTAACCAGGTTGCCATTGAAATCATGAATTTACTTTTATTTGTACATTCATTTTGAGTAAAATCAAAAGATGAAAGATTTATAAAATAAATTGACAAGAGGGAACGTTCAAATAAATGCTATTCGAGCTAATATAAAATGATTAAATTATTGTTAGCCAAAATACTGAGCTTGTAAATCGGTTACAATGCTCTATTATTGTAAAATGTTTTTATCCCCGGTATTCCACTTGTCAACTTTGCACTTAGTGAGTGTCATGTAATCAATAATTGATTGTCACGAATATACAGCCGCCTAAATTCAAATCTAGCGCCTCACGATTTATTTCTTTGGGGCCTATTGAAGGCAAAATGTACAAAAATAATCCTCACTATTGAACAATCCAAGAGATTGAGGGCGTTGATGTCGCCACTTTAGTAGAAGTATCGCAGAAACTGGATAAACCCATGCAAGTGTGGTTGGGTATGCGGGGAGATTTTCAGCAGATACTATCTTGCATCGTTGAAATTATAATAAAAGTTATAACAAAGTTCCCGAAAATCGATTAATCGCAGAAAACAACAACCATACCATAAACTGGAACGCAGTTAAAAACGTGCGTACATTAATCTCTTCATTAAAAAATTCTAAATCAAAAAAGGATGGTTAAACATAAAGAATGTTGCTCCTGTAACTTATTTAAACAAATTATTTAAAATTATGAAAAACTCTTGCAATAATAATAGAGAAGAGCAGTACATCCATTAGCATTTTAACGCACTGTTTTGTTTTTCTCAGTTGGCATTAGTGAGTAAATAAAATTGCAGTAATTTATTTCCGTCTATTTCATACGATTTCTGAATAACTAGGTAATCATAAATGTCAGTTTAAAAAGTTTTATGCAATTATTATTTTTGAGCGAATTATATGAATATATTGCTTTATTGTAATTTTATTCGTGAAATAATTCTAATAAATATGTTCTGAGGTTCCTCGCTAAGCTCGTGAATTTGTTATTGATAATCTTGAGATATTATTTGTGATGATATAATTTTTTTCCACAATGATAAATTAATAGAAGGCGCTTTTACTTACGTTGAAAATCAGAACCACAAATAACAATCACAAACAAACAAACGTGTTGTTGTGATTATGCAAAATAATCCATTTGTTGTATAATAAGGCAGTGTCAGTCTTTTTAAGATCGTGTAGAAATTGAAGATATTATAAATAATTAAAGTTGCCTCTTACATCTGAAAATGCCCATGTGTGTAACAATTCCCTAGAAATAAAGTTTGCTGTTTTTCTGAAAACAATGCAGTTTGACTTACCTCTTCAGTAATAAGGAATTCATGCTATTGTAATGTAATGATTAGGCTTCAGTTTTCAAAAGTGGGGACTAATTCTACAAAAGATGGACTTTGACCTGATCGCTAGTCGAGCATGAACTAAATGATAGCTTCGAGACTAGGAAAAAAATCTGAGTTTAATACTATCCACTTCTTTTATGAACAAGAGTAGGGTGAAATGCATGTTCATTAAAAATAATTTTATTATTCAATCTTTTATTTTTTACCAAAAATCAAAATTTCGTATATTTATAAAACGATACGAATATTCCGTTTAGTAGTATACATCACAAATAACGACTTTTCTAAGCAGATAATGCAGGAACCGAATTATCGAGACTTGCTTCTGCCTTCAGCACAGCTAAACGAAAACCATGAAGTGACAAATGGGAGAGTAGAGGGCTTAGGGAAAGGATTACCTTATCAGGGTAAACTTCCTTCCAGACGGGATTTGATTATGCTAGCTAACCGTGACTACAAGAGTAGGTCAGTGGAGGTTCAGCAGACAAGGAAAGGGTGGATGTTGTGGGAGGCAGCTTACGAAGATGAATCTGCAGCTGCCAAGCTCGTCCGTCAAGGATCGCACGCGTCCCGCCACCCTCTTTACTCGCCAGACATTCTCCGCCTCTTCATCCACGCAATCACTTCGCCCATTAAGAGCGATGACGTGGGGGACCGTAGGATTGAAGAGAAAGTGATGGCATAAGAGAAGGGGGTCCCTAACAAGGCGGCAAGATTTTCACAAATTAAATTGTGGGCGAACATCAGAGGGATAGGGTGGGAGATTCCAGCTCTTGTCTTGCAGCAAATGCACATTTTGCGTCTTACCATGTGAGCTGCTTTAACGTTACTTCAGTGATCTCCTAAATCTCATGTGACAGCGTGCAAAACCCCAGAGGCGTCTGCAGTCAACGCTGAGCCTTTGGTGGGTTAAATGCAAAATACTTCTTAAGTAACGGTTTTGGAATGTTTAGCTCTTTATTGTCGGCCTTCCGAAGAAAAGTAAAGCCGTGGATCCCATGTCGTACATTTACAGCACAAAAAACAACCTCAAGCCTGAAAGAAGAGGCCACTGGGAAAAAATTTTCGGTCGTTTCACGCCCTGAATTGAACGGGAATGGTCTGCTGATGACCAGAAATGTTAAGGAGCGTCCGTAAATAAACCAAACCGTCAACAACAACAGCTCTTTACTCAGATTATAGAACGATAATCGTCTCTATGATGCAGATGCTCGCTATCTACTCGGTGTTTCGCTACATTTTTCAATTTATACTCCCATGTACTTTCATAGCAAGCACACCGCATTGGTTGCATCTTTCAGGAATTTTAGTGATGTATAACATCAGACGTTATATATGAATCTTCCCTTTACTTTACTCTAATACTTCCATTACTGTATAAACACAAAAACTAAAGTGCTTTTCAAATGGGAAAGGGGTTGAGTTTCTCCAGCCTCTAACCTCTAACCTCTGGCCACCATCGTGTCCCCACTGTTACCTGTATCAATCTGGAGAAGAGTATCAATATCATAAGTACCCCTAACGCTGGGTCCAGACAATTTACCTAACACACAAGTACAGAACAGGTTTGTGGGCATGTATGTCCAAACTACTTATTTTTAGCTTCAATTGATCCAATTTTACTGTTCTTATTTCACATGTAAAATAGTTAACTATCGCAGTGTTGTTAGGAGACTCTCCAGTACATACGCGACGATAACTCGTTCAAATTATTGACGACATGTGCGCGCTGAGTCTGTTTAGATGTAGCAATGTCATCAACATCTGTCGATAATACGTTATTGGGTCATTACGTACAAACATATGTTTATGAGGATATGAGGATGCAGCAACTGAGTGGCTTTATACGCACTATCGAAAGATAAACCAACTTGCTGAGCTAATCGTGTTAAACTTTCGAGGAAAAGCAAATTTCATAAATTTCTCAAACCATACTTCTTGCTGGAGATGCTATTCCCGGGAATTTAGTACGAATTTTCTCTTGCAGTACTTGTACGATTGATAAAAACTGAATTCTGGGCGTACCTCACAAAGCACAAATACACAGTAGAAAGACTAACAATCAGAAATACATCTGAAAGAGTTGGCCTGATAAACATGAATGACAGTCTTACCGTGAACTGTGCCTCCATTAGTTTAAGTATATAAGCTCCCATTGTGTAACGGATTGAAAGAACAGTAAAAAATAGTGTTTTCAACTCATATTTAATTGTTAAGATATTCTACTGAGCTTTATCTGGCATATTTACTGAAGTGATTGCAGAATTCATTCTAATTATTTTGAAAATGTTTGTTGATTTTCATCTTCTAATTTTTTGTGATCATTTATTGCTTTTCCCAACGTATGCTGTTTTTGGACGGAATTCTGTCTACCCTTTTATCTCATATCCTCTCTCCTTCCTTCTTACCATCGTAAGGAAGTTTTTGTTAATGCACTTTGTTCCTATTGGTTTGGATTGGTGAGGTACTTCGAGAACAATTTGACGACAGTGTTCTAGCGTGAACCGTTCTCCTGTTGTTCTTTGCTCGCAGGGAGGGCTCCGGTGTCATCTAAGTAACACGTTTTGTCTGTTATTCTAAATTATTAGCATCAACACTCTCTCCGTTAGCCTGACCAACATTCTAGGCAGTACAGAGATTTGTGAGCTTTTAATGGAATTGTACGATTTTTTAAAGTTTCTGGTTAATTATGTAGTAATACATTTTCTCTAATACATTATAATTTTGAAGTTTTACACAAATGCTCTTTGAAAAAGGTTTTAATAAAGAGCGTCTATAGTACTCATTCAATTTGCTCTTTTAAATTTTTAAACATTATTATAATATGTAAATTATGGAGATATTTGCAAAATAAAATCATTGCTGAGTGTATAGTTTGTGAACTATTTAAATTTGAACCGTTAACATGTTAAATCAATTGATTAATTATTAATATTTTATAATTCTCTTCTTTGTAATTGAAAACCATGTTTGTGCGGCCGTATTCTGTGAGTTTTCTGTCTAGATCACTTTCTAAGCTAATGTTTGTAGGACAGTGCCGTACTGAATGTTATAAAAACTGAAAAGAAGGGTAGGACGGGTAACAAAGTTTATATTTATATCTGCGCTATATTGACATTGGAAAATATATCCGCATATTTACAGTGTAGCAGAATAACACTATCATAATAAAGCAAGCATAAAAATTGTGAACGTTTTTATTTATTTTTCCAAGATATTTAATGCGGACACACATACACATACACATGAGCACGTTCCAGGTCAACTGCACGTGTAAACGGACGCATGGTTGATTTCTCTTCCTCAAACAACCAGAATCTTTAAATTACACATGCATTGCATGTGTTGGTGGAGTTTTCCCGCATTCTGCCCGAAAACGATAAACTGTGATTATGGACATCGCGTGGGACTCTAGTACACAAGGAAAAGATATTCTCCGCTCCTGTGGTCAGCATTTGTACAAATCAAGAAATTAAATCGTGCCCATTAAACATAATATAAATACAAACTTCTAGCGTTATTTCGTTTGTGTGCTAGATACATAAAGAAGAAATTGGTATTTAGAAAGCATTGATTTTTTTAAGACAGAGGTGGATATTTCGTGCCTCAGCTTTGCTTAACGTCTGGCATCTTGTGCTTATGCCCCCAGGGAGGGGCATCTCTGAGAGGAAGGGATAAGGCGAGGGAGACACCGGGCGATGTGGTAGAGCCCTAACATTATTTGCAGCTGGAGTACCCTGACGCCGGCGGAGTCCCCTCCTGGGAGTTAGAGCCCCTTAGAGGATGCATCTGTAACTTACGCCAGAACAAAAACATTTCAAAAGCGCAAGCCACCGTCACGTCTAACCAGACCTCCTCGCTTGGCACTTTCAACCGTGTAACAGAACCAACAGAATGAAATATATGAAATGGGAGAATGGACACCTTCTCGAAAGGAAAAATCACCTAAGTGACCATGGACAAGCATGAAAAAACCCAAGATAGGCTTATCGGCCCCAAGGGACTTGAACTCAGCACGTCCCGAATGCAAGTCGCAAGTTTATTGTCGTATTCAACCCACCCGGTCTCTGTACCTTTTCTTAGACACTTTCCTTTAGCTTCCAGCGACAATCGAAGGAAATTTTATTTTCAACGTTTATTTGTGTATAGTAATATCGGACCTCTGTTTAATAAAACGTTTAAGGGGATTCGGAATGACCTATCTCTACAATGTTAAATTTTACTATTATTTATTTATAGTCTAATAATGCTGCTGATGACAGTTTTTTTATATATATATTTACAAAATTAGAGGAGCAGGAACTTTTTTCAGATGGTATTGCATTTTTAGGAGTAAGAAAACGTTTATAATATTTTATATTTTAAGAACTAAAGAGTGCAGAAAAATATTATTGTGTTAAAAGTAGTGCACAGCTATGTAAGACTTGTAGAAACATTTTCAGCCTAATAGCTTACACAGAAGCTGAAACAATGGGTCATATACTGTGGCAAATGTAGTTTGGAGAAAACTTATCTAAAGTTGTGGACAGTTTTGAACATAACTCAGTGCATCCCTGCGCTGCTGGATTATCAGGGCCATCTTCCTGTTCGTACATGTCCTCCAGCTTCCTCCTAGCCTTGTTTAGAGTGCCTCTCTTTTTTGCATCTTTCGCTCTGCTCGATTGACTCTTATAGTGTCCAACTTTAGCATTGCAGAAGTGCTGTTCAGTCCAATTTTCATACCTAAGTTTTTTTTTTAACATAAGCATACCACTATATTCCCATTATTTACTTTTTCACCGCTTCAAATACATCCATATGTAATGTGTTGATTCCAATAAACGCATTCTTTGGAAGCCTGGTTCAGATTACATTGCGATTCGTTTGGGTTTGAGTTCCCACATGAAGATATTTTTTCAGTATTTCTGGATCTGCCATTTCCTTCGTACAAGGTAAAGGTAGATGAAAGTTGTTTTATTGGCCTATTCCTCATGTGCTTCCTTGGTCTTTAGAAATTTACACCTCGAAGCTGAACATAAACTATGCTGGAAATATTCATTACGTGACAGCAAGTGAAAATAAACGGCCTCATTTCCTCTATGTTCACTGTATTTCACCTAATGGCTAGATCATAATACTTTAGGGTATCAAACTATTCGTGTCTCACTCTATTTGCTCCCTCAAATGTTTTCCTAGTGCTCTCCCTTGCAAAGTAACTTAAGTTTCTCAATTTTCTGCCTATTCTCTTTTGGGCATGTTCAATACATTCTAACTTTTCCATTGCTGCACTGTCCCCATAAGGCTTTTTTCTGCGAATGGCTGAAAGATTTGCTATCTCCATCTCCCAGATATTGTGTGTGTTGTACATCATATAAAGCAACGGAACTTTTGAAAATGTCTCTTACCCTTTTTACTTCCATTCCACCACTAATGTTATGATAATTTGCAATACAAGAGCCATTATGAACATTATTTGCTTTACATACCTGGTCTTGGTACAAATGTCTAACACTCTCCCAGTATCACATTCTATAGTTGCCCCATTTTGTGAAGCGTTGTTGTGCCAACTACAGCAACTGCTAAATCTCTTATGCCAAAATTGCAGTCTACACTCTTCTGAGCAGCTTCTATCTGTATCCATCTTGAAGTATAATTGCCAACAAACGAAAATAGAAAAAAAAAATACCTTACAACAGTGAAAATGTCATGTTAATAGCTCTAAATGGAAAATAATTATAACTGTTCAAAGATTTGAAAATTCATGTCTCTTTTAACCTGTGCAGCATAAATTAAAACTATAATAGAATATGCTTCCACTTCCCAAATCAACAAGTGTTATATATCATTATAATCGTCAAACTCTGTGGAAAAATCAAAAATTAAAAACCAAATTTTAATAATTTCATGATTTTTGCCTACTGAACCCCTTTAAATGTCTTGATACTTGACCATTTTTTAAACTATTTACAATTTAAAATCTATTCGACTTGTATTATTTTGAGCGTGTTTCATTTTATAACAGAAATTTATATTCTGTATCAGCGCAGCCTGAGAAATGATTATTATAATGGATCATCGAGAAGTTGTTCCGCATCTCCCATGTAACCATGATTCCCCTGCGGACGGGAATTCAAGTGGCACTCCCGCGAGCATATGATTATTAAGTTGTGCTAATTAAAAAATATGTCAGTTTTCATGAAATATAAAATAAATAAATAAATAATATGAAATTCACCTGTATAAACAAATTCATTCGATTTCATTTATTTTCAAAAACTGTAATTAAAGTCTATCTAAAATAACAGCCAGTTTTTCGTCTGTTAAGACACTCGGTCTACCACTCCTCGCAACACTTCACACTGAGCCTGTCTCTCCAAATTTATTAATTAAATCAGACACGCTGCCTCGGTATGGTAGTTTTGAATTTCGAGATTTAGCAATGAAAAGTTGTTTGACTTTCTACGTTCAGCAAAAATGTTCCCCACTAGAAACACACGTTCCTCTATGGAGTGCATTATAATTACTGTTTCACTTCACACACACCATCTTCACTTACAAGTCACAACCAACAATACCGACCCTTACTTAACAGACGGCACTTTACCTGCTGGAAATATCCGGCAGTGTGGAATACAAAAAATGCAGGTCTAACGTAGGAACACCAACTGTTTCTCGAGTGGTGAATATCAGCAAGGTGCGGAGGAAGTTTACGATGACCCGATATAATCGATAATAATTTATCTGTATCTGAGAACGTTTTTCGGAATACGTAATAGTATATCAATGAATGTAAAATCTCCTTTTTAAGTTAATAATGTGCGAGTTAGGTATTCACTGTAGTAAAACAAATAAAAAGACACAACTAAGAAAAATAATATTTCAGTCCTGCTAGGCTCTTCTTTAGTGAAAGAAACGAAGTAAATACAACTGCTATAGTCTTTAGAAAGAAACAAAGAATGCACTGTAACCATTGTTGTTAAGGGGCTTATTGCACAACATTAATAAAGGTCTTAAGGACAAATTTTTTTTTAAGATAACATCACTACCAAATTATGTGATTTGTGGAGGCTGAATGATTTTTCTGGCTTTCAAAAACTGCCACACAGATAATAACTAGTCCAGAATTAACTAGCTTGTGTTCGTGAGATAAACTAGTAAGCTAACGCTAATCATTTACTTATCTCATACCAATATAAGTTCGTTTACTAGTCAGAATTGAAACTTTCAAACGCATTTCAGTTATGATTTTTTTTTTTTTTTTTTTTTTTTTTTTTACTCTGAATGAAAATTCACTTTCATCTCAAAGCGGAGTTTGCAGTCTGCTACTCTACGCTATCTGTATTGACATTCTTTTTGCTATTAATGTTTGTATTTAAACATTGATATTATCTCTTTCATTCGTTACACACCAGTAGGTTTAAAATTTTCGCTTTAGCTTCCACTACCGCTAAACAAAACGTATCACAATTTGTAAGTACAAAAATATAAAATGCAAAAAATGATGTGTTCATAAAAATTAAGAAACGAGGTGCACGTATTACTATTTCACTTTAGATATTAAGTTTTAAAATATGACAAGAGTTAAATAGATGAAGTTACTTCAAAACTTCACGATATGTAAATTATTGTAGTGTTGGAGGTTTGTCACAAGATATTTTACTAATTTTTAAAATATTATGAGAAATAAATATTTTAAATACTTTAGCATAAGGATATTTTTCATTTTCGGTTATCTCAGTAAGGGAAACTAAATTGTTGTGTTATTTGATTTTTTTTAAATTCTCAGTAAGGAACAGGACTATAATGGATGTATATTTTAATACGTAGCACTTTACTGTCGTGGGTCGGGCGCTAACTAGCAGTCCCGAGCTAAAACCCCGGTAGGAACATGCTGCCTTAGCGAAAAGAACATTTTAGAAACTAAAACATCTGTATTCATTTGCATAATCATTTCATTAATCCGTTCAGGACCGATGGATTTTTTTCGGGCGTAAAAATCCTAAGTATGGCTTCCTTCGGAAGGGAAGTAAAGCCGTGGGTCCCGTGTCGTACATTTACGGCACGAAAAAAAACCTCAAGCCTGAAAGAGAGGCCTCTGAGCAAAATTAGTCGGCCGTTTCACGCCCTGAGTTGAATGGGACGCTGATGACCTGAGATGTTAAAGAGCGTCCATAAATAAAAAAAAAATGCATTAGTTATATTCACGGTCTTGAAACGCGTTGGCAGTTGGCTCGTTGTTTAAATTAAAATATCATTGTGCATTTATTAATGTTTTTGAGAAAACAGTAAGTACATGAAGATGCTCCCTTTATCCTGCATTATTTTCAAAATATCTCTTCATAAAACATGTGTGTGTGTGTGTGTGTGTGTGTGTGTGTGTGTGTGTGTGTGTGTCATATAACACAAACCAACAAAATGATAATGTAAAAGGCCTTCTAAATAGCATAAACACCCTGCAAGATTATTGCAAAAAGTGGAGTATGCAAACAAATACATCTAAAGTCTCTCGCCTTTAAAAATGGCTATGTTTACTGCAAGCTTGAAAAATGGACAGAAATAATGCAGGCCGTTAAACAATTTGACTATCTTGGAATAAGATTTGACATGAGTGGAAACTGAAACAGTTTTTGCCAATTTTCAGAGGTACTGAGGCTGGTAGCTCGGATACCGGACATGCCAGAAAAACATTAAAAACTATGAATGAGGCAATGGTTATATCATCATTGTTATACGGAAGTTAGGTTGGAATGGGATTAAATAAATTACAATATAATTTCTGGAAGCGAATTCTAGGGATGGAGAGGTGAACTTCGAACTGGGGTACTACGGAAGGTGGGATGCTGGACAGATCAGTCTACAGAAAAATAAATGAAATTAGATACTAGCAAAGATTAATTAAAGGGCAACAAACAACCATGAGGTCATTACGCTACCGGCACCTTTCAAACAACATGCATTATCCAAAATGGTGGACACAGTTGTACAATTGTCAAAAATCTGTTTAAGCGATATTTGGTAGAAGAGTATTGAAAACAGGTATGGTGTAGTGAAAAAAGTCAAAGGACTTCTGTCTGACATAACATTATCCTTCAACATTAATAATTGTAGTTTCAAAAATAAATTAGTGTTTCATGCTACAACCAAATAACTTTATTTTTATTCTGTCCAATTTCAAACAACAATCAAATAAATATCTGAAGTTTGAAACCATGCTCATCTAATGTTAGTTTTCAGCTGCTTATCCCTAACCCTCCCAACTTTGTAATTTCAAATATCACCCCTATCTCTTGATAAACTTTAAATAGGATTCAAGTGCTATAATACATTTTATTAGCTATCTTTGCACAGTTGTTATCGTTGTTTGAATTTGAGCAGAATAAAGTGTAAGTCAACTAGCTATAGGATAAAAACACAATTATTTTGGATAACGTTACTGTAATGCAGGTTACATCTTGTAGAGGAATATCACTCCGAAAACCAAAACAATTATTGTATTATGCGCAATATTTTTTCTAGTTGAAACATCAATTTTAACAATCCAATTTGCCAGGCAACGATAGAAAGCAACAGATGTGATAACAGAATTGAATCGTCTTTAAAATTTAAGATAGAAGTGACACTTGAAATTTTAAAGTGGGGGTGATTTGGGAAATGGAGTTTTTTATTTATTTATTTATGGACGCATTTTAACATCTCAGGTCATCAGCGTCCCATTCAACCAAGGGCGTGAAACGGCAGAGAAATTTTGCTCAGGTTCTTTATCGTGCCGTAAATGTATGACACGGGACCCACGGCTTTACTTCCCTTCCGAAGGAAGCCATGCTTAGGATTTTTACGCCCGAAAAAATCCAGCGGTCCTGGCCGGGTTCGAACCCGCGATCTTGGGTATAGGAGGCAAGTATGGTAACCACTACACCACCAGCGCCGACGGGAAATGGAGGTGAATCCTAAAATTAAATCAATATTTGACATCTATTTTATAGATCGGAATTTAGGTTTACTTATTTTGGTCTCTATAGTTCGAATATATGGAAATGATTTTTTATTTCTTTTGAAAATTATAAACAAAGCAGGAACTAAACTACTTTAAAAATGAAGACATATTTAATCTACAAAAATCATTATTAACATCAATAACAATAACAAAACTATAACTAAAAATTAAACCCCGATTAAGTTGAAAATGCTTAGGACTCGCGTTTCAGAAATCCCTGGTTCAAATCCTCTAAGGCCAGCCATCCTGGTCCCGGATTTTTTCATGGTTTTCCCTCGTTGCGTAAATAAATGCTGGAATACATTCCATGAATTTTCCTCTCTCCCATTTGTTATCATTTCATTCCCTTGGTTCTGTTACAGGACGAGAGTGCCAAGGCAAGGTGGGCTGGTGTGGTGTGACGATGACTTGCTCTTTGTAAAGGTTTCTGTCTTTGCGTCTGGAATGGAAGCAGTCCTTCTAAGGGGTTCAAACCCTTTGAGAGGACTGCACTAGCATTAACCATGAGCAAACCCGAAGTACCTAAGTATTGTCCGTCAAAAGAACGCAATCCGCATACCCAATAGAATTTATTCTTTATTTAAGTATACCTGATCTCTAAGCTCTGTAGTTTATAGGTTGTCAATTTACTTTTTGAACACCCCTAACTTGTTTTTCGCGTTACAGCGCCAGAAACATAAAAAAAAACATTATTATTAATGAACACATCTAAATATTAAAGTGTTTCTCGAGAACGCATGTCGTGAGTGAATGGAAACCATTCATGGCCGCACTGTGATAATCCTTCCCTGCTTTATTTCACACTGATTACGTTATTGCAAACTGACTTAGCAACAAGAAGAATTCAAACGCAGACCATCAGAGTGTTGTCAACGGGCAGTCCAATAGCATCCAATGCTGAGACAGTGGGTGAGTACTAAACAGAATTATTTCTGTTAAATTATAATAATATTTAACATTTCAGCGTGATCTTACAGGAGAGTCAATAAATGACAAACATGACATGTTTCTGATACTTGTTTTCATAAACTCATAAACATGTTGTGTTGGAATTACACTGTGAACGGATTCAGACAGATCATAAACGCTTGAAGCTAAGTCAAAACAGTTTTGACGTAGTGGATTCTGGAAAATAATTTCAGTTAAACCTAGTGCCAAATGACAAGTAGTTTAGCATCTTTGTTTTAAAAAAAACACGCAGCCCAACATTTACACATTACATGGGGATTATTAATGCCCTACTGAAATTTTGAGTGTCAATAGCATTGCTTTTTACAATCCCTTAAAGAAACAGTTGCATCAAAGTCTTAATGCTAGACCACACATAGCTCATTTGACATTATCGACCTAGCAAAGGCAGTGCCAAACTAACATCCTATTTAGCTAATCTTGCTATCTAAATTTACACATTTTCCGTTTCTTGAAGGAAGAAACAATGTTTTGTAAGTTGTGGTATTAAAATATGACATATTTAATGAGACGTATATTTTGAAGCATTTTAAACATTATAAGAGTTGTCCATTAATTAACTTACGCGGAAAATACAGCGATGTTAGTGCTATGAACCGGTAGAGCGCAGCTGCGTACTGAGAAATCCTTAAGACCTTTATATGCATGTACAGATAACAACTTGTTATTTTGAGAGAGGCTTTGCCAATTGAATGTAAATTATATACATATGTGAAAACTGAATTTTTGCAGAGATGTGGTTAAGCAAGCATTTACTACACAGAAGCTGGCAATCTATTGCCGCTGAGAGGCATCACTTTCAACATCTTTTATAACACAGTTTAGTGGTTATTCATATGTGGTTTATGTGAATGTTCAAAGCGATGAAAAACTAATGTCGGTTTTAAATACATAAATACTAAAATAAACGAACCGATTTTTCTTCGCAGCCCGTAACATAAAAAAAAAAAAGATTTTTCTTTCTCTGGTCGTGTCTGCGGTATGAACTTCAGGTTTATGTGTTGGGTTATTGAGACTCTTGAGACTCTTGAGACTCTTGATAATATTTCTTTCAGTTATTTAACACAAGGTTTACTGCAGTTTCCTTTCAGAAGCAAGAAAAGATGAAGGCTGAGATATTTAGTTTCCTGGTTTTGACAGCCGGACTTTTAGTGACGGACACTACTGGGACTGAAACGTGTGTTACACCGAGACTGTCTGGGACAATGCGGGTGTCTTTGAGCAGCCGGCGGAATCAGACAGGACATTGGCTAGCGCAGGTGAGCTGCTTCAACTGCAGAATTTCCAGCCTCTCCTGTAATGGAATTGCGGTAGGTACTCAGAATTATCCAGTTTTAGGAAAATTCTGTTACCCTACAACTAAGAGGAACCAGATTTGCGTTAACTTCATGTGTATGGCTGAGTGATAAAAAACAAATTCTTAGCTGGTATCTTAACTAAAAAAGGAAACTGTAGGAACTAAATTAATCAAATTTAACTCAATAACGAACATTTTCTTTGTGTGATAACAATAAGCAATGCAACCTAAGAATGTCATTTGGCTCTACTCCATCGTCGATTTATATGGCTATCCGGCAAAAATGCCTCGATATATATAACGTTTTAGATATTACACTGACTGATAAAGGAAATATAACGCAACGTTTATAGACATTTTCCCGACATTCACGAAAAGTATTAGGACAAAAACAATAGAAACACCTATATGAGCTAAACATGATCATAAATAGACACTTAAATTCTATAATTTTCAGCAGTAGTTGTACTAATTGTTTTGTACTTAAGTTTCTACATTGCATATGCAAGTAGCAGCTTGCGGTTAGTTAGAGAACTTTATTAGCGGGTGGTCGGGTTTTCATGTGTTTTTAGTGTGTAAATTGTGTTCTAATTGTTCTTAGTTATATCACTACATAAACATAGTCTTAAAGAACGAGTTTTATGTCCGATACATACATAAAATATATTCTTGCAGAAAAATGATAAGGGGATTCACAAGAAAATATCCTGGCAATTGTGTGCCAGGTAGAGAAATTGTTTGCCAAATTGTTAAAAGTTACTAGAGACAGGAACTCTCAATGACAAGAAACGTGTTCCGAACTACTGCATTGTTAGGTGAAATACAAGAATTTCTTATGGGGATGCCGGCAACGTATTGCCGCAAAGGAGCATCGTTCTCGGCACAGAATATGACTAATTTTCATCATTTTTAATACATTATAGTCTTATGCTTTATGTAAAAATAAGAATACTAAATTTATGCGCTGCGACTCTTACTTGCTTTTTTTTCGGTTGCAGCGTTTGGGTTTCCTCAGTAGGAAACAAATTTGGCCCCTTCTTTTGGGGTGCGGGGCTAGTATAACCTAGTAAAATTAAATCAAGTATTACAGGCATTTTTTCCTTGCTGTCTTTCTATTTCGGCTCATTATCCTTTACTTATAGGTCGCAGTGCATTAACGACGATGCCTATTCATTCATTCATTTCCCAGTGCACGATGGAACATCATCCCATTTTCTACATATCTTGCTTTAGTGAGCGACGGATTGGTCAAGGGGGTGAAGTAGCATTGCCTACCCGATCACTTGAACTTAATTATTTAGATTTTTGTGTTTAGGAAAGCTTAACGACCTTATTATATGTCATACCTATCAACAACATACAAACATTGCAGGAGAGTGTGTACACTGCATGTCTGTTTCTCTGAAATGTAGGGTTAAACAGAGTGTGACGGAGCATAGTGACTAAATAGGCCATAATGCAACATAGTCTATTTCCCAGAGTGTATTATTTCCGAACATATGTTTATAAGAACTTTTATTGCTAATTTTGATCATCTAACTTGCTTTAACGTGTAGTCACAATGCAACACGGCCCATTTCTCAAAAGTTAATATTTCCGAACATATGTTTATGAAAACTTTAATGCTAATTTTGATCAACTTAATCTCTTAAAATAACAATTTTATTTACATATCCTTTAGAACGAAATTCACCAGATAAATTATTTAAAGAGTGAATTCATAAACTAATTAACAATTAAAACATTATTGCGTTCATCATCTACACTACAAACAAAAATTATCTCAGAAGTATAAAAAATGAACGCTTGGGGCTCTTGTTTTGGAGGTTCCAGATTCAAATCCTGGGTTTTCCATTGTCAATCCGTTTTCAAAAAGGGTAAATGCTGGTTAATGTCTCTTTGATACGGATTCATCTTT
Source organism: Metallyticus violacea (assembly GCA_030762175.1). Classification (NCBI taxonomy): domain Eukaryota; kingdom Metazoa; phylum Arthropoda; class Insecta; order Mantodea; family Metallyticidae; genus Metallyticus; species Metallyticus violacea. Next base: position 93,234,174 of record CM060839.1, read on the forward strand.
ATCTTTATTCCACCTGTGGGTCTTTCTTGTTTTTGTGATGTTTTCGAGATAGCCCTGATATTGGACCGAATATCCATTCAGAAATTCACAGGTAATCACCTCCAAGCATTGGCTTGTAAGTGTCAGGGGGTGTAACTTCTAACTCCACAGGAAGATAAACAGTCCAAAAAAGAAAGAAACAAACAAACATTATCACAGGAGACTTATTATACACGGCTAAAAAATAAATGTTCCAAAAAATATGACATCTATAGATTTTAAAATAAGTGGCAAAATAGAGTTCAAGTATTTAACTCAAAAATATATTAAAATATTTTACCAGTTATTAATAATTTTACCTTCTAAACATTCCAGTGCAATGAGATTACAATGATGTAAAACAATGAAGAGGTTCTAGAAGAATAAAAAGAAAATATATACAAGTTTCATAACAAGGAGATTTGCATAGTTCTGTTTAGAATAATTCATCCGATAGTTCAGGAAGGCGTTCATAGAGATGATGTGCAGTCTATAGTAACGTTGAAACGCCATTACTCCAATGTACTCTCGCCCGACCACTCTACTGTGCAATTGCACGTTTGGTTACCATAGCTACGGCGCATTGGGAGGCATTACCAAGAGATATCTCTGTTTACTGCTAGCTGTAATTCGAACTGCAGTAATGGCCCGTTCTAAGAACTGCTTCTGTAGTGACTTTGACCTCATAGGAGTAAATGTGCTTTTCATGCGGCGTCTAAACATATAAAATAATAAGTAATACCTCAACGTAAAAAATACACAAAATTATTAAAACAAGAGAGTAATTCTTTCGCTTAGAGGTTCTAAGGAAAGTTCCTTATATAACAGTTTACAGTTTAAATACTATATCAAATATTAGCGCATTAAATTCTATAAAGCATTTTCAACGGAAAAAAGTAAAGTCTAGATCCTGCACCATTTTTACTGCTGTTACTGCAACATTAGGCTGATTTAAGGTTGTTAATACTTTTTATATCAATAAGCTGTTTGCTCAATTTTGATCTTTATGAAGTTTGATCATCTAAAACCTTTGAAAACCACTATTTTAGATGAACTCAAGTAAAATTTTCATAAAAAATAAAAAAAAATCATCAAAGAAAAATTAACCCTTAATTATGGATGTCAGTACTTTTAAGGCTGAAATAAAGAACAAGTTTGTGTTCCATCAAACCTTCATTGAGTAGTATCAATGATAAAAGAATATTAAGAGACTTAAATTAAACGGACCTCAGAGTAGCTAAAAAGCACTGAGGGTAGAAAAATGTATTGAATTTCGAGGAAATCACATTGGAAAAGAAAGTTATTTTAAAACTGATACACTGCTTTCATTTTTGGGGCCAAGTTTTTAAATTTCCCTCGTAAGCATAAAATAAAATTATAAATGTGTTATGGGACTAAACTTTTAAAAAAAATCCCAAAAATAAATGAAATATGTGTTTTAAAACTGGGGACTGCTGACAGTTATCTCATTAAATATATAAACTTCGGTTTGCATCATGTGATCTGAGGATAATGTTTCAGTATTTTGTGATTGTTCAGGTGAAACTGGAGAAGGTGGAGAACATAGAATCAGCTTTTCAGACTTCCTCGCCCTTGCATCTGGAGCTGGAGCAAAGCACAGCTCTATGTGGGGGATCCAGTGCATCGCTGATAACCGCTACGATCACAGGTATATCAATTACCAGAGCCACGCTTGATATTTCAATTTATATTGTTTTGGCTTTTTTGTCAAAGCTAAGCATGTTAGAAGTATAAAATTAGCAATACCCACCTCACGCCGCGTCTCTTCTAAGGAAGTGAACTCATTTGCTCTTGGGGCTTAGGAAGATAATAATCGTTGTTACTCCTTATTGACTCCAGTGATTAGGTTAAAGCCAGTTTCAGATCCTATACAAATTAAATGAACTGTATTAGGGATTCTACGGCAATGTAGTCAGTGTATTGGGCAACACAGGACGACATAGAAAGGGACTAGAAACAATAGGACTGGGCTCCATTTGGATGACTGATCAGGGGAATAGTAAGAACGCTTAGAGGCAAGCTAAGAACCACTTGAGAGATATGGATAGGTAGCAGACAATAGCGTAATGCAGAGAGATGATTTCGGGGCTAAAATCCGAAGGGGAATGGAACAGTACAGAGGCCAAACTCACTAGAAAGAGATTCGCGTGGCTCAAATTAAGATCACCGACGATTATGAGTGCAGAAGTTGTCCCATCTTTGAGGAGGGAAATCATAGATGTATATACTGGCGGAATGTAAAGGTACGGAAGAATGGAGAGAAAAGTATCTATCACACCCCTTTACGGGATCGAACAGAAGGAGATGGTCAAAGTCTGACTTTGCTTGCAGGCAAGAAAAGGGGGGAGGGATTGGTAAATTTCTGATGAAAGAGATACAGCTCAGATCCGATAACCAGGGAGGGACGCGGGGGAAACTAATTGGTTGAATCCGCTTACATGTTTTATTATTAGAGTGACTATTTTTCTATTTTTGAATATGTATTTATAATGTTTTCAATAATTCTTTTTTATTTTATTGTATAATATGCATGAATGTTTTATAGTTTATTATGAAATATATAATCCTTGTATTAAATTAAACAGATTTAATGCATGATAAAAGCACGTCCGTTGGAACCGTGTGTCTGTTGATTGTTAATATATTGTATAGGTGCCACTGAAATAAACACACCACTACTACAACAAACAACGGACAAACATACATTTGAAGCGGGATTCGAACCCGCAACCCTAACAGTCAAAAACCTAGTCAAGCGTTAAAAAACCTCATTTAAACCTCGTCGGCTGTCTTCACATCAATGCGCTGGAAAATTGTGTGTTAAAACTGTCGGGGAAACATACAGAGTGTTACAAAATGGAGTAGTAAACTTAGGGATAGTTGAAAAGACTTTTTTTTTCTTTTGTATAAACATAGGTCTGAAACTAACACAAAGTAAGTGGGCAACGCCCGAAGAAAATATTAAAAATTGGAGATATGGTTGAGAATAAGAGAGAAACTATTTATACTGTGTAGAAGGCACAAGAAAAAGTCACATAGAGTAATTTCTGGGTTGTAAGGTGGATGGGTTTACAATATCACTCTCACTTCTTGCAAAAATGTCGTTGAATTCAAAGTACTGAGCATTGTCGTGGTAAATCAGCAATCCTCAACATCCAGGCTTCAGTCTTTTTCCTGTTAAGGTTCTGGAGAGCTGTTCCAGCTAGCAAAGATTGTTTTTTGTTTCTGGAAAGGTAGCAATATGACCACTTGCTGAGTGGGAGGGTTGTCGTCATTTGAGAAGACCCAGATCGTGGACTGCCTCCGGTTGGTTATATTGCCAAATCATTTTAATTGCTTCCAATCTAAACCTTGGTTCAGTTTAAGGCCAGTTCAAGTCTCAGTAAATATCTCGCTTTTCATGCTATCCACTCGTACCTCATTAATGACTATGCAATATAATCTGAAACACAACTAATGGCGTCCATGACTATGTGATATAATACTTTTTATAAAAGTTTGTTATTATTTTGCAAGAATTTATATGCTTTTCACAAAGACGTTACTTCTGGTAGAGTTTTTTTTTTTTTTTTTTTTTTTTTTTTTATAACCCTACTTGAATGTATATCTTACTGCTACCATATTACTTTTCATAATCTTTGTAAAATATTATCTTAACTTTTGAAATTGAGTAAATATAGTCTTCTCGGAAAGTTCATTTTAATATTTTAATAAATTTGGTAATATTAGTCCTGTGATACACATAAATCATCATTTTATCAAAGGACTAATTTAAGAGAAAAACTAGTAATTATCTGAATTATTTTCACAATACAAACAGTCAGAACGGTCTCATGATCTGTTCAATATGGCAGAAAATTATTTTTATGTTACTCCTTATTCAACATGAAATTGCAGTTAGCATATTGTTTTTATTTTAATTTTTGTACATGCAGCACCACCACAACCACCTGGGCCAGGATATCGGCTCATTCCTGGCATGGGATATTACAAGTTCCACCCTGACTCAGAAATTTGGTCTAAAGCTAAAGCAATCTGTGCCTCTGAGAATGCCCACCTAGCCATCATTAACTCACCTGAAGAGTCCGCAGTCCTTCGCGATCTTTTCGCCGAACATCCTTCTTTGAAAGATGTGATGTACAATGAATATGCTTTCATCGGTTTCCATGATTTAAATAAAGAAGGTTACTACGTTACAATTTTCGGTGAGTAGTTTTTAAATCATCAGTTAATATTAAGAAAACTTTTAGTAGTTTATTCAACATTTATAATTAAAGCATCACACCGGTGAACATAATTTTATTTGCGAAAGATGATAGTAAAACAATTTACAAAGAATACTTTACTTCTCACACCAAGTCTAAGAACAAGATGAATTAAAACTATCACATAAAAACATGTATTCAAAGTAAAAGTCTTTCTCTGATAACTAAAATTATATTGAATAAAATCTAAAACGCAAATATTTTAACTATCTCGGATATAAAGACATAAATGATATTAAAATCAACTGGCACAATTGAAAAAGACATTGTATGAAAACAGAATCACAAATGTTAAAATTTAAATAGAAGTGCCAAAATGTTTGTGTTTTAAGTGTTTAGGAAACATTTTAAAAGTGCCTTGATCATTTAATCTTTTACGTGTTGTAAAGCTTCTATTATTCTTTGTGCAGATCAACCTCTGAACAGTACGGGTTTCATGGTGTGGAGTGGGGGACAACCAGATGATGCTGGTAACAATGAGGACTGTGGCTCCATACACAGAAATGGGCTTCTTAATGACCTCATCTGCTCTCGCAAGCATGCTTTTATTTGTGAGCAGGAACTCAACTGAATTACGCAATACCAAAGGTGCCACATTTGTAAAATGTCTAGTTCATTTAGAGATCTGTATTTGTTTTATAGTAAATAAATCGAGTTTACAGAGGTGACTAAAAGAGATTATAACTCTTTCTGGTAATGCCCTCCATGAGTACTTCAAGAATGCAATTCTTTTCTATTAGAAAAGAATTGGTGTTTAAATTTTTTAAGTTTTTTTTAAACAATTATATCTTTTAAATTGCTTCCAATATTTACTAAGTTTACTAAGCTGGTTTTTTACTTCCAGCATTTAGCGGATTTTTGTTTGTATCTATTGATTTATAAATATACTGGACTGTCTTTGTTTAGTCGCTCGATTCACGGCAGCTGATGAGTTGGCAGTCAGGGCCGTAACTTGGAAATATAAAAATAAACCACCCTTTTTAAAGTTTAGTTAACTAATATATTATCTAAACATACAATGAAATCGGTTTGCAATAGCATTTAATGAACTATCTCTTTTTCCTGAATGTAGGTATGAACACATAATATACTTATAGTAATATCTAGAAAAGTATTTCCCCCTAAGAAATCGATAGAACGATGAAATGCAAATTATCGTTAATAGTTGAAATAGAGTCATCCTTATAATGAATGTGTGAGATAATTATATTTTTTTATGCAGCAAATGTCAACAGTAGTATTTACCGCAGTAATGCTAAATGCATCAAGCAAACGCACTTATTTAGTGATTTGTATTAGTTCACTGTTAGGCAGGATGTACAATTCTGCTAAGTGTTTGCATTTTCACCGCACTAAGTCTTTAGGTTTTCTCCTTTTGAGTCTTCTTACTACAGTACCGTGGTTTTGTAGCTGAAGCACAGTTGTGAAGTCGCTTCAGTGCGAAATTCTTATTTCTTCACTGGCAGTATCCATTTTCAAATCTCTATGTTGTCATTCGCAATATAGATACTATGGTGCATTAAGAATTCTACGAAACACTTTATTTCGAAGATCTGTTTAATTGTAATATTACATTTCTTGCTGCATCCCCGACAGGTTTTAATATCAACAAGTTCTGCCACAGTGTTAAGTTTTTATATTAAAATTATGAGTGAATTAAAACTCCAAGCTTGCATTGAAAACACTTTAATGTGTTAGAGGGGGGTAAATAAAATAATTTGGTCATTTAGTCCCCGTTTATTTCAATACAGTTTTTACAGTTTTGAATTGGCATTCCTATACTCTTGAAGAAATGATGTGAACTTTTGTGTTATAATAAACGAAAGTGTTTAACGCCCGTTTTTTGCTACTGAGGCACCACAGGCGATAATACATGAGATGAAGTGATACATTGGGAAAGGATATTTATTTTTAAGGAAGGAAACGTTCCAGGTCTAAATTTAGGGTACATTTGCCGTTTATGTGAACTGAGAAAAATCCAGAAAAACCTCAGTCAGGGAGGACGGTCCTGACGGGATTCGAACCCCAGACCTCCCGCTCACAAGTCCGCGCCTTAATGACCTCGGCCACCCGTGGCGGTAACTTTTGCGTGCTTGGTGTTCTCAGACTTTTTTCTTCATCATCATTGCTGTTATTAAATTACCCTCCTTGTTGATAGACCTTTCTTCAACTTCAAGAAAAGGTAGGATAAGGATCTGAGCTGTAGGATATAGGTAGGGTCCAATTTGCTGACTCCGCGGTTTTAACAACATCGTCTGCAATCTGGGCAGCGTGCACTGGTACAGTGTCATGCAGAAGGCGAGTACATTGACTCAGTAAACCGCATCTCAATAGCTGACATTTCCGAAGAAATGTCAGCTATTGCGGCCGTACCCATGGAAATGTTTTAATACTCCTTCTAAATCTGCTTCGATAGTGTCTAATGGGCATCTACGGTATAAAAATATCTAAAAATGCGAATATATGTGTGTGTGTGTGTGTGTGTATGTGTGTCCGCTAACGCTCTATCGTTCGGAATTTTTTTTCTCAACGAAACTTGACATATAATCATCAATTAACAAACGATTCAAGTTCGTTAATCAGCAAAATGCGACCATTGGGGGTTGGGATTAACCTTAAAAAAAACAAACAAACAAAACAAAAACAAAAAACAACAACACTCTAGCAGCCGCAATTTTTGGATTTTCTCAATTAAACTTGGTAGATTTCTTCAAAATAAATTGATAAAAGTAGTTTCCGAAAAAGTCTTCTTTAGAGACTGCAAAAACTCTTGTTGAAAACATCCATGTTTGTCTCATTATGTAATAATAATTAAAAAACGATATCAGTATTTGAATGCGATATCACGCTAAATATAGAGTATGTTAAATAAAATATGTGCACACCACCATACATACCAACTTTTCGTAATGTAAAAGATTTCGTAAGTTTTCTCTGTCAATCATCAATACAAAACCCAATTACGGAAATTCTTTCCAATTACAACCAATCTGTAAGATTTCAATTATTTATTTTTTTTTTTCTGCTCTATAGGTTGAACTTTTTAAGTATGTTCCACGAAATACGGTATAGAGGTTTCTAATGTTTTCCTCCCATGTTATCAAGCTTTTCTTATATCAGAACACGTTATTTTCGGTTAAGCATTTTGTAGATTATTCATCCTGTTTCCTTAAGTGTAATGTTTTACAGTATCTCTAAGTGGAACGGAAACCTCAGTAAATTTCTCTATAACTTATCTACACACTGCAGTATAATATTCTGTTTCTACCTAAGTGACATATGAACATTCTCTGCTTTAATGTTAACTTGTGGGATGGTATTTTAATACATTGTATTTCATCGACAATTACGAACAGTTCTTAATGCACTGCAAGTAAAAACATCGCCTCACTGGAGACAAAACTAGTTTAAGCGGGTAGCTTTCGGATCGACAACGCCGGGCATTTGGTCAGTCGGCAAGCCGTTGCGGCCCGCGCGGGTGGCCAGCAGATAGCTGACTGGGACGTATGGTATTTATTAACAATTCTTACTTATAGAACTATTCTTGGTTTAGGTAAAATGACATATCATTACATAGTATGTGTTATACCTTGTAAAACAAGGTTTTAAATTTCGCTGCAGCATGTCCCAAATTGCCAGACACTTGTTAATGACGTCACTACATTACCAGAATACAAACATGAGAGTTAACAAATGGGAGAGAATCCATATCACAGATCCACGTTAAACTGCCTGCAGGGGTTTTCTAATCTCCCCATTTGTGTGTAGTGCAAAAGTCATTATTAACATATGGATGCAACAAACAGAGAGACAGGAGTCGTTTCTCATGAGAATTTAATCGTTACTCGTTTTGAAAATATTTTAAATGTGAGGTCGCAAAGTGGTCGGGTCTTTGCAGACAAGAATTCAAACGTGAAGTAAAGTTTTGTTGTTTAAATAGCTCATGTTGTGCATAAGTACAGAGTTGCCAAATGCGGATTGGGTTTCAGCAGAAGGTGGGTAACCATTAAATATTGTGGTTGGTCTATTTAATAATAATAATAATAATAATAATAATAATAATAATGATAATAATAACTAACAATGAATATCTGCTAACTAAAAAAATAAAAGACAATAAAACTAAAGCTAATCTTACCGACTTAACAATTTTTTCCCTTCACCTTGCTAGACCATCTAGCATTATAGCAGCTGTAAATTTTATTACCACAACAATTAATCAAGGACACAATTTGAATGCCCTTCTTATCCTATACACTTTTTGCTATTTATTACTAGAGTAAAATATTTCCTTCCATAACCAAGGAATTTCAAAAGCCTGCGTGTTATGAGTACTGCTACAAAACTGATGTGTGCAAACTCTGAAAGCTGAAAGAATTTCATACTTTTTCTACAACTGTAATACCATATGGACTCTAAAGTTAGACTTGAAAGTACTAGAGAAACTTGCGACAACAGTGGGCCTTTACTTTATGGAATTCTATTTATTTATTAATATTTAAGTTATTGTGTACGGTAGAGCAGCAACTCTTATAATTTGACAGTACACCGAGGGTGCCAAAAAATGTATACACGCTTTCACAGTAGATATCTATTTAATATATTTCAAATTTGGACCGAAAAACAACAGTAATGTGTGGCAGGAGTTCTCTAAACAGATGTAACTCACATTACGTTATGCAAGCGTTGCTACAACAAAATGGAGCCAAGATTATCGTTTGAACAGCAAAAAGCAATTTTGAAGTGGTATTGGAAAACCGAGAATGTTGTTAAAGTTCAAAGGCAACGGAGACTGTGTACAGAGAACCGCCAACGTGAGTAACAATTGCACGCATTCGAGACAAATTTGAGACTCATGGTAACGTATGCAACAGGATGGGGCGCACAACATTACAAACGAGATGTACGCGCGTACCTTGATGACAATGTTCCAAGGCACTGGATAGGACGAAGAGTTCCGATTGAGTTTCCACCGCGTTTTCACACAGCCAGTATAAGTGTAACGATTCCCTATCCTCACAGATGGAGTAAAGTCTCCGCTCAAAGTCATCGGTGACTTTAACTATGCAGGCCCCTATTCTGAACCACGTAAATCTCTGGTTAGTAAGTTTGGTTCCACCATTCCATTCCTATCCCCATCATCTCTTTGCACTGCGTAATTCTTTGCTGTCTGTCCATATCCCACAAACTGTTCCTAACCCTCCTCCATGCTTTCCTTCTGTTCCCCTGACCTGCCATCCAAATAGAATCCAGCACTATTGTTTCCCGTCCCTTTCTTTATTTGGATACCCTTGTCATATTTCCTCTATCCCTAGCCGTTCATGGCAGCACAACACTCTAGTTGCAGTTCGGTTTCCATGAAAAATTCGCAATTCTGCTTTTGCACTCTTTGGTCTCGCTGTAGGCCCCGAATTCCCTCTTAATTTCGCATTCACTTTGTACTTTCTCAGTTACAAAATTCCTTTTAGTAAACATGTCCTCTAGAACACAGTGCCATATAATTCGCAAATAATGGTCCTCCATATCTCTCAATAACGTCAAGTCAGTCCTATCATCTATAAAGAAATTAAACAGCAACAGTGATGGTATATATACACAGGGTACCAAAAATGAATACATACTTCAAGCAAAAAACAAAAAACAAAACAAAACAAAAACTGTTAACATAACAAAACTGAATTCACACAAACAGAAAATGATGAGCACTAATCATCTTACACTTTTACAGTTACAACAGTTGCTCAAAATCCCCACCATCGGCGTGGATACACTCCTGAGTACGTTGAACTACTGATTGAGCAACGTTTGCGAAAGTGTCCTCAGCGATCGCAGCACATGCCGTTTCAGTTTCTTTTCGAAGTGCTGCCTGTGTAGCTGATTTTCTACGGTAAACAACATCCTTAAGTGTTCCCCATAGGTAGAAGCCAACGGAGTTAAATACGGAGAACACGGTGGAAACTCAATCGAACCTCTTCGACCTATCCATTCTCTGTTTTCCACTACCATTTCAAAATTGCTCCCTCAGACTTAATCTGACCTGCCCACTGATGTATATTGGAGGGCCGCAGTATTTTGACTGTGCGATTCTCGCATTCTTACCATAAATGTATGCCAGTTAGGGTTTTTTTTTTTTTTGCCGAAAATTAATTTTGTTTTACCTTTGCAGTGCAAAATAGAATGTGGTTCCTTTGTAACGCGATCGGCACAATTGGCCGTAGCCATGCAACGAATATAGCTTACCAAACAACTTGCTACATTCTTATTCTAGGCGAATACTTTTAAAAGATAATGAAGCAAAAGAGCCTAATAATAGTAATAGTAGTAATAATAATAGTAATAATAGTAATAAGACCTGAACACCTAACCTGATATAGGTTAAAAGTATTATGCTTATTTTTCTGTGAATTATCTACAATTATGAGCATTTTGTATCAATAATAAAGTGAATTTAATTCATTTTCGGTGGAGAAATATAATAAAAAATTATTAAGCAGAAAAAATATACTTTCATAAAGATTCTTTCCGGATATTGCTTTCCGGAAAAGGTATTTAGAAATGTGTAACATTGGCACTCGGAAAAATAGTTTCAGAAAAATTGCCGGAAGGATTTGTGTCACGTCGGCTGCACCATTTAAAGTCTATTCAAAAGAAATGGCATTGGGAACATTTTAAATGAACGCCGCCACTTCATAATGGTATCTAAAACCTGTCTGATGTTAAACTGGATGCTAATGCTGCATCAATTTGTAGCTACCCGCACAGAATATTCATAAGCTTAAAAGCGCTCACAGATTCCACGAGCATCAAATGTAATATATAGACCACGAAACTTCAACACAATTACTGCATTTAAATTCATCCTTGAACATTGATTCGCACTGGTTGGTTGTGTGATGCATTACGATTGACCATAGAGATTTGTGACACCTGCTATCATGCCATTGATTTATATCAAATACGGGAGGATTCATTCCAAATGATGTTACTTAACAGGCGTCATTTTAATTTAATTTTCGCAGTGATTTAGTGTAACGGTCATATCGTGACTGCAATAACCAACAGAGCTGAAAAATAAACTCGCCATATGAAAGCGCAAGCATGAGCCTACCCTGCTATATAACAACTGCAGCCGTTTATGGATACTCAAATGGAACTGCACTACTAAACAGAAAATTATGATCCTGTGGTCCATCATTATAAAAAGGGCAGAACCCTTAACGGAGCTCCTAGTCTATGAAGGAACGATAAGAAATATTTTAAAAAATATAATGCAAAACCGGTGATAGCTCACATAACACAATACTACGAAATGTGACATCACTACACTAATTTTATTATTTCGTGTTTACTTTGTTAACTTTACCAGCTCTCTATGTAAGAAAAAGTAATCTCCTAAATATCACATTTCCAGGAGATATTATTGAATATCCCCTAAATCAACATTCCTCAACATGGGTCCCGACCCATTGGTAGGCCCTGAGGGTGTTTTTAGTGGGTTGCGAAATCTCACGGTGGCGCAAGGAACCCACAGAAATGCTAAAAGCTTACAAGTACTTAGTTGGAGAAATTTTTAATTTTGTTGTGGAGTGTAACTAATTTAATTGATGAATTCCTGATGTTTAATATGAACCGCAGATTTAAAAATGTTGAGGATAACAGCTCTATTTCTTCTACAAGCCTAAAAATAATTGCACACTGAGTTTTTTATGTTATATCTTTGTTTTTATAGGCAATGCAAGCGAAAAAGGGAATATTGTTCATTTCTTTGTCAATATAACACTGAATTTCTTCTTCAATATAGTTCGGTTAACTCATTCTGAATTGTTTTCGAAAGTCCTCTGAAATAGCCTCCCCCCCCCCCCCCCCCCAATGTTCTCTTAGCGGCATTAAGGCCGAGGTCGTTAAAACGCTCACTCGATTCCCACCAGGTTCGTCCTCCCTGATTGAAGTTTTTTGCAGGTTTTCCTTAGTCAAGTTGTTTCCAGAAGCAAGTCTTGTATTTCAATCAGATTGGGAGTTCCCTTACCTATGTAGCAAGTCGTGAATTCCTCTCTAAACAAGCAACACGTATTGTGTGTCACGTCTTTCCCCTAGTTTAGAAGCACGCACAGTTCAACTCGCTATTTTAAATTAGATAAATATCACTCCGTGTTTGAAACTGGAAGAAATTAACATGCTTAGTGTGAATTCCCCCGTGATTTAACAAATTCCTTTTCATATTTATCCCCAAGTTAGCGGTTCTTGTTTAGATAGTGCAACCTTAGGGCTAGGTTTTCACTATATCACTAATGTAATGTTTGTAGGCAAAAAAAATCAGGAGTTGTGACATATTGGTGAGAGTCGCCGGGTAGTTATGGTACGTAACAATACTTTAACATTCTTCTTGTTTCTTTTTATGCTTCACATGAATAATCATATATTTTTTACATATCCATAATTTATTGGTGCATTAAATTAATAGACGGTGGTCTAGGCGTAAAACACTATCCTATAAATCAAAGGTTCAGGGATTCAAACCCGGCCTAATTCAAAGATTTTTCAGCAGCTCAAGGGATTTTAAGCTTTGGGTCCCGTGCTGTAGGTTTATGACGCGATATAAAATTGGTACCTGAATACAATCATACCTGGAAAAAGTTCTCCCCATTCAGGTTCAAGTTATATCTAAGTATATTATTAGATGGGTTAGGTCGACCACCTAGTCCTCTGACATCTACAGGTGCTAAGAATTTACTGCATTGGAAGAAATGCCGATGCTTGACGGCACAAGGTGAAGAAAAAGAAAGAATTAGTTAATCCAAATGATTGTTGGTATTCAAAACAAAATGACCATAAATGCCTGCGTCGAGCTGAACTTCATGCTGTTCTGAACCACGGCATTGTAAACGAAGCATCTACTATTTAAATAAAACGACGTTCTTGAAATAACAGCTGCTGACTGGCATGTGTTTTGCAAGGCAGGCTCGGTTTACTAAATGTATACAATGATGAAATCTTTAAAAAAAAAAAAAAAAAAAAAAAAAATGAAAATAAACAGACTAGGAGTTGCAAGCACATATTCAGAACACATCTTTTGTTGGTAGTCAAGCAGTAAGGACGTTCAATGGTAAGCAGTGTTATATACTTATGCTTTGGTAGATGTTTAATTCTATGTGCTATTTACTTTTTATTTATATAGCAATACAGTTCCTGTTGACGGATATGATGAGAAATATAGAATTATACTTACCCAAGTCCTATACTATTTTAACACGGACACGTTTAATATTTTTATATGTGATATCAATTTAAAATACAAAATGCATTATGACAGACGATGTAGGAAAATGATTATTATAACGTTGGTTTTTGAAAGTTAAGTGAACAAATGCCATATGTTTGTAACACATAGCAATGAAGCACAAATATAAATGTTCAGAAATGTCTACAGCGTTCTATATGATTATTCTTCTTTTATGAGTGGTAGTGCCTTTCATTTAATCGAATGCTTTGAAGTAAAAAAATAATAATACTTTTGCATTAATAAACATTTAGAAAAGCATTTTACATTATAAACAAAATATTCAGCTGGCAATGCAAATGGGTCCAGAATCCAATGGCCTGGAGTTATTTTGCATTCATCTCTTCGAAATAAAGAAACCTTCAGGAACAAAAGAGCAGACTGCCAACAGTTCCATTGATTAATAGTAGACATTCCAATTAATAGCGTTCTTTTCTTAAAGTTTCTAGAGAGCTCTTGAAACTGAAACATTTCATGATTATTTCTTTGGTCATTTTATTACATCTTAGTTTCTATAGCCCATTTTCTTAATTTATATTTTAATTAGTTGGTGTTCTGCAATTTTAGAGTAAATATATACAAGATCAGTTTTTGCTATAAAATATTTTATTAAGTATACTTGATTCATGCGTGTTGCTCTTTAAATAATGTCAAATTTGTGTTAAATATTTGATTGAAAAATATGAATAAATCTGAAATTATTTACATCCGTCATTTTCATGTAAGCATTTTATAATTATAATTAACTGGTGGTGTTACAGCATTAATTCTATACTTAAGATCATACTTTTCAGAAAAACAAATTTTATTTGTCGATGAAGTAGGTAAGTTACTTGTCATCTTTCTTTTAATAAACAATCATTGTTTAGCAGAGATTTCGCTAGGGAAAGGAATTCGGGTGGTAGCACTGATCGCGCGCCGAGCTTATATACTGTGCTCACTTAACCCCTAAGGCAAGCACATACTTCAAAGTCCAAACCTTAGCAACGGTGGGCGAATTACCTGTTAAAAACTGATTTAGATGGAATAAATTAATGTCAGAAATGTAAGAGTACCAACTTTCTACTGTGCGGTATACATCACCCAAGTGCGGAGAAACTTGTCGATGACCCGTTATTTCAGCTCGTGTAAAAGAATTTTATAATATAAGATACTATATGGTATAATCATTTTCATTTTTTAACAGAAAGCGGATGAAATTTTACTAAGATCTTAATATCAGAATCAATAGAGTGAGAAAATAACGCTAAAATTTCTAAAAACTTATTAATCAAATTGTTCTAATCTAATCAACTAATGTGCAAGAGCAGCATACTGCAGTGTAAATAAATTGACACTGGTATGTCAAATACAATATAGGTGTGCTTTGCCCTGCTCCTGGACCATAATGAATCAAAGAAAAGTTACACAAATGGTTTTAAAATATTTCTCCTTTGTAGGAAACAGCCACCCCACGAAACAACAATGACCTACATTTGTATGCTGGTTGTGGCGACTGGACTGCTTCTGTCAGGGGATACCGATGCTGAGTTGTGTGCAAGTCCAAAGTTGTCTGGGACAATCCGGGTCAGTTTGAGTAGCCGTCAGAACCAAACGGGACACTGGCTAGCGCAGGTGAAATGCTTCAAATGTAGAATATCCAGCCTGAAGCTAAACTTCATCCCTTTATCATAATGCAATGTGTTATTTTCTACCTTGATTTACAGTTCATAGTGACAGGGCAGATCCATAAATAATCTCCTCTAAGATAGCATCCCATGAAACATTTCAGATCTGCTGTCGATAATCTAGTTCTAAGGGTAATATTTGGAACAGTTTTATGACTTCTTTAATCCTGCGTTTCTACTTTCCTCAGATGCCCAGGGTAATATATTAAAACTCAACCGACATATATTCATAATATCATTTCTAAGTGGTGAAATACTATTTTTTCCTTGAGCTCCAAACAATTCCAGAATACAATCACAGTTTCTTTTCTCTATACTGTTTCATTAGCGCACATTTCTTCTTAGTTATAGTTTCAGCTTATGCATTCAACAGTTTCAACGATAATTTTTTCTTTCCTAACGGCAAATATGTTATAGGACCACACATCTTTGCTCTTTGAAGATCCACTTTAAGCATAAAAACTAGGGTTGTCTATATTCAATTATCAGATTCTCTAAATTTTAGAAAATTTCCTAAGGCAGTTTAAATGCAAATACTTTCTACGCCGAGGTAGTTGAAAGGGAGCCTTTAGTTACATTTATTTATTTTCCTGAAAATATGACGACCTAGTTTCAATGTCAATACTTTTAAATTGTATTTGTAATTGACAGATTGGTGTTTGGGCGACTTTTCTCGAATTTTTATTCCACCAAATGCTGCAATCACCCTCATCACGCCGCCACGGGTGGCCGAGATCGTTAAGGCGCGAACTCGTGAGCGGGAGGTCTGGGGTTCGAATTCCTCCAGGACCTTCTTCCTGACTGAGGTTTTTTCATGGTTTTCCTCAGTCCTCATAAACGGCAAATGCCGGGGAGGTACACTAAAAAAGGACGTTAAACACTACTCATCATCATCTTATATGATGTGAATTCCAAATTGTCACTAGAAATGTACACGCATTGATTGAAAGTGTTATTTGTATTATTATTGTAACTATCCAACATTTTCAACAGCAGGTAACATAGTTTATCGCCTTGAATTTTTAAACCTTTTAAGCCCACGATTTACTACTTTGGTATATTTCATAAATTATCTCTTTTAAAAGGCAAATGCACTGTTACAGCAAAACAAATCTATACCACTGCTTTTTCTTTAAAAACAATGCTATCTAAATGCATATTACTAGCATATCAGCCAGCTTCTTTGTCTATCTACAAAACAATCTCTTCCTTTATAGTTGTTTTACATCAAATTTTCCAAAGTTGGCAATAAAATTTTTGCATGAACAATCCAATGCATTACAAACATAATAGTTATTCTCTTCGACATTGTTTTTATAACATATTTCCAAGCAAAATATTATAAGTGCTAATATTGTTCCGTAAAAAGGTGAAACTTGAAAGAACGGAAAGTCTGGAGATGGCAGCTCCTGTAGAGATCGACATGGAGCAAAGCACAGCCACCTGTGAAGATTCCAGGGCGATGCTAGTCACAGCTACCATTGCAGGTAAGTAATGACGAAATATAACAAAATACTGAGTTTAATCACAATTAATGCTTTAATTTTGTATGTAATTAAAGACTTAGGAAGCAAATATGTAAGTATATAAAACCGGAATTTAATCGTCTTAAACAACGTTCTTATCATTACTGCATTTTTTGTAGTAAATGATTAACTATTATTATTTAAATTTTTTTTCTTATTAAAGAATATCGTGATAGTATAATAGCCAATATTTTGTTATTGCAATTGTGGATTTAAAGGATCTAGTGGGTAGTGCAAATATCCATATATAAATTATCATATTAACAATAGCGGTTAGGGAAGTTTAATGATTGTAAATTAATTTTTAATTTTTAAAAGTACATGCCGTCTTAAATTACGGTTTTTGATTAAATGTACTTTTAACCTGAAAGGGTTTTGTAGTTGTTGGCTTCATAAAAATATTATATCAGAGTTTAGCTGTTTTTATGGGTCTCGCTTCTGGAACAGAGGAAGGGTATTTAACATCAAGTACGGAATTTATTACCTGTAATTTATTTATATATTACACCACAGATGGTTCAGAAAAAACTCGGTGTGGCGACCTTGACCTCTAAAACTGTTCATCTGCCTTCGGAAATGTCCAACTGTAGGTCACTGGCACTATCACTACAATAAACAAAGGCTTCGCGAGATTATTCGGCACAAGATACTGTTGGCTTTTACGATATACAGAATTCTGTTTATCACCGACTTATCTGTTACTGATGCGAGCGTCTGTAGATTGAGATGAGTGGCTGACTTAAATCCAAAGATCCCCATAATGAAATGAACTTACGAAAAATATCTCCACATAATTTTCTGACGCCGACGGGGATCACAGATGCAAGCACACACCACTTGTGACACTTTGAAAGTTTAAAAGAAAGGATTGGCTCTCTCTTATTTAAATTAACCCATGTGATAGGAAATAATCTTTTCATTAGAGGATCATAGTTCAAGTCATAATTTCTCTTCGCTGGCAGCAAAACCATTAAAAACTCATCAGGCCTTGCACTTCTTGTTCATAGTTCGCTAACTTTTACCATTCCCTAATCTTACATATTAGAAGTGTTATATGAAATATTAACAATATTAGGAAATTAGCAATATAGCCTAGCAAAAATATTTACAGTCGCAGTAAATGATAATGGGGAATTTTATTATTTGATTTACACTCGATTAAATATTAGAAAAATCACAAGAATTAATACATTAATGTCAACACGGCAGTATCAGATAAATATGTTTCAAACCACAAACGTATCAATATCCTTTGTCCTTAGAAAATCTTCTTAAAAACAACTGAGTTTAGTCCAAAATAGTTTTAAATGTTTGTTAAAGGCGGTATGGATGAAAAGCATCCCATTTAAAGCAATTGATATGGGAAGGGTATAAATGTTACAACTGAAAAACAAAGTGCTTATGTTAATGCATAGCTTCAGATAATCATTTTCTTCCATATAAGAGGCATTAATTTCTTAGATTATGGTAGATCAAGTATTTGCTGTTTTAAATCTACTGTTATATCCGTAAATTTTCAAAAATGGTGACAGAAATGTTACAAAAGAAGCCTGCATCGGTTGAATGTGAAACTAAAGGGTAAGAAAGTGTATTCTGTCATTTAAAATTACACATAATTGTTGCAAGAATGGTCATGAGTAGAATTACCTACTGCACACACACGTCCTTCGTCACGATTCTCTTAGTGTCATTAAAAGTCAAGTTTGGTGATATGTACTGAACAGAAAACATCACTAAAGGAATTAAAGGTCAATTCATTAAAATTATATATCTACGAATTTGTTGACCAATGTTCCTAATAGTAGAAGATATAATACATAAATGTGTAACACAAATTTTAATACTGTCGGTCATAAGATGTGTACGTTTCATGGATTAACTTAACATTTTTATCAATTCTGAAATAATACAGAGATTCGTATGGGAACCACGATTCTAAAACGTTCTTAGTAGAAATGCAAATTAAAACATAATCAGAAGCAAGAGAAGTAAGATTAGAATAGCCTTAGACTAATAAGAGAATTAAAAAAATTCATAGAATTATTATAAAACTTTTTTTCAGCAAATGTGGTTGTAGCAATAGTAGTAGTAAATAGTAATAGTAGTAGTAGTAATAGTAGTAATAGTAGTAGTAGTAGTAATAGTAGTAGTAGTAATAATAGTATTAGTAGTGGTGGTGTATTTATTTAAAAATATATTTGTTACAATCTAACTCACCCATATCGTACAGGTCCTGGGACCGTACCTGCTTTCACGATACACTAGGAAATAGATGAAATTACAAAAAGCAATATTTAACTTTTAATGTACATAAATAAATTAAACAGTACAAAAGTAAAATATATGTGCAAATAATTGAAAATATATATTGTTACACATTTTTGTCTACCCCCTTCACGATTATCTGCCTCTTCCGATCTGAGTTGTTTCACTTTGTTTAAAAATTTACCTACTCCCTTCTCCTCCTTCCTATCTGCCAGCAAAGGCCAATACTTTCACTGCCCTCTACCCCTCGTTAACAAACGGGACGGGTAGATATCTCTTTCTCCATTCTTTCGTCCCCTTGCAGTACGCCAGAATGTTTTCCCAAGTTCTCGTACTCTGTTTGTTACGTTAGTCATCTGCCACACGCCTAACCTAGACCATCAGTGGTTTGGATGTAGCGCTGCATCCACCAACAGATCTCCAGCGAAACTTTTCTGCACAATCCGAAAGAGTCAGCTGCCTCAATCGTTTCTTAATTTTCCTCCAGCCCCCCCCCCCCCGCTTGTTTCCCGCTCTCTGCCACCCAAATATTACCAATTCCTATATATAACTAATTAACAATGTATTGATGCATTCAGATATAGGGGCTTGTAGCTGTGGAACATTTATCAGTGCTGAGTTTTCATGTTTAACTCCTAATAGCACCGCCGCCGCGAGCTGGCCCCGAATACGAGCTTATTCCCGGTATGGGATATTACAAGTTTCACACCAAGTCTGCAGTTTGGTGGGAAGCACGACGGATCTGCACCTCTGAAGGAGCTCATCTTGCTATCATCAATTCGGATGAAGAATCTGCGATCCTGCGCCAACTTTTTGCGCAGTACCCAAAACTACAAGATGTCTTATTCAATGAAGTCGCTTTCATCGGATTCCATGACCTCTATACTGAGGGGCATTACGTCACCATCTTCGGTAAGTAGCCAATAAATAGTAAACACTAATGTCTGGGCATAACATGCCATCCCACTGCTGTCACATGTCGGTCCTGGTGGTGTAGTGGCAACCATAGTTGCTTCCTAAAACCAAGATCATGGGTTCGATCCCGGCCAGGATTGATGCATTTTTTCGGGGGTAAAAATCCTAAGTGTGGCTTTCTTCGGAAGTGAAGTAAAGCCGTGGGTCCCTTGTCGTACATTTACGGCACGAAAAAGAACCTCAAGCCTGAAAGAAGAGGCCTCTGAGCAAAATTTGTCGGCCGTTTTACGCCCTGAATTGAATGGGACGCTGATAATCTGAGATGTTAAAGAGCGTTCATAAATAAATCAACTCAACAACATTGCTGTCACCAATAAAAGCATTTGTCGTGCAAAAGAAGTGGATAAAAATATGTACTACAATTTAATTTACAATATCCTTCAAGATTGTTAAAATGAAGTCGATATAGTTTACTGACTCTCCCATCAATGTCAACAAATAAAGTCTGTCATTCAAGAAAGGTATGCATGTATCCTTCGTAACAACCGATACGTAATAATATGCATGAACCCAGTACTGCTATATAAACATAAACGTGTACATTAATAAAGCATAGGTATACATTTAAAACTGAGGAAACAAGATCTAAACACGTTTATTAAAGAAAATGCTTTGCGATTCTTACATAAATAGTAAACCAGCTGCGGTTTCCGGGTGTATTATTTTTATCAAAGAGTCCGAAAATATTAACAGGGTTTCTACGACTAACTGTTGGAAAAAAAACATTTAAAACTTCTTCAGCACACGTTATTATTCCTTATGAGCATTTTTATCCATCGCTATTACCAGACAATAAAGCAATGAATAACAGTCACCACAATAATATTAAAGGTATATATAAACCATATTTGCGACACTCCGGGTACTGTCTGTTTCTGGGGGTCAGAATAAAAATTAGAGGTAAAGACCGTTGCCAGCAGTTCAGTGAAAATTTTTTTTAATATTTATTTTTTTTAGAGTGAAACGTATAATACATATACACTGATAACAAGGAAAATGTTTTAATCCACGTTCTGTCCACTGATGTTCAGCTAATGGGAGGGGGTAAAGTCTCTCTAGCATATCGGCTCGCCAGTGACCATGCAGCAAGCGTGGATAAAAACATTGTTTGATTAAGGAAGAAATTTCTATGTACATAAGTGAAAACGAGGGCAGGTCCATAAGTTTCCAGCCTCGCCGATAACGACTATCGGCTTCACAAAACCGTTTTCTGCTGTCATACCTTATCTGTTAAGTAAATAATTGCAGCTGTAACTTGCGCTCCGCTATGTTCAGTTGTTCAGATATAGTTGCATAAAGAAGGCTATGTGTAGAAGATTGTGACATGTACAAAATGGAGTTTCGAGCTGTTATGAAGTTCTTCACAAAAGAAGGACTTACTCCAGCTGAAATTATACAGAGATTGGACGGTGTATATGGGGAAGCATCCCCCTCATATTCTACCGCAAAAGAATGGGTAAACTTTTTCGAATGGTTCTAGAAAGCATTGAAAACGAAGAGCGTGCAGTCGGCCCTTGGAGATGCTCATTCCTGAAAACATTGCTCTTGTGGAAGGAGGAATTATGGAAGACCGGCGGCTCAAAATTACAGAAATATCACAAGATTGGGCCTTTTTAAAACAACAGTCCTTCGAATTATTCATAAACATTTAAACATGAATAAGGTTAGCGCAAGATGCGTGCCTAGCCTTCTTTCCTCAGTCCAAAAGCAGCAACGAGTCATTTGCTATCAGGCATTTTTGGAGCCCTGCCGTGGCTACGAGAGAGAATTTCTGCAAACCATTGTTACAGGAGATGAAACTATGATCCTCTACTATGATCCCTTGTCCAAAAGAGAATCAATGGAATGGCGTAAACCTGGCGAAGCACCGCCTCTAAAGACCAAGGTCACTCAGTCAACCAAGAAGATCATAGCCACTCTCTCTTGGCACTGTGAAGGAATACTCTTTATTGACTTCAAGAAGAGGAACACCACAGTAAATGGGGAGTACTATGCTGGCCTATTGCACAGACTGCGTGCTTCCATCAGAGAGAAAAGGCGAGTAAAACTGAGTGGTAGTGTGTGCCTTCTTCACGACAACGCGCCTATGCACACAGTTCTTGTTGCAAAGGAAGCTGTGAAGAAATGTGGCTTCAAGGAGATCGATCATCCACCCTACAGCCCAAATCTAGCTCCCAGTGACTATTTCCTCTTCTCAAAACTCAAGATGGACCTTCAAGGAAGGAAATTTAAGTGTGAGGAAGAAGTGATATATGCGGTTTATGCCCATTTTGCAGACAAGACTTCTGACAATATGGCGAGGGGGATTTAAATGTTAATTCAAAGACATGAGAAGTGTATTGTAATAAAGAGTAACTGTATTTAAAAGTGAAACATAGTATGTCTTTATAATACCTACGGTTAGGCCGGAAACTTATGGCCCTACCCTGTATACACTTAAGAATCCAGAAATAATAACATAATATACCATGCTATGTTGGTTAAAATATTTGTGATGTTTTAGCATACATGCCTCCTTTTTCTTTCATTTCTAAAATGTACAAGTACAGATGTTAGATATGCCCATTCTGCAGCTAGATGGTGCATCATTGCGAATTCAGAATCTGTAGCAAAAGGTTCTAACTAACAAAATCTCAATATTATAGGAACTAAAAACAAAAAGGAAAGTTTAATACATAAGCCATACAACTCACATTCTTGAGGTAATTATTTCTGTATAACTATAATACAATTTAAATCAAACATTAAAAGCAACGAAAAGAAATATAAAGTGCATAGCATCTTATTATACAAGCCAAATGTGGAGACACTTTAGTTCGAACTGCGCCCTCCTTGTAGTTGTATGTTTTACCAGTTTCTTTTATTTAAATGTTTTAACATTTGAAACAGGTACAAACTCATACAGTTAGCCTCTAATGATAGCTTCTTCTGCAAATAATGCCAACCTCTCAAAATTAAAATACTATTCTATCATCACCAGATGGGCTGGTGGCCTCTAACGGTTAGTAATTAGTACACACTCGGAAACCACTAACGTCATATTCGCACTCCCCGTCCCGAAAAAACAAACTCGGATTTCAGATTTAATTAAGATATGAAGACATGGAGTTTCTATTCTTTTAGATATCCCCAAATCCATTTAGAAATGAGGCCAGCGACAGTGGAGGTGGGTCGTTAAATTAAAATTTCCACGTGGTTTTAAAATGAGGTTATGCAATTTCATCAAGAATACTTTTTATTACGTGCTAAGTGGATTAGATTAAGCTGGGTGCCTATCTATTTCAAATTTTACTGTAGTCTATTAGGTTTCACTTTCTTAGGACATGGAATAAGGGAAAAGCAAATTAAAAAAAAAAAATAGGTGTTGTTTAGCAGAGATATCTAAAGAACGATGTTGCTATTTGGTCCAGATTAATTAAACGTTTGAAGAGAATAATTCAGTTTAACCGTTAATCCGTGATTAAGTCAGGATGGAGATGTTTGTGAGAATTTTAAGATACCTTACATTGCCGTTGAAAGTATATGCATGCCAATTCTGGTTCATAATTATTCCTGTTCACCATAGCCCAAGGTAGGCTTAGGCCTTGCCTCCGAATTTCAAGGGAGGGGGGAGAAAATGTGATAAGCACACTGACACCCTACCACTCTCCATCACGCGACTTTAGAGACCGAAGAACGCCAGCTCCCCAATTGTCTTCAAGAGGGCTGGGCAAACCCCGTTTCAGACCTCCCTACTTAGAAAACTCCTAAAAAGATACAGGGGATCGAAACTAGTAACACTAGACACTAAAGCAAGAAGGCGATCGTTTCATAATTATATACTTACTAGTTTTTTAGCTTCTACAGTTGCCATTTTTTTATTAATGCGCCATTTACAAATTTTAGAAACGGGAAAACTCGAAAAGCATGACTTTTATAGAGCATAAAAACAAGCGTATTCATACTATGTTACATCATCAGACTAAAACAGAAATAAAGAACACATGTATACAATTCAAAGTTTACAACAAAGCTGAATCCTTTGTCCATGGTTCGATGATATCGTGGGTTTAAATGACTGACTTCAGTCGCAAAGTAAGCGATAAGTAAATAGATGGGAGAAGAAATTGATAAAATGAAATCAAATGAAAAAAAAAACCTTAATACCTGATAAACGTGCAAATATTGCCAATAATTCTGAACTTTCTACATGTATGAGATTTGTAAATAACAAAGGGGATATTGTAGAAAAATCTTTTAATTCACTTTCAAAAACATTGCAGAAACAATCTTTTGTGTAACTGAATAGAAATAAAAATGATTAGGAGTGAGTTATCCCCTAACAATTTTGTTGCTTGTGGGCTTATGGAGCCTCAAACTGGAAAAGTAGTGCAGGGGAGCATTTATGACACAGTTAGAGGATGTTTTCACAGAGTTATTACTTTATCAGATGCAGTACAAATGCCAAAAAATGAATTTCACAAGTTAAAAAATTTTATGTTTAAAAAGACATGCATGAATTGTTCTAACAATCTTCTAAATGAGAGACTGATCTTCATGAAGATCCCGTACTATGAATTCCAGAACCACCAGACGTACTTTGACTTTACAATTTTAATACTAGCATCACAATCAAGAAATATTATTAATTAATAACAGTTATAAGATGGGGCAGGCTTGGCGGGTTACTTGAAATGCATAAGAGGTTCACATTTGCTTTACTTCTTGGTTGATGTTGGAAAATGTTTATAACTTAAGCTTAGAGAAATGATATTTCTGCCTCAAGTACATCCCATATGCAGTAAATTTCTTGAAGTTTGAAAAAGAATCAACCCCCCGAAAAATTGGAATTTTTATGCAAGCTTTGGAAAATTTTTAACTAATGTATCAATAAAATTAGATATTGGTGAAAATTAAAATTAAAAATATTTGCAGTCTTTTTGATCCAAATAAAGTTTTGAAAGCATTCAGCAAAGGTGTTACAATTCTGTCAATACTTATCTGATATCGATGAAAACAGTTTATTGACTAACATTAAGTAATTTAAATTTCTAGCTTCAATTTTGAAAAACAACGACATTTATTATAAAATGTCCGGTTGGATATAAAGAACTTAAAAAGTATAAAGTTACTGATGGCAACATTATCAACAGCTACTGCTGAAAGATAGTGCAGTGCCATAAATTGAGTGACTGCATTAAGAAATTGACCGGCACACGTTTCATTGAATCACTGTAGGAAAATATCCCTCGAAGGATAAAATGTCCCAGAAGAGTTTCCAATGAAGGGACTTGCTAGAAATAAAGTAAAGTGTTTCATTTGCAATGGGACTTACTTTTTATTACATTAATCACTTTATTAGCATTTTCCAACCTCCACTTATTTTTCTTATTATCTATCAGTTCCTGATAGTATTTCTTACTTTCCAGATAACCATCTTCATATATCTCATCTCCTATTTCTCCCCACTTTACTAATCTTTGCTTTACTATTGTTTTATTTACTCTATATTCCTTATCAAACCACCCTTCCCTAGTTTCATTTTTTCTCTTTTTCAATAACACCTCTTCACCTGCCCATTCCATCACAAAGTTTAACAAGTTCATAGCTTCTTGTATTTCTGCTTCTATTACCAAACTTTTTATTCCAAGCTAATGCCTACATTAGAGTCTAATAATTGCAAGAATTTACTCTTACATTCTTCCTTCCATTTAAATTTCTTATATTACAACTATATACTAGAGCGCCATACGACTGACCTTGCGTGTGTGTGTGTGTGTGCTGTAACTCAAAGAATGTGTTTACGTGAATGTTATTTGTATTATCGTGTGTTCGTAACTTGTATATGTCGTGCCTGTCACCAATTTCGTTCTACAACAACGAATGAACAGTTTCTTCCAGCTTACGATAAACAGTAAGGGATTAATCATCATTAAAAGTAACTATCATGTAAATATAAGAGCATGGGATAGGAATAATTAATGGAAATGATCACAATTACTTACTTAGACAGCTGACAGAGGTTAATCAATATCAGAATATGGCATTCTTCAATCTTCGTTCTCATATTCGTCCCACTGGAATCCTGTTACGTTTTTCACCACAAATGAATAACAAACATTTCGAGACGCCTGCGCTCCCGACACTATCATGGTACAAACTAACGTTTGTCATTTGTTTCACATTCCAAGATAAACAAACAATTGAAGTCAGCTATTAAAACAAACGCAGCACAATCCAGCCCGACGGTATATTGGTTAGAACTCCCGACTCTTTCTCCTCCTAAGGCCCCGGGCTCGATTCTCAGTACCATCATGAAAAATTTTCTTTCGCTAGCGCTCATATTTTGGTTGGCTTACGTTTCCTCAAACATCAGGGAAAACATCTTAAGTCCGAGAGAATTTAAGGGGGGCATTGGAAGATGAACAACAGAACAGTTGAAGATAATTATTAAAACTTGATTACTATGAAGTTAACAATAACGCAAAATATTAGAGGTATTGTAAGACTTATAAGAAGAGACTGTAAATTAAGTGTTAACATATGGACAAAGAGCATTGTCTTCTATCTCCAACTTCAACGAATTATGTAAACGATGATTTTAAAAAGTAACAATTTTCAACATATTTTCAAAACTGCTTCATAGACGGCATTATGATGCCACAAAGCATAGGTTTTCTTCCATCCAGTTTTACAAATTGCACCTGATATTCATTTTTTTAATTTTAAATATTATACGAAATAAAGTCAGCTTTACAAAAATTTACAACTTATTAATATTTTTGTTTAATGCGTTAAGTCCATTGTATTAATTTCTATATAAAAACTGTTCGTCTATGTTATCAATTAAATTAAATGATACCTAAAAAGGTTTTACATATTCATAAATGGATCTAGGAATTAGCATTTGAGCAGTATATGTGTATTGGTAACAGATATTTATCATTAGTTACTTTAAAAAATAGAATTTTAGTGTATTTTGTCTGTTAAATCTTTTATTTTGCACGTCTTTAGCAATGAAATGGAGAAAAAATACATATAAAAACAAACCCTTCTTAATGTAGTCAAATATATATAATCACAATAAAGCAATAATAATAAAATAAAAATAAATTTCTGAAAATTTTGCTACATGTTAATACAAAGTATCACTGGCTAGACAGGTTGTAAATAGGCAAATTTGTAAATGGAAGAATTTAACATAAATGTGAAATGGCTATTCGAAAAGTTTCCTGCCTTGACTTGCATTTGGTAACATAATTGTTTCTTACGTTGGTACATCTGTTTTAAGCATTCGTTTGAAATATCAAGAAATTGTTTCAAATAGTTTATTTAAACATCCAAAGTATTCCAAAAAAGGATGAAACTGAGTTTCGTGTAGTGATAAAGTTCTTCATAAAAGATTCTTAAATGGAAAGTAATACTAAATTTTATTTTAAACTTTAGGAGGCTCTTCTCTTTAATTTTTATATTTTAAAAATGGGCTGTTGA
This sequence comes from Metallyticus violacea, assembly GCA_030762175.1. NCBI lineage: Eukaryota > Metazoa > Arthropoda > Insecta > Mantodea > Metallyticidae > Metallyticus > Metallyticus violacea. Next base: position 93,261,658 of record CM060839.1, read on the forward strand.
AAATAAACGTGGCTTTATTAGTCTGGAAGACGACGCATATAAAGGATGTCCAAAATAATGCAAATCAACATGGTACACGTCATAGATAAAATTCACGATATGATATTATGTGAGTGCTGAGCTAAAATACATAAATTTGATGACACTACAGGCATTTCAAAGGAACACATGGACTGTATTTTTCATGAGGAATTGCGTATGAAAATGCTTTGTAAAATACGGGTAAAAGGCTTGCAAAATAAAAAGCGACTTATGAAAATCCCTCACGAGTTTTAACAGGAATTGAACAGATTTTGTGAATAGACTTATAACTAAGGATACATTTTGGATCCATTATCATATATTAGAATCGAAACAGTAGAGAGAAGTCGATTGTTCACTAATATCTGACATCAATCCTTTGAGATGATAATAGTTTTACTGTTTGATTGCCTTCAAAGGTGTAAAAACATAACCAAATAGTAGTATTTTAATTTTGTAAAAAAAGACACGTTTTGCAGAAGATAGGAAGAAAAGAATGTTTCGTCAGGACAATGTACTTGCGCACAAAAATGTTTTAAAGATGGGGTATTTGAGAGTTTTGAATGTCCACTTTACTTCCTTTGAATTTCTTCCTATCCCAGAGCTCAAACTGTTTCTTATTAGTCTGCGATTTTCAGCAATGATTTGCAGCTGTAGAAAACGTTGCAAGTCATCGGAAAGCAACTTTAGAGAGTGGATAATAGTATTGGGGCCTCGCTGGAATGAATGTATTGACTTTAAGGGTGATTCTATTAGAAAGAAAAAAAATGTTTAAATTCAAACTCATTCTTCATAGTTCGTTAAAAAAATCACTAACCTCTTTAACTATTCGTTAATTATTCGGGAAGAAAAGATAACAATAATCCATAATTTAAATAATTTTCACCTCATTAAATCTTAAGTTGCATGGTTGAGTGCATCAATAGTTTTAGTAATTTAGACCAGCTCATTTTCAATAGACTAGTGTGAAAATGTTGCCTGCCTGGCTGCATATGAGAATAAGGGTATAGCAATAGGAAACATGAAAGAAAAATATTTAAGAACAATTGACAAGTGTACTTAAAAAGGATTTAGATATCAGAAAACCATTATATATATTAACTCACTATCTAATTTCGAATAGAGACAGAAAATAAAACAAATACTACCTTACTCACTTAAAGAGATATTCTGTAGTAAAACTAAAGCAACTACTTCTTCCCAAGGTCGTAAACAGTATCAAATATAAATTCATGAGTTTACACGTGAGCACCATTTGTGTTTCTGCAAGATCGATTCATACAGCAGTTTCGCGAAAAAAAGTTTGTACAGCTGCTTGTGGAGCGCTAACAAAGCATTCAATTTGTTTCGGTAGACTTTGAATTTTACAAAGGCCAAGCCAAAAATAGAATCTGAGTTAAATCTGGTGACCCTAGAGCCCAGGGTCTGTTACCACGTCGCTCATTCCAGCGATTTGGAAACAGATCGTTGAGACAGTCCTGCACGATGTTGCACAGTGACATGGTGCTCCGTCCTGCTGGAACGCGGCAACCATCTTGAATCAGCAGTGACTCTAGAAATGTTGGAGCATACCAAGGTAAACCGTCTCTATTTTCCCTAAAGAAAAAAGAACCACACGCATGTCCAAGCCACACATTAACCTTTAGTGAATCTCTTTCCCGTCATAAATTCCTGTGGAGAGAGAGGTCTGGGGTTCGTATCCCTCCAGGACCTTACTCACTGACTGAGGTTTTTTCCAGGTTTTCCTCAGTCCTCATAACTGGTTAATGCCGGGGAGGTGCCCTAAACTTAGGCCTGGAATGTTTCCTACCTTAAAAAAATTCTTTCCCAATAAATCATTTCACCTCATGTATCATCAGTGATCACACGCTGTGGTGTCTCAGTAGTAAAAACGGACGTTAAACTCCATTAAAACAAACAAACAAACAAATTCCTGTGGTTTTTCTACAAGTGTGGAAGGTAGCTTCATTACTAAAGAAGACTTTGGTCTTCGATTTGCGCACACATAGCTACTCGTTTTGCGTAATAAAAGTCATTTGAGATCTGAATGTGGTAGGCTTTCCTCCTTGCTCTCAAAATCTTACGGATAGCTGGAGCCTCTTGGATGAACTGCAAAGTACTTTCTTGGTTCCTCTTCAAAAGTTCGTGTGTCAATTCAACACCTTGGTCTGCTGTACTGGGACGTCCACTTCAAGAACAGATCCCATTGTGTGAAATTTACGAAACAATTCGGTAGGCTTTGGTTTGTGGCAGAAATCTGCCTCAGAAAATGTTACGCTTGTATCCTTAAATAAGAAGTTTTTCTGTGTTCATTATTGATCATACCCTAGAATATAAACCACATAGCTCATGAAATGCTAAAAATAAATAGTGACCTTTATTTTTTAGTAGTGTTTAGCGCCCGTTTTTACTACTGATGCACCACAGGCGGTGGACACTGATGATATACGAGATGATAAATTGGGAAAGGAGTACTTTTTTTTTAAATAAGGAAGCGTTATAGGGTACTACCCCGGCATTTGCCATTTATGAGGATTGAGGAAAAATTTGGAAAAACCTCAGTCAGGGAGGACGGTCCTGGTGGGAACCGAACACCAGACCTCCCGCTTCCGATCCGCGCCTTAACGATCTCGGCCACCCGTGGAGGTCAGATAGTGACATTATAGACACCCTGTACAAGGAACAGATTCTTCAATACTGATAAAGAGAATTCAATGGAAAATAGCTCATAATCATTAATCTTAAGGGACAGACTAAATTAAACTGCCACCCTTAAGTAACAGCTGGGAATATAAGCGCAAGTTAAAAAACATTAAACCACACAATTGTAAGTATTTGGTTCATGTAGGTATACCGAAATTGTGCTCAAAAGACAGACAGAGCCCTAAACATGAACTTTAAAGAAATATTATATTCATGTATACCTAGACTGTATATAAAATACTGAAAATAAATGTCTCATTTCTGGAGTCCCGAATATTTACAGCAAAGTTTTCAAAAAAAGTTTGCATACATTTTAATGAAGAGATAAAAATACATGCCTATAAATCCTGTCACTGCGCTTTGGTATTCAACACTGTTATCAATGCTACATTCAAAATTACTGACCTTTTGTTTCTATTTCCACAGATCAACCATTGAACACCACTGGCTTCTTCAAGTGGTCGCCAGGGCAACCTGATAACGCTGGAGGTGATCCGGGAGAAGACTGTGGTTCCTTTAATAGAAACGGTCTTCTGAATGACCTGGTTTGTCACCGTAAGCATGCCTTCATTTGTGAACAAGAGCTCTTCTAGATTTTCTGAACTGATCTGGGTGACTGTAAACTGATTAATAAAGAGCAACCTCAAAACGAAAGAAGACCCAAACTACTAAGTCTGTAGTTATTGAGTGGAGCGGCTCAGAAGGTAATGCTTGGGGACTCTCGGGTTCAAATCCTGCTGCTTAGGTTTTTTTGTGATTTCCTCTGGTCACTTACCGCTCTCTCATATCATCCTACTTCTAATCGTTAGTTCTGCTGCAGAATCGAAAGCGCTAGGACGAGGTGGGCTGATGCTGCCTGCAGCGTGACAACGACTTGCGCTTGGGAAAGATTTCTTTTCCCGGCGTTTTGTATGGGAGAATTTAACTTCCTGGAGGCATCGGGATGTTCGTGACCCGTGAACCCTGATCTTGTGTTTTCCTTCCTCTCATCCTTTCCTCCCAGAGGTGCCACCACTGGGACCGTATACTAAACAGTCCTTGAACAAGGCTGAAATACCGAAACATTCTCCTCAGTTATTTAAATACTACAGCGAGTAGTTTATACCTATTATTGGAAAAGTTTCATCTAGTCTATAGTTCACTGCTATCATAAAATGACTGTTTTAAAAATAATCATTAATAGCTCTTAATAAGTGATGCTAAATATAAACATTACATTCCCTAGAAGATGGGAGGGGGAGGGGAAGTAAAAGCAATGTTCTGAAAAGTTTACACATTTTTAGATGTGGACGTAATAACCTAAATATTAAATTATGCAAAAACTGCATACACATACACTACATACACTTAATTTATACATTTTCTAAATAAAATACTACATTCAGTTTTTGCATAAATTTAAATTAATGTGTTTGAAATAAAATATTACATTTAATCTTAAAATATTCATTTTTTATAGTTACGATTTTTAATATTAATTGAATATTCATAAAGCAATGATACCATACTCTTTCATCCACTTCCGATGTTTTCATTTCGAATTAAATAATTGGAAAAATAATGAAAGCTAAATACAAAATGATGATGTTTATCTATATATTACTTTATTTAAAAATACCTCCAAAAGTGCTAGAAATAGTCCTTCTCTTTTTATACAGAACTTACAAAGTAATTATTTTTCGGTTAGCAAATACCTTATTCCAGAAAGAATGTATGCATTGTGTAAAATAGTCTTAACAGCTTATCCTGACGTTTACAATCGATCTCAGTTGAATGAATATTTATTTCGCAATCACCACGGAAGTGTAATTGATTGTTACGGAATGTTATCATTGAGTAATTGATTTACCCTTAATATTCGTGTATACAAAAATGTTTATTCTGTACTCCAATACATGTTACTTTACGTCGAAACATGACCTCATAAATTGAACCATGCTTCATCGGTAAAGCATACTAAACGTGAACCAATTACTCCATCATTGACGTTCCATAACTTTCAATTACAAAAATTTATACGAATATCAGAATCAATTGTCCACTACTCGAGGACAATTGTGATCTTGTATGCTTTCAAGTTTCGTATATGCAGCATTAGCAACAGTTTTAAACTTACTTAAAATAATAGAAGAATGAATGTAAAGATTATTAGGCATTAAAAGCTTTTAACCTACCCACTACCCTGAAAAAGTGCGTTTACTTTTATAGTTGAAATTCGACCAAGAAGGAGAAAAAGGCGACGTAGTGTAGTGACGTCATGGTTGTACCAACAGCAAGAAATACACTAATATATACGACCAAATAAATACAAAAGGGGAATAATCGGCAAAAAGGAATTCTTAATCAATTCATAAACACACATACACTAATCTACTTAAAGTGAATCCTAGAAACCAGAGGTTTACTGCTATTCGCTATGACCTGATTGAAGATGGTGATAATGCCAAAATTATATAACGGTTGGCAACTCTGAAAAATAAACAAGGAGACGTTAAAATTGATGCACAAAGCCTGGTGGGGAAGTGAAGTTAATAAGTAAGTTTAAAAAGTGTGCTTCTAAATGTCACCTTTATAAGTTCCACTAGAAATGTGTGGATATAGTAGGACAACATTCTCCTGTCATTAAATTTATGCTTCGTTTTATTTTAATAGTAGTTTAATTTGCGATATCTTGAGTCAGCTGCAGGAATATAACATTGTCTTCGCGGGGGTTACCGGCATCACTGCCAACGCGCCAGCTGTGACAAAACCAAGAAAGTCCCGTTATCTGCTTTCGTGTTTTTTGTTTGTAGACGCCTTTAATTGTGTAACGCTTTTATTCAAATTTTTATTTCATTTAAAGGATACTTTATTATAACATTGACCTAACAAAAATCCCTAGGCACGGAACAGAAACTAGAATTTACTAAATATAGGGTATCAAACATTAACCTGAGACTGCTCGCTTTGTTTTATTTAAAACTGTTCATTATGTCGCTGTGTGTCACAAAGCATACATTTGTTAATTTGATTCATGTTTGTTACCAGCATGTAGTTCACTTGTATTGTCTTTGCTATGGATACCTAGTTACGTTCTTGACATTGCAAACGTAGATAATGGCAATGTAAGCTCAGTGAACGCTAATTAATTCTTTGGCATTATATTTGCCAAGGCTTGAGGTACGGTGGAAATGCAAATGATGAGCGGAACTGGCTGTGTGCTAGATACAGAAAAACCACCACCCCGCTCTTAGCAGATCGTGTCTAATTTCCATAGTGGAGACCAACGGTGTTGACACTTCAGGAGTAACCGTATAGTCGGCTCCCTGGAGATCTCACCACCCCTTCTCTTGTGGTCTCAAGTAGCCACCGTCATGTGCCCTGACTCCCCTGACATTCCGAGCTGCTAGTTATATATTGTATACCTTTCAGGACACGGATTCAGTTTCAGGTGTGGTAGGTACTATGTGTAAACAAGCTTCACCCTTACTTTAAACATTACCTGCAGTTGAACAAAAAACTGGGGAAGCTATAAAGAGCATACACAGCCGTTTGTACTACAGCGTTGTGTGGTGATGCAGAAAGAGGGGTTGGATTTGAACCTTCAGCTTTTCATAGTATCTGAGTTTATCAGAAAATACTTCAAATATTCTTCGCCTTCAATTTAAAAATTTAGCCCGCATTTAATTGCTAAGTACTAAATATAAATATATAAAAATAAGAGCAGCAGACAGGGTTTTCCTTAGAGTATCACGCTTTACATACAACATGTATGTTTCACGTTTCAGCCATCAATGTGAGACTTTTCATTTTTGGGTAGGTTTATAAAGACAGAAATTTTCTCTTTGATCAAAATATTAATGGCGCTAAATCATTGCCTATTTTAAATATTAGAACCTGACAATCTTGATAAAAAAGTTACTGTCACGGTGAAGTCAAGAACTAGTTAATTGACGATGTATTAATGAATATTTCCCTTTTAAAGCTTTCATGGCCAGCGTTGCTATTATTATTATTATTATTATTATTATTATTATTATTATTATTATTATTATTATTGTGTTGTTTTTGTTGATCATTATCGGATTATTTTGTCGTGATCGTTAGTTTAAATTAATTTAAAAGCCAGAATTATGTCGATGCTTCGGTTAGTATCATCAGTGGGCTGAAAGTGTACAGAACCGATGTGTTGGGAGAGTTGTAGCGCAGACGTTGTTTGTTGATCAGTAACGGATTCCAAGGCTTACTTATATGAAAACCTCTGTCTTTTGTTTATATTAGCTGGATGCTGATATATTTATAAGGCCTTTCTTCTAACCAGATTGAAACATCCCATTGTTGTTCTAATTGTTTATGTTTTTTTATTTTGATTTCACGGTAATTTTGAAAAACATGTTCGGCAATTGCAAATAATTCTGTCACATTGGCATAGTACTTTATAATATTCCTGCGAAGCTGAGAGGATTACTTGAATATTTAACGGAAAGCACTTTTTGACCTAGTTTTGTTGTATTTGTGAAAACCGTTTTTATATTCTTTTTCAAACAATACGTAGAGTGACAATTTCTAAAAATAAGGGAAAGGATTTAATTTTTATCTTTGTGGTGTGGTATACAAGGTTTCAAGGTTCATCGATTTCTTTCTTGCGGTAGTCATTTGCTTGCAAGGGTCTCTCGAGATGGTAAATCCCTCAATTTTGGTTATCTTTTTGACTCGGGAATCGTTGTTTTAAAGATACCAAAATTTGATAGAATTATACGAGGTGAATATTATTCCAAAATTCAACTGAAGTTTCTATCAAGGCCTCCAATAAAAGTAACAACAGATTAAACTAATGTCTGAGAACTGTGGGAGAGGCATGTGATAAATATTCCACTGTGTAAGAATTTTTCACTTATTCAATATGTTGTAAATAAACAACTTCTAGGAAACTTTGAGGCGAATGAAATATATCAGCCCCTGTCTTCATCCAAAAGAGAAACTAACGTGTGATAGAAATTGTCAATATTATGTATAAAAGAGCTCAGCGGCACTTGCATCAGTCAAAAGTCAATACAGCAACTTTATGGGAAATTTGATTCATAAGCTTATATTAGAAAGATATAAGATGTAGCCTGAGATACGACGGTAGATACCCGGCCTCGCCGATAACGGTTATCACTTTCACAACACCTTATCATATCTTATCTATTAAGTAAATAACTGCAGCTGTAACTGTGTTCAGATGCTCAGATATAAATGCATAAAGAAGGCAAGGTGTAGAAGATTGTGACATGTACAAAATGCAGTATCCAGCTGTTATTAAGTTCTTCACAAAAGGACAACTTATTCCAAATGAAATTAAACAGCGATTGGACGGTATTATTGTACCTTAAAGGAATGGGCCACACCTTTTCGAATTTGTCGAGAAAGCATTCAGGACGAACAGCGTGCAGATCGGCCCTTGGAGGTGCTCACTACTGAAAACATCGCTCTTGTGGAAGGAGAAATTATGAAAGACTGGCAGGTCAAAGTTACAGAAATAGCAACAAGGTTGGGCCTATCTAAAACAATCCTTCGAATTATTCATAAACATTTAAACACGAATAAGGTTAGTGCAAGAAGGGTGCCTAGACCTCTTTCCTCAGTCCAAAAGCAGCAACGAATCATTTGTCGTCAGGCATTTTTGGAGCTCTGCCATGCTAACGAGAGAGAAGTTCTGTAAATTATTGTTAAGAAAATGAAACTATGATCCTCTACTACGATCTCTTGTTCAAAAGAGAATCAATGAAGTAGCGTAAACCTGGCGAAGCACCGCCTCTAAATGCCAAGGTCATTCAGTCAACCAAGAAGATCATGGCTATAATCTTTTGGGTGTGTGAAGGAATACTCTTCGTTGACTTCAAGGAGAGGAACACCACGTTAAATGCTGGCCTACTGCACAGACTACGTGCTTCCATCAAATTGAAAAGGCGAGGAAAGTTCAGTGGTGACGTGTTCCTTCTTCACGACAACGCGTCTGTGCACACAGCTCTTGTTGCAAAGGAAGCTGTGAAGAAATGTGGCTTCAAGGAGATGGACCACCCACCCTACAGTCCAGATCTAGCTCCCGGTGACTATTTCCTCTTCTCAAAACTCAAGAAGGATCTTCGAGAAAGGAAATGTTAGTGTGACGAAGAAGTGATGGAAGCTGCTTATGCCCATTTTGCTGGCAAGACTTCTAACTATTTTTGAGGGGAATTGAAATGTTAATTCAAAGATGTGAGAAATATATATTGCAATAAAAGATAACTATATTGAAAATTGAAATATAGTTTTTGTCTTTAGCATATTTAGAAAATGGTTAGGCCGGAAACTTATGGGCCTACCCTCGTATATGCCAACTTTATAACAAATGAACAAGATCTGTTGTTGTTAATAATTCATTTAATCCTTTCGTGCTGCAATTTCTCAGCCCAAAAGTGACTCAGATTAGATTTACACCCCAAGTATCCGCATTCATCTTTTCTTACTTAAAACACGCACGATATTTGAAGATAAATTGCCATATTTGTAATCATAAGTTAAAGGAACATCATAGCACTAAAAAATTGTTCAAATGCCTGTAGCACAGTGGAGAGGGGAAGGTAGAGGGCAGTGAATTGAAGGGGAAAAAAGCAGAGATCGGAGGTCGAATGAGAGAATGATGGAGGTGGGAGATAGGAGGGAAAAAAAAACGAGAGAGAATGGGATGAAGAAAGAATTGGAACAGTCAGCTCTTGAGTAATGTCGGTTTAAATCTTGTGTTGTGATAAAACGAGGAGGGGCAACACAAGAAGGGAGGTCTCATATAGTGCACAGAAGCGAGGGTTGAGAACCTCCAGGCATAGTTGCTACTCTTTGAAACAAGACATGTGTTGATTTTGTTTTAAAACCAGCTAACTCTGAGACATATCTTTCTGCACACCACAGTAGGCGAGAGCTCTCATTTTCGAATATGCAGCAAAAAATTTCTCCTCCGTAGATTTTTGGAATAAAATTTTACAAAGTATTCCTTTTAAGGAGAACTGGAAAGCAAGTGGTGGCAACGTATTCTTGAACCTGGAAACTCTCACATTCCTCTGTCACATGATCACCCGATGCTACACTTCTGGAGGAAGCTGGGCGCCCGTAGCTAGGCCTCTTTTGTTGCTGTCTGAGGCAGTTATTGGATCAAATCAACGCAACGTGCTTCGAGGACACGACGACCTGAACTCAGACTATCACGTCCTTGTCGAAAGTCTGACACTCAATGAGCGACTGCCTGATATGGTAAAATTTCAAAGCCATAGCCTACTCCGATACCCGCATGATATTCCATCGCACTTGTGCCATGTGTCAACTAATATTTTATTATTTTTCCCCCATGCACGCTGCTTACTTGCAGGTTGGTCTTTATGTACACCATATTTGATAGTTAGTAACACTGGGCGTGTTGAACTTCTGTGCCGTTGCTGAGAGGCAGTGCTGCTACTACTTTCTTTCGTGAATTTCCAGACACACGGATTATCGATCGGAATAATCCTAGGAATCTGGTGAAACTTTAAGAGATTGGTTCATGCGCTAAAACACACTTAATAAAAAACCGAGGAGCGCTTATGATACTTTTAGAGAAGAGAATGGACAAAACACCACAGCGCAGGTTTGTAAAGAACCAGACGTGCCGTCGTCTTTACAACATTAGTAAACACACTCAGGGGTGTGTATTGTGCAAGTGATTGCTAGCTTTTCTTCGAAATAAATGAAAATATTGTGACTTATGAAGTTCGGAATAATAGTGTCAATATATTTTTGAACAAACAATTTCGTTAAGTTATTATTTCGGCTGTAATATTGGTGTAGACTAGAAGTTGACAATTATTGTTGAAATGCTCAGTAAGTTTACATAAATATAAATGAACTGCGGTGACATGTTCCTTTAGGTTTCTAGTGTTGCGAGATTTTCACCTCGAGAAAAACTCTTTTTATAAATTTGGTATATGACGTGTATGATCTTGAGAATTCGTTTCAAAATAGTTCCAATTATATTATTAAAAAAAAAAAAGTAGCTTACAAAATACATCATATTTTTTCTTTTCAAAATAAAAATTTACTTAAAATAACTATGTGTAAATGTAAAAAATTTAAATATAATTACAGAAAGTTATTTGTAATTAGCTATCACTTGACGCGTTTACAAAAATTCTTTTATTATTGATCAGACTCGGCGAGTCTAATTTTGTTTTCAGAGGTCGTTTTGATATTAGCGAAAACAGAGAAAAAATGGCATAAATTTATGCAATAGTATATTGAAGTACTTGAAATTGCAATTCAGCACACTTTATTGGTCTTGTACGTGATTTTAAAGCAATTTGTAGGTCGGACATCCTCGAGCTTAATTTTTTTTTATTTAGAAGCTTATGAACAAGAAATTTGTTTCTTACTAGAATTTGTAACACTATTAATTAAAATTGTTGTGTTAGCAAAGTATCTACCATCTATCGATACAAGAGCTATGTTCGATATCGATAACCCTTGAGTATCAAGTTTATTGAGAGTATGGAGAAACCATCTCGATAAACTATTGGTGACTGGTGACATATAACATTTCATATTAGAAACAATATTTAATGCTAAAGTTTTAGGCAAAATTCGTCTTTGGCTCGTTCCAGCCCTCGAAGAAGCGTAAGCAATATAAAAAAGGCATTACTTCAAGAGAAAATACCAAATGAATCAATATCTCTTGACTTCTTTTTTATAACTTTTCAGGTTAGTATTTTCTGTTTGGTTCGATTTTTTCTGCTTTTGAGTAACCTCTTTTCTCTCTTGAACCGAGTGTTGAGAGGTTCCGGGTTCAATCCCAGTTGTGTTGACCTTGGTATTTTTTATGGTTTTCCCATGTCACTTAGGCGAATTCGAATGGATATTTACATTCCATGAATGTTCCGGTTTTCCTTTCATTGGTTCTGTTACAGAGTCAAAGTGTCAGGGCGAAGTGGGTTGGTGCGGTGTGATAGTGGCTTGCGCTTTGTTAAAGGTCCGTAATGGAAGTGCTGAGCTGGAAGAACTCGGCGTAGGTCTTATTTGCGTTCGCATAATCTCCGCCTGTAGATCCTGGCCGCCTCCTCGCGGATGTGCCCTCATTGAAGAGCTACCGTGATTAAGTTCAAGTACCAACGTGTTCTCCTCAGCCCTAGAGCATCCACTCCATTCTTCTTGTGGTTTTTATAGGACTATTGTTTTTAAATAGATTTTATTTGCATTCTTTACACTAATGACTAATGTTTTTTCTCTCTCTAAATATCAGTTTCTAGGTCTACTTGTATATTCTTTGATTAGATTTTTTTTTTTATCGATTTAGTTCTTTTCTTTACAATACGATAATACTGTTAAAAGTAGCAACTAAATCAAAATGTTCGAAGTTTCACTTGGCATATGCCTCCCAAAATTAGTCCTCTTGGCGTTCTCCAAAGACTATATGAATGTTTTTCCTAAAGCGTGTTGGAGCATTAACTAAAATATTTATACTGCACAATAAAATAAATTATACTGTGCAAGTATTTACTGCTCTCGTGTGTAGCGAGAAACTCTGTGGTTTCCCTCAATTCTGGGCACTGCACTGTAGAGTCAACATTGTCTAGTCGTGGTCAGAATGGAAAATGGAGGCAGACGCCCTGTCACAAGTAATGGACCGCAACCGTCACTCTCAAGTTGTGATTAACCTTTGAGATCTGAACCGCTAGCCATCAAATGGCTGCCATTCGTATCCTCCTCTTCGTGTTTGGATATTCCGCACAGCGCAGGAGAACAAGTGTCGCGTTTGAGCGGAAGGGACTGAGCACGTTGTCGTTATCGTTTCCTCACCAAAATGCCAGAGAATGTATCACGAGGTATAACAGTGGGACGCATTATTTGTTAACGTAAAAACTGCGCTCTCTTTCTATAACATCAGCAACTGTTAAAAAGCAGCACTTATAATTTTCCGAAATATCACACGTTATGTGTATAACATTTTCTTTTTAATATAGTTAAGGACAATTCGAATATTTTTATGCCAACAAAAGAACTCCGGATAAGAGCATATATCAAAAATGAATATTTTGAGATTTCCTTGTAAATATATACATTCTATTACTCATTTTAGTAAAAAAAATTAGGAATAATTTATTTAAAATATCCAAAAACATTGTATCAACAAAAAAAATATACTTAAACATAAATTCTAACTTATCTTTCAATCAAAACCGAACCCCACGTGAATGCTTAATAATATTTAATACTCTTAAAATAATTAGCAATTATTATTTCTATTAATATTATTATAGTCCCCCGCTGATAAACAAAAATACAAATCTACTCTTAAAAATGTCTTTACAATAAGTCCTAGTACTCGTATTAAAATTTATAAATGAACAATGATGTTTTCCCTTGATAACACATTAACAAACTTTACAAAATATATTTTCTGTTCTTTAACAAGGTACTGCATATTATGCACATTTTAATATATATATATATATATATATATATATATATATATATATACGGCTTTCCCTTTGAATGAGTACATTATAATGTATGTCTCACATTAAACTATGACATATATTTTCATGTTCTTATAAATAATTAATTATACAATGCCTTCATCCCGTTACGCAATTGGGGTTTGTAAGCATAAGCGGAAACCGGCTTGTCTTCAATAGACGTGCGATTCTCGGATAAGACTGAAGTTAAAGTTCCGCAATTAAAACAGGTTGCATCTACAGTGATTCTATTTCTTCAAAAAGGGTTCAATAAAGTTCCTTTATATTCATATTTAAAGTGAAGATGGCGTTTTGGGGGAGTGATCACAGGGTTTGCGTTTCACCAAGGCAATTGTGGTTAATTTTTATGGACCTTAATAAAATTTAACCAAACAACATTTCCAAGTGTTTAACTATTCATTCGCCATTTATCATCAATGTGGTTCCCCAAATTTATATCACATTAGAGTGCGGAGATCTATACCTCAGTAGCAAGTGAGTTAACATTAGCAATCGTTTAAAGACGAATTAGGGGGAAATAGACGATTCTAGAACAGCGTGTACAATGTAAGGAAGCTAGAACATTTGGAAATTTTCATTATTGCATATAAGATTAAGGAGGCTTTGTGAATTGCTTTCCCAGCATGTGGCCAAGGATTTTCACATGCGACTACATTTGCCGGAAACTTGCGTTCTCAGAACGTACTTTATTATTAGATGCCAGAAAGAAATATGCGGTCTGAATGTGGTCATTTCGGTTCATTTAATTAAGAGAGAGAGGTGTTGCCACTAGAGATCTTGAGGGGGGCCTAATATCCAGGGAATTAACAGGCGTATGGTACGTTTTTGTATCCTGACGACCCGCAGGACAAAAACACTTCCCGACTTTCCCTTCTCTACACGCCAAATATTACGAATAATATGAGACATTTAAACCCAAATGACTCTAGTGGGAAATTTGAGTGCCTGCGGGGCAATTCTCTGTGAGGGTTCGTTAGGCTGTAAAGCAACTTAGGCAGGAGGGAAAAAAAGTTCACATACGTAACAAGAATTGCCAAGAGTAGGTAGTGCGAGCACAAATAGGGAAAAGCTAGCGCTAGCTCAAACGGAAGGGAAATTTCTTTTGCAGTTGCATAGTGTATTGGAAACTCCTGCCACCCAGCCTTTCTGCAGGCCCAAGGAAACGGAGGGAGAGCAGAAGAGGAAATTAAAAAAGCGATTTCTTTTGTGTTCCTTAAAGGTTGTTTATTTCATTAAATCTTTACCCAACACAGTGTAAGCGAACGGAAATCTAATGTATGAAGATATACGGTTCACTGTTTGTTTTTCCTCAGTACTTTCCCCCTTTGGGGATAAAAATGTAATGTTTTTATAAATTGTCACAAAATATTTTACAAAGCAACTGTAAAATGTGTTTTAAACATATTGAAATACAGTAACCATATCAACAATTAATAACCAAAGACTAGAACTATAACTCAAATATCAGGTAGTTATTGCTCCTGTCTTTTTGAACGTTTTCTTGGATTTCTATGCCTATAGGGTTGTGGGCTTTGACGTATTCATCGCTTTTTAACTATTTATCGAAAACATAATTGACATTTTTTCATATTCCAACATTGTTTTTCATGTCTGTTAATTTGTGACTACCACTGCTCTCCAAAATTCTCTCACTCACTTCAATTATCTTTTCATTATTATTTTTTTACAGTATCCGACATTTGAAGCTATAGTTAAGTAAGCATGGGATCCTCAATTACTTTGTACAACTTTGTTATTGCTTATTTTCTAACTTTTCCTTAAAGTTCGGAACGTGCTGATTTTATTATGTTCTTATAGTTATTAAGGTTACATACACATATATAACTAACATGTATCATTTTTATTTCAAAAATAATCTTTATTGACCTCTTTCCTCAAAATGCCATTACTTTTGTATTATTAATGAATATCTCAAAACTATCATCAGATGCTGGTATATTTAGCTCATAAAGAAAATTTTCTTTTGCAGCTCTGATTACATTGCAATTACGTTTATATGATTTAACTTAAAACTGAAATGTTTACAGTATAGCATTAAGTAACAATATTTTTAAAAAATATAACCTAAATAAAAAGTAGTTTTCCGCCTTAAGGTTCTGTACACTTCTCAATAATGTATTTTATAATTATATTCTGCAGTGTTACAGTTCACTTTATCCAATATCTTCACGTAATGCGCAAATGTTGCTAAACTTAACCCCATCTCCTTCTCTATGGAGATAACATCAACACTTAATCTTCACTTCTAAAACCCATTTTGAGGTTCTAAAATAAATGTTTAAGTTATTGTATTATTCTTGTTTCAATATTTTTGCAGATATTTCGTTGCAGGAATTGAACAAATCGCCGCAGTCAGGTTATATTCTCTCTTGTGGAATTATACATTTTGTCTCGGTGGTTTTCTTTTAATAGTGTTTAACGTCCGTTTTTACTACTGAGACACCACAGGCGGTGACACTGATGATACATGAGATGAAATGATAAATTTGGAAAGGATTTTTAAGGAATGAAACGTTTCAGGGCTAAGTTTAGCGTATCTCCCCAGCATTTGCCATTTATGAGGACTGAGGAAAACCTGGACATAACCTCAGTCAGGGAGGACGGCCCTGGCGGGATTCGAAACCCAGACCTCCCCGCTCACGAGTCCTTGCCTTAACGACCTCAGCCACCCGTGGTGATCTCAGTGATTTGACGTTGCATAGTTTGCAAACCCTTCTTTGTAATTAAACCTTTATTTTTCAATGTTTTCTTCTGAGCAGAAGGCATCTTCTATTTTGCTTAGATATCTATGTAGTTCCAATTCTGTCATTTAAATTGAGTTTATTTATATTTTATCTTTTTCTGCTTTATTCAAATCCTTTATCACTTTGTATCCCATACCATACCATATAGGCACATGTATTTCAAAATGTTCTACATAACAGCTTTCATTTCAAAACATTTCATTTCAGTTTGAATAACTACGTATTTAAAATAAACTTTAAAAAACATTCCGTTTAAACAATGATGGGGTTTAAAATCAATGTTTATTACATTTTAGGTTTCACCTTCTCTTCAAAGTTTAAAATATCATTGCTATATTTAAAGAGAACCCAGTTGTTATCACATATTTTGTTTTATATTACTGCCTGGCAATCTGGACTGTTCAGCTGTAGGATGAAAAACAACTGTTAATATTACAGTTACATAAATTATTTCGAACCTCCTGTTCTTTCTTGTAGTGTATTCACCATTTTGAAACAATTTATTAGTAATACAAAACTATTAGATACAATTTCACTGCTGTTCTGTCTAAATGAAAACAAGAATAACAACAGTTCATGTTGCCCCGCAATGATTAAAATAATAATGAAATGTATAATATTTGAATTTTCTTTGAAGTTTAAACATAAAAGTTAGAGGTATAATTTGCAAATTCAAAGTGAGAGTGAGTGAGGTGGGTGTAAGTGAGAGGGTGAAACCTAAAGAGTTATCAAAAGTGGTTTTTAAGTTCCTATCAATAAATAAACTAATCTATCTTTGCTTAAGTTCACGCATGTTGAACAGACTGTACAGTTTTGAAATGAAAGCTGTGCTTTTGTATCAGTTTTCTCTATTAAAGTAATTCAGTTTCTTTTCGCTTCATTTCTCAAGTTTTTATTTTATTAAATGTTCGTCTAGTGAATCGTAAATACGTCCCCATTTGATAAATTTACATTTTTTAGTTCTTCTGCCCATTTATTACATATTCTGTGCTTATGCTTCCTTAATGTTTTGTTTGCTGCTTGTTTTATAATTTATCATTCATTATTTATATTGTATTTGTTTTGAGTTTTCTAGATGTTATATATAAGAGTTTAATATTTTCGTCTTATAATAAGTAATTTTATAAGTTTCTCTTACCTTTTTGTTTTATTTTCCCCTTTTTTCTACCTAGATGGGAAAGAAAAGTTGTAGATAACTAATTATAGGAAACTATATACATTTATATCTAGCCCTATATCTGCAGGTTTTCTAGTCTGTTAACACATAATGTATTATTTAGTACATTATATTTTTGTATTAGTAAAAGGTTTTGGTATTTAATATTTTAAATAAGTAAAAGAATTTTAATGCATAAATTTGTTTTCCTGGTTTCTTCCTCATATGACCTTATAATTATTACGTTTATAATTTCCATCACTAAAATTATAAACTCCTGCTATAATAAGCTAATAACGTCTGTTAATTTTGTTTAATTTACGAGTATTTTGTAATGTTTTGTGGAAGTTGTTTTTATCTTCTCTCATCAACTGGGTATAAATACTCAGTATAGTTAAGTACCCTTATATATTTGTAATCTTACACTTAATATCCTCTTATTATGCAAACTTTTCTGGATTTTCTTTTGAATTTTTTTCTTATATGAAGGACACCAACAGTAGCTCCTCTATGCAAGATATTACATAAATTTTTAGATCTCATATCCTTTTGGTTTCTTTTTGGTTTCGAAAAGATTGCTATACCTATATTGTGCATCTTTTAATTACTTTTCCAAAATCACCTCCTTGTGGTAGACATTTCTAACGTTTCATGGGACAATATATATTCTTTCTGAAATTCCAAGGATTTTATCCTTGTTGTTTGTAATTGTCAGATTCGATTGCTTGCTTTTGCTTTTTCTTCCCCCCCCCCCTTTTATGGAACTGTTGAATAAGATAGGTCCTCAAAAATGCATTACTGATAGAAAAAAATGTTGCATTGGTATTCTTTTCTTATATAGTCACCTTCACCATGGCTTGCAAGAGTTTTTTACCGGACTTTTCCTTTCTATAGATAAGCTGCTTTCACTACAACTACTGAGTGTAATCTGCCCACTCCATAATCGTGGATATCGCTTGGGTCAGAAGGACATGGGCAGGTTTGCTATGTCCTTTGTTACCCGTATTTACAATCTCTTATGCAAATAAATACTACAAAAAAGGAAATTGCTAAGGAGCCCGGCAGATCTAACGTCAATTTCTACTTTATATTACTACGAATTAAATAAAAATAAAATAAAGAATAAATTAAAATCCAGACATTCTTATTTTCAATTTCACTTGCACTAAGTTTAACAGCATGCCATTGCTTCTGGGTTTTTTCCAAATCTCACCTCTGTGTTTCGATATACGAGATGACATGATGTGAAGGATACTACAGTTAATATATAGGATGATTTTCTCGCTAGAGATCCCGAACCGTTGTGTATAAACATTTACATACACCGTTCACATCTGAACCTCTGTATACTAAAGTGGCGATATCTACCGCTTAATCCCTTGGCGTATAACATCTTTGACTTGTTCAATTGTGCAGGTTTTATTTTTGTACGCCTTTTCTTTTCAACCGGCTCCCCAAAACATGAAGGCGGGAGTTGTTAGAAAGGAAGATCTAATGACCGAACATTTTTCTCGTTGCACGCTATATTCAATTCTTGAACACATAATATGATAAATGCGTAGTTTGTTTGTTTGTTTTTTTTTTTTTTTTGCGCAAAAATCTTGGTTACGATTTTAACTTTGATGCCAGTAATTACTTTATTACGTCGTTTATTATCTCTAGACGAAATTTATGGCCTCTTAAATAATGAATTTGGTTTTCTGTTGTCTCTAATGTTTTAATCATTTTTGGTGCAATAATAGTCTTTCATCAAATTCCGTCCGAAATTCCTTTTGGAAATTGTAAATATATCTAATATTTACTAAACAAAATCATGCTATGCGATTATGTACATTCCTAATTAGGCGGTATTCGAGTCACAGCTACCGAGATGCGGTGACGCGAAAAAATGAAAAGTGCTGAACGAGTTCATTATATCGCGGCTTTTTCCATGGTGTTTTGCATCGTTGATAGTGTGTTTACATAAATTTGCAGGTAATTATTAAATGAAATACATTTTTAAAGAAAACAGTGAACTTCCAGCGAGAGAATCAATCTGTAGTATAGAATATTAAACATTACAAAAATGAAAGGTTAAAAACATCATTCCTCTACAATTCATATTAGTAGATAGCATGACGATCAAAAGGACTTGGAAATATCGTCGAGGTCATTGAAAAAAAAGAATAAAGTGTGAAATAAAAGAATAAAGCATCAAAGAGTTATATAGAATGCAAGAAAAGCGAAAGGAGAAGGAGGAAGTGTACTTTTCAATATTGCTTTCCCTCAGGAATCCTGGACACAGTTTCTCACACCTATACACAATTTATGTAAATAAAAATCTCACGGTACATTCATATAATAGTATTCTTTAGAGCATATTATTTTTGAGGATTGATTCCTATATAGGGAGAAAAATTCTGTTGGCACCTCTTTAAGCTGCGCTTGCACCCTCATGTTATATTTATGCCAATGAACATCAGGGTTGGGAGGGTGGCAGAGAAAAATAAAAGGGATCTGGCGAGAGATCAGAACAAACCCTACGTTGAGCGTTTATGTTTGATGCATTTAAAATGACGAAGGATGATACATCGTTCTTTAATACGAACCTTCTCCCCCGTTGCAACATTCAATTTCTTCGCAGATTTCAAGTCAAGGTCTTTTCAGGAGCGTAACGTATTCTGCAACTTCCTAAAGTTTTTTTTTTTCCTCACTCCCCACTCTTTGTGTGTGTTCACCCATCCCTGTCCTCTCTGGTCCCCTCGTCTTCAGATGTTCCTCCTGCAGCCTCTTTTCTAATGACTTCTCTCAATTTCTCAAAGATCTTTCGTTCTTCCCACCTCCCTTCTTGTGTCACATGAACATCCAGCCCTCTCTCCTTTCCAGAGTTCTGTGCTATTCTTTCCAGCATCTGGTGCAAGGAGCAACAATGTACGACAGCGTTGCCACATTTACCTGCTGTAGATATATGGCTAGTCCAGCAATATCGAAACTGTATCAGAAAAAACTTTATTTGCGTTTCTTATAAATATTTTGTTTTTATTACATTTTTCTTCCTCTCCGCCTCATTTTATAGCAGAAAATTAACGTTAATTTTCCCTGAGTTATATTAATTTCATTATAACACATTCAAATTCAATAAATACATTCTAAAACCATTCATTATAAGAAGCGTTCCACGTCTACATTAAACTTATTATTCATACGAATATAATAACTTAATAGAGGTAGCATAAGAGAATTAGAAAGTACTAAAAATGGGACGTAGGTGCGGCTAGAATTGTGTTTATTGCAGCATTGAGAATTACTATAGACGATCGTCCTTTATTTTTTTGAAAACAACAATGACTTTGATTCTCCTCCTCCTCCTCCTCCTCCTCCTCCTCCTCCTCCTTTGTCTTCTTCTTCTTCTTCTTCTTCTTCTTCTTCTTCTCAGTGGCGCTACAACCCCTCTTGGACTGCCTCAGTAACCTCTGCTTCCTCTACCTCGTCTTACGATTTCACTGATAGAGGGCAGTATTGCAGGGGAGTATGTGATCAGCATGTTGGCACCTCATAGATTGGTGAACGCCACCTTTCCAAAAAGGAGTCTCCAAATTATCCTCACGAGCCTGGGTGGCTCCGTTGCAGACTTTCCTAATTTAGAACATTACTAAGTAGGTACGGGAATCGCAGTCAGCAAGCTAACCACTAGACCAAGGAGGTGGTCAATGTCTTAGATTGTCGGAAAAACAATTTGGAGTTTAAAGGAAGCTGAAGTTTGGAAAGATGTGTGTGGTATAACATTTACCCATACAAACTGTCCCAAGCTACAGCGGAGAAAGCCGAATGCCGCAATTCCGAATGGCAGCGGAGAAAGCCGAATGCCGCAGTTCCGAATGAAGCGGGACTGGAGCGCAACCAATGAAAATGACATACGCTTTTAACAGTATAATTTTGACATTTTTTGTTTTGTTTCTTTGTTAAATTTAATCTAATCTTAACCTAACCTAATTTAACGTAGCATCAAACGAAACGTAGCCAAAACGAAAAGGACTTTCGCTTGAACACCGTAAGTTTTGCAGCATTTATTAATGTTTTTTGTTAAACTTAATTTAACCCAACCTAACATAAAATTGGAACGTATGCGTTGTCCTCCCTAAAAAGTAACCTTTATTCAGTTAAGAACAATTAGACAAATGATGAGGATTATAAGAGGTTGGTCCGTGAGTAATTGAACTTTCTCATTATTATACGACGCTTCAAGTAAATGTTCAAGTAAATGGCCTATGTTCTTAGTTGGGTAGCTATCCGCGTACATCTGTTGAAGTCACACTACTTGGAATTGAGCATCTGGGCTCGGCTTTCTCCGCTGCCGCTTGGGACTGAGCACCAGGAGCATTATCCTGTCTGTACGGTTAAGTAGATAGAACATGCCGCATGACAGCCGCCTTGGTCTGTAATCGCGGCATTACGAACAGATATGAAAGAAGATTTTAGTTAGCATGTTGCCGATCACTGAGGCACGCCAATTTCTGAACCATAAAAGATAAATTGAAAAAAAATAGGATGATAATAGGAATTAGAATAAACATGAAGGTGGAGCACGGCAGAAAGAAATCGGAGGACTAAGCCCGCCAGACTCTCCCTTATGTACTCGTATAACAAATCCACATATACTTGCATATCTCTAATTACTTGATCATGGCGCGGCGCCCAGAAAATGCCTGTATGTTCTATATCTCAGTTGGAAATACAAAACATACTTAGATGGTTAGAAGCATAAGTTATGTATATATCCAGCTGTCCATGGATCAGAGTTATTCATTCCCAGAAATTCAAACTAAATCAATTTTTTTGTGAGAGAGTGGCCTTAAGAGTTTCCAATAAATAATGGTTCATGGTAATGCTCTATTTCTTCTAAAAAGCTGATTTGAAAAGAAATTTCATCACCAACACCAACTTCAACACAATCCGTTTGCAGTTTTTCCTGAAATGCAACAACTTTGTTCACTTCGCAGATAGAGGTTTTTAGCACTTCTTGGCCAATGGATGCTGAATCTCTTTTTCAGTGTCTCGCGCATTTTTTAGTTCAGTAGTTCTGGCGTGGTCTTCCCGTATTGGTGATCTGGTTTAGTTTTGGTGATTTTTTATTTTACACTTGTGCCATATTGTGTTCTTCTGTGTGATGTTCAAGATTAAATGTTCCATTTTGCCTGATGTTTTCTCAGCATCCCTCATTTTCAGCGTGAAGCGGGTTTAGTGGGCTCCAACAATTAGAGTCTAATTATGAGATTGTTTGTTTGTGGCTCCAAGTTGGGCGCCAAATTATGAAGCTGTTTAGTAGGCTTCGGCTGTATGCCTCAGGTTGGGCACCAATTTTGAAGCGATTTGTTTCGACATCGAGTGGCCTCGGGTTGTTATACCGATATTGAAGTGGTTTGGTAAATTGATGAATGGTGGCACCGGTATTGTTGCCCACGCTTCAAAGACAACAGTTTCTAGGGTGAATTTGGTTGGTTGGGGCTCAACAGGACCGGGAGAGGAGTTCAATAGTGTAAATAGGTACGCGATGCGACATAATATATATTGGTAGTTTATTTTCGCGTTCTCTGGTGTTTTGCATACGATAGACTTAGCTACCTTGAATATAAATTGGTTGCCGCTTATGAAACTTACAGATGAGGGCCGCTGAAACTGAAAACTGCTTAACTGGTGTATGGGAACTGCTTAGCTGATAACTGATTCTCAGCTGAATATCCACTTAAAAACTGCCTAACTGAAGTATCAGAACTGCGTAATCAAAATGCTTAACTGATAACTGCTTCTCAACTGAATATCGACTTAAAAACAGCCTAAGTGTGGTAACAGAACTGCGTACCCGCGTCAGAAATAGAACATTTTATCTGCGTCTGAGAACTGAGGAATGAGCTGTATCTCACTAAGTCTGGAACTTAGACTACATGTGCCTCGCCGTGTGTAGAACATGAACCTGAGTACTGCTTGTCTCAGCAACGTCGAGCTTAAATAACTACTTAACTGAGTCTGTGAACTGCGTGCCTCAGCCGAGCAACCGCCTACTTATATATTAAATGCAAATCAAGTATTCATTTGCTTAACGATGCCACAGGTTCACGAAGGCACGCGCAATCTTCGAGTCTATCTTTAAAAGTTCAAATATACATTTTCCATTGGCTGGTTTAAGTTCACTTGTCATGCGTGCTATTCGCTATTTTTGAAAAATTAAAACATTTTCAAACATCGTTTAAAGGCTATCAGTACAACTGATCGGTCCAAGACCTTAACGAGTTTATAAGTCCTTCAGGTTTATTAACCTTGGAATGTCGTTTTTTTAAAGAGGGGGGGGGCTTCACACAACTGCAATTGTCCCTAGAATTGATAAAAAAACCTTGACTAAGGACGAAGGATTTGAGGTTTGGGAGATAGATGGAAATAAGATTAGGTTAGATTAGAATCTCTCAATGTTCCCATTGCTAAAACAGTTTTCTAAGTAGGTGCCTTGATGGAATAAGTTTTTTTCCCTACAAACTGGGTTTTTACTCATTAGTTTTGCAGTCTAGTTGGTTTAAAATAATGGAACAGTATTCAGGTAATGGTTTTACACTTCTGAAGATAATCAAATAGTTAAACTCCTTTAACATCTCGAAATACATGGCATTCATTATCTTTCCGGAAAGTGGAACAGAATTTATCTACCTACTTCTTTCTACTGTTTACATTACATTTTCGATTCTGATGTGGGATGGTGGATGAAAGTATTATCCACAGTTTAAGTTGACGCACAAAATCTGTTCTGTTGTTAAAATGATGCAATCACTACAGTGATATTTTTGCTGCTAGAAACTTACACGTTTCATTGAAATGCCTATAGTCTCAGCAATTTCACGCACTTTGACATGGCGTTCACATATTGTTTGTTCAACGAATTTTTGCTGTTGTTATACTTTTTTGACGCACTTCTTTTATGTTATTTTAAAGCTGATATGGTCGTGTTTAAATTCAGAAACATTTTTTTTTTTATCGTTGAACATGAAGAAGAGTACTCAATTACTTTTATAAATTTGACATGAGATTCTTTTGGAGTTAAATAATATGTTACAAATATTTTACTCAACTTTATTTATTTTATGGAAGATACACAACATATCTGTTTTAAAAAGATGTATTCAATATATATTTGAAACATTGACAGCAACTTAAAGATTTATTTTGCCTTAGCTAAGGCCAGAACTTTTTATACTC
Organism: Metallyticus violacea; assembly: GCA_030762175.1. Classification (NCBI taxonomy): domain Eukaryota; kingdom Metazoa; phylum Arthropoda; class Insecta; order Mantodea; family Metallyticidae; genus Metallyticus; species Metallyticus violacea. The sequence continues at coordinate 93,286,023 of CM060839.1, forward strand.
TGCAACATATTGCAATTCGCTATGATACTGTATCGTCAGTTTTGTTTATTTGTTTTTTAGTTTTATCCATTTTTTATTTTTGAAATAAACTTAAGATAAACGTAATCAAAATTGAATTTTAATTATATTATGAGTCACTGCGCTTTCTTATTTAGCTTCTACGTGTATGTAATTTAAGAAGATAAAAGTTTTAAGGCGCTCTTTTCCTTCAATCCGTTTGATTATTTCTTTAATATCACTAAACACGATTGGAACACAAGCTGTGCATATTTATTCAAGATGACAATCGTTCCTTTAACACTGGTATGCGTCTAGAGGCAGAACAGTCAAGTATTCATACATTTAAACTTGGAAAATTAGTTTCCAACAATGGATACCAAGCAAACAGCAGGCAGGGAGGGGGAGACATTTATGGTGCGTTTTCTGAAGGAAGAGAGGCTAAGTCCAGCGGCGCCCGGCGGTTCGCATGTGGAGGAGGTTTTGCATACGAAATTGCTTGTTATGAGCGCTCCAACTACTGCTCTGCAAGTTAAGAAGAACCGGCGGGGGTCTTCGCTCTACTGGAAGCGGACGGAGTTCCAAGAGAGACGGGAACCGAGGAAGAAAGGAATAATTTGATAATATGTGGTCCGTTGCTCAGTTTTTATAGCAGGACATTAACAATTCATGAATGCTGTAGAATTTGTGGATCTTTCAACTTTTCCTCCATGAGCGTGGCCTAGCTGAATTTATTTTTGGGGATTTTTTGCCGCCTCTTCTCATCTGGAACATACACCTTCTGTGTTTCATTGAGTAAGGCAATTTGTGCCATTAATCGTCTGCACATACATTGAGGATATGATAGAGCCAGGAACTTTGTTCGTTCTTACAGAAACAGTTGGAAGGCCAGTATAAAATGTTGCCACAAGCAATTGGGGTTATACTGCAGATATAAATTTACATCATTCTTTTTACTCAAGACCCTAGGTGAGGGAGCGATCAATTAGAAACCGAACTTAGTAAAGATAAAGTAATAAAAATATTAAAATCCTCTCCTTTTAAAAGAAAGCATCAATGTCATTTTGTGAGGATCAATCTAATAGAATAAAATTTTAGTTCGTATTCCCGAAAAATCAAGAAAATTAATTTATAAATTGTAGAATGTGATCTTTCACTTTATGAGCTTTTAAAAATGTTAAGGAAAATACAATTATTACGTTATATCAATCCTAAGCACTTCTGGTGTATGTGATCAATTTCGTGACAATTTTTTCAGCTTCCGTACAAAACATTTAGTTGCGAAACAATCATGTTTGATGGTCATGTATGTCTAACGCAATATATATTTCGTGCAGTCAGGTGCGACAATGGTGGCTTTTTTTTTTTTGTGAGCTTTTTATTGGATCTTGTTATCTCAAGCCGATGAAGAAGCTCGTGAGTAAATCATTCAAATGTTGTTGTCAAAAGAGATTCCATTTAGTTGTGGTGTTTCATTCAAACAGCTGTTAATGATAGGTACAGGCATTATTCATTTATATAAATAACATTAATGAAAGGAAAAAGTTTAAACTAAGGTGCACGAACCTACCCTAGGAAGGTCTTTTCTTATGTTTCTTTGATACTCACGTCAAACATTTGATACTTTAAATATCTCCGGATGTATTTACGGTATGTAAGGGACCAATGAAGTTCAAAATAAAGAGAGGTTATCGCGAGAATTAAGTGGAACATATCCTCAGGACATTTTTTTTTCAATACTTGCAATTTAACTTCACAATGTTATCATCATGAGATGTAACAAAAGTTTTCTAAACATAGTGCATACAGTTTAGCTTACAATGCTCGCAGAAGCGGCAGTATACAACGTAGCTGCACATACGAGGATAGGTCCATAAGTTTCCGGCCTTGCCGATAAGGATTATCGCTTTCACAAAATCTTTATCTGGTGTCTTACCTTATCTATTACGTAAATAATTGCAGCTGTAACTTACGCTCCGTTGTGTTCACTTGTTCAGATATAGTTGCATAAAAAAGGCAAGTAGAAGATTGTGACATGTTCAAAATGTAGTATCGACCTGTTATTAAGTTGTTCACAAAAGAAGGTCTTATTCCAAATGAAATTAAACAGCGATTGTACGGTGTATATGGGGAAGCATCCCCCTCATATTCTACCGTAAAAGAACGGGCTAAACTTTTTCAAATGGATTGTGCAAGTATTGAAGACAAAGAGCGTGCAGGTCAGCCCTTGGAGGTGCTCACTCGTGAAAACATTCCTCTTGTGGAAGTAGAGCTTATGGAAGACCCGCGGCTCAAAGTTACAGAAATAGCAGCAAGGTTGGGCCTTTCTAAAACAACAGTCCTTTGAATTATTCGTGAACATTTAAACATGAAGAAGGTTAGTGCAAGATGGGTGCTTAGACCTTTTTCTTCGTCCAAAAGCAGCAACGAGTATTCTGTTTTCAGGCATTTTTAGAGCTCTGCCGTGGCAACAAAAGAGAAGTTCTGCAAACTATTGTTACACCAAATGAAACTATGGTCCTCTACTATGATCCCTTGTCCAAAAGAGAATCAATGGGGTGAGTAAACCTGACGAAGCACCGCCTCTAAAAGCCAAGGTCACTCAACAACCAAGAAGATCATGACCACAATCTTTTAGGACTGTGAAAGAATACTCTTCATTGACTGCAAAGAGAGGAACACCACAGTAAATGCAGAGTACTATGCTGGCCTATTGCACAGACTACGTGTTTCCATCAAAGAGAAAAAGCGAGGAAAGCTGAGTGGTGGTGTGCGCCTTCTTCACGACAACGCGCCTAACCACACAGCTCTTGTTCCAAAGGAAGCAGTGAAGAAATGTGGCTTCAAGGAGATCAACCACCCACCCTACAGCCCAGATCTAGCTCCCAGAGACTATTTTCTCTTCTCTAAACTCAAGAAGAGCATTCGAGGAAGGAAATTTAAGTGTGACGAAGAAGTGATGGATGCTCTTTATGCCCATTTTGCAGACAAGACGAGACTATTTTTGGTGGAGAGATTGAAATGTTAATTCAAAAAATGGTAAATATATTGAAAAGTGAAATATAGTTTTTGTCTTTTTCACACCTAGAAAATGGATAGGCCGGAAACTTATGAACCTACCATCAACTCCGATGCAGAAAAGGTTTTCTGTTTAGTGCGAGGTAGACGTTTAACACCTAAACACATTTTTATTCACACTTTGCAGCTCAGTTTCCGAACTGTTGTCTATTTCTCTTCCTATGCGTTTTGTAGTTCATCAAAAGCTCGCGATTGGATTTATAGATCCTGGCTTTGAAACTATTCCATAAAATATGACATGAAACTCAAAATAATATTGTACACAATAACAGACAGCTGTTCTATCAGTGACCAAGGGCGTGCTTGAATGACAGCACGCAAGCTATTTACTACCTACTCAGGTCCCATGCCGGAGTGTGGAAAGATAAAATTCACTCCAAAGAAGGGATAGAGTTCCTCAAGGTTCATGACAGCAACTACCCTGCAAGCGCGGATGTCAGACATTGTTTGAGGAAAGATATAGTTTCTATGTATCTAATTAAAAAAAAAAATAACTTGCAACCACGAGAACTTCTATACAAATGGAACGTTTACTATGGTAGGGTTTAGGGATAGCTGTTTCGCACGGGATACTGTGCTTCCTATTGGCTGAAATGACGTAATGACTATTAATAGCATACCCTAACATATTTAAGGTAATAGCTAATAGCTAATATTACCGATATATTTGATGGAGAATCTACACAGAAATAACTAACAGTTTCTATTTCCGAGAAACAGGGCGGACGTGTTTCTTTTCCGCGCGCCCTCAGGAATGTTTTCGTGATTTGAAGACAATATTATTATTTACTCATAAATAAATCAATGAACGATGAAAGTCAAAGAAAAAGCAGGTTGGCACGCGCCAATTGGTCCGATGCCATACTCACACCAATTAACAGTACTTCATAAATGCACTTTAAGCAACAACAAGAAAAAATTGTTGCAGAACTCTGTTAAAATATTTAATAATTTTTGACAATTAACAGAAGAGCAAGTGAATTAGCCATCTTTTTGTTTTATTTTTTCTTATTTACATCAATTTACATTTATGACAATGAACGTGGTTTAAAGGAATAGAGATAAAACCTATATAAATTATACTTATACTTTTTCTGCAACATTGGAACTTCAATATTATACCTAAAGTCTTCAAGAACATTGACGCAATATGAAGAAGTCAGCTCTCTTATTTTACTATTATCTCTAACACTTTTTAAAACTGCAAATTTGAGCTTGGATAATAATCTTTATTAAAGCGAGGATGGTGCTGCAATAAACCTAGCCATATACCAAGAACTAGGGCAACTGCGACCTCTAGCACCGGAGTCAGAGGACATGTTAACAATACGAAATTAACATAGGTGATCTGTGCGTGCTTCAAGGACATCGAACCCAGGACCTAGTGCGAGAGGCCTGTTGCGTTTATCATTCCCTTGTAATTATCAGCGAAACACCAAATAACTCAAATTCCCCGTTACCTGGAGGTGCATCAAGCTATTGTGTGCCATTTCCGCTTCTGGGATGGTTTAACTAGCATTGCCCCTTCCTAATGTACGCGGAGATAAATAATTCTGTCCCGCTCTCCCCACCTGATGGCTTGATAACCTCGGACCACAGGTTATCATGCGGTGCCTATTAAAATGTGTGAGCCCTTGTAATAGTCTGCGTTGTTGCCGGCCCTGGATGGAACGTTGAGGGTTGGTAGCTCCCTTCTCTTTAAGTTCAGCCCCAGCAATAATATATCAGCTCCAACTGGCACTGCTTGATAATTGATTCTGATACCTCCAGCGCAGACTCTCTGTCCCATGCAACCCTTCTGACACAATCCATTTCACCAGAAGACGCATTGCTTTAAGATATGTGTGCCTTCGTTGCAAGCACTATGTCTTAACCCATAGGGTGCGTCGACGAAGGTCACTTGTTATGGAGTGAAACAGACTGCAAACATAGGTTGTCTAAGAAACACGCATTTATATAAAACAGCGAAGTAGTCTTGAAAAAGTTATGAAAAATATTTAAAACATTGACTGGGGGAGAGAAAAGATTACTAAAATATATGATAGTGTTCAGATCTACAGCGATATTTTTAAGTGGAATAGGAAAGTAAAGAAATGTGTGATGCATTGGATAATGTGTATGTAAAATTATGGAGAGAAGAATTTCTTGTAACAAAGTGGGATAAATTAACGACAGATATTAGAGGCTGGAGATAAGATATCAATATTAAGTAGATAGGTGGCTATTTACAAAAAATGACATAAAAATGTGAAGAAATGTTTCCATATCTCCTAAAAGTGATAAAGAAACATAAAAATAATTACATGCATTAATGAATACTTGAATATTAAAAATTTGCTGATTTAAATATATCCCCAAGGTGTTATATGTAAACAGGAATGAAAGAAATGCAACTCCAAATTTTAGTTTCGTGTTGTTAATTATTAATATCATCATTAGTTAATTATTGGTACAATAATTTGCAGTGTTTATTGTATTTTTTCATTGTTAATGAAGGTATATAATATGTGTGCACTGAAAAGTATTTAGCTGTAGTTAACCCAAATCTTATGGAAATTCCTATGGGAAACTGCTCAGGGGTAAAAAACAAGAGTTCAGCAGTTAATTAGATAAAGTTAAAGAAATATAAATATATTAGTGATCAATAAATTTATGGTTTATTCTTATTGTTGGAAAATAAATGCAAAAATGCTAATAAAATACAGGTGGTAGCTATAATTAATATTTGTTTTCTTAAAGGCATTTGTATGTGCTGATACAAATATAACTATAAATAATTTATAAAAACAGTTATGTATAATTTAGAAATAAGCACATTATGGTTAGGAAAGGGAGTTAACTGGGTCATTACTATATATGGCGACCGAGCAAGGGGTCTCTGGCTCTCGGGAACTGGTCGAACATCAACCGGTGAAATGCTCCCTGAAACATCGGAAGCACAAATTCCTTAGAATAGATGTTGAAATTGTCCTCCCCCTGCTTGTAAAATAGTTCATATGGCGAGAATATGTTGTCATTCACTTGTCTTAGTTCATCTAAGGATCAATTTCATCACCTTGAACTGCACTCAGAAACTAATTGCAATAGTTCACTCTCTGAACCAGACCACTTGTTGCAAAACACACGTGTGTTCTGCACAGTAGTAGCCTTGATGGACTTCATGTGGAAGGGGGAGAAACGTTTGTCTGTGGCGCAAGTTATTTACTGATTTTATGGCGAACGCTCTAGACTGTCTCGATTTCATTCAATTTTTTCCACCTTGAAAACCGTTTCTCTTGTCCAACACTATACTTGTGATTTCAAATTCATCATCTTGTCTTTGTACAGCATTTCTTAAGAGGATACTGCATTGTGGGGGGGGGGGGGAGGGGTGGGAAATCAGTAAACGCTCTTCAAGCACAAGAAGCGCGACTATTTTTAAAGTAACTGTTACAAAGATAATGTAGTTGTTTACAATCAAATGTCGCACCATTTTCAACACAAGCGTCACCACTCGAATACTTTCTTACTAGTATGTACTGTGCATGCATCTCCATCTCGTATAACGGTAGTCATGCGTTCTTAAGCTATTCTAAGATTATGGATGTCAAGGTGAGTAGGGAAGAACGCATATTGGGAGTAATGGCCAATGCAGGAGCGCTCCCCCATAACGCAAATGCGGCAGTCATATTTTTAATGATCCTACGTCAACTTCATGCCTATATATAAATACAAAAACCTGATTACTGTTCTATATAATTCACTCAGTCTTTGAACAGAATGTTTCAAAACTAAAGTTAGCAGTAACTCTAATCACATCTACCTATGAAGAGGGTCTGGAACGAAATTTATTAATAAGAAAGTTTTGTAGCATGCAAGTAATTAATTTATTTAAATACAAAATACAGAACTCTCAACCAATATTTATGGTGCTAAATGGCCCACTATATGTTTAATTGTTTTATTTTTTAAATTTTATATTAGTGATTCTATTACTCCTTTCATTGGTGCTTGCATTTTCGCAGATGCGTTTGTTTTGTTTATTTGTTTACGATGAGTGCACATTACATGTTTCTGGTGCAGTCAAAAGACATAATTGTCGAATATGGTTTTCCAGAATCCATGTGCAGCATGGAAAATTGAACGAGGCACTCCTAAAATCAATTTTTGTGCATCAAGTGATAGATTCATTCTTTTTCAATGAAAACATAATCAAAGGGAAAGTTTATATCGACATACTGTATAATTATGCAGTTGATCAAATAGCAGATGGTACCTTTTTTAACAAGATGTAATTCCCTTCCATTATACGCACACGGGTGGCATCGCTTAATGAGTTTTCCCCTGGATGTGGCAAACCTATAGCATGGCCTTCAAGGTCCCCACATTTAATCCCTTTAATTTTCTTTCTTTCTTATTTTATTTATTTATTTATTTGCTTTGGAGAAGTAAATGGACAAATATTACAGAACTTGTGAAAATGTGACACTAAAGTTGATAGAAAACAACTTAAGGGAGGCCAAATGATCTTTTGGATATTTGTCAAGCCGCACGAAAAGCTCATAAAACTACCATAAAAATTACCAATCATCTCTGTCCTTTTGCAGAAAACAATGTTTAAATAAAAGTATTAACTTTTTGAACAAACTTTCTTATAGGCAATTTTCATTTTGATGAACTTGTATGTTTTAATAAACTAATTTTATTATTTTGGTATTCGGAACAAGGAAAGTAAATTTCCAAAGAGAATGTGTTATCTATCATGGACGATCGCGGAGACAGCAAGTGGTTCACAATTTAGGAAAGTCCTGAATGTCAGTTTTTATCTCTTACTCAGTTGCTTAGGCTTTATCATCAGTATGCTATGTTCATTTCCTATTTGTGACGAGGTGAATTTTGGCATCCGGTCCCATCAGTAGATGAGAAACGAAGTTGAAGAAAGAAGCATATAGGGGTAGAGAGCGAAAACGTCCTTTAAACAAAATTCAAATGATTACGGCACTTGACTTCCATGAGCAAACTTGGTAATGGTTCAATAAAATGAGCGGTAGTACGTTAACAATTAATTTATTTTTAATCACGGCGCCTGTATTAATACCCAATTCGAGTACTGACAGATTTGAATCCCTCGCTTTTCTTAAAGAACCGATGCGCCCCCATAATTGCACTACATTATAGCAGAGAACACATCTCGCACACTGTGAACATTTTCTCACGAGCCGGTCCTGGTGGTGTAGTAGTAATCATTACTTGCCTCGTAGACCCAAGATCACGTGTTCAGTCCCGGCCAGGCTCTATGGATTTTGTCGGGCGTAAAAATTCTAAGTATGATTTCCTTTGGAAGGGAAGTAAAGGCATGGGTCTCGTGTTGTAGATTTACGGCTTGTAAAAGAACCTCAACCCTGAAGAAGAGGTCTCTGAGAAAAATGTATCGGCCGTTTTTCTTCTGAATTAAATGGGACGCTGATGGCCTGAGATGTTAAAGAGCTCCTTAAATAAAACAAATCAACAAATCAACTTCCTCATGTTGTAAGCTGTTTCCAATTGTTGAAATGACTAGCACTTATGGGTTGCGATAACACAACTTAATTGCCTTTCCTTCCTTTCCTTTCCTCTTTCTACCAGGATTTCTTCCTTGTCTGGCTCGCCGTGGCCGGACGGGTGCTTCATTATCCATTCAGAATAATTGTTGGAATAATATTTCCTTCATTCTTGCAGGAAAAAAAATCATTTCCGGATTATTTGCTTTATTTCTAAAATATTTAACACGTCACAATTCCGGGTGTCTTTTCATTATTTCCTACTTCAGCTCTAGCACGTTACACAGTATGAATGAAAGTATTATAAATATATTACATTTCCTGCTGTAGAGTAAAGCATTGTGCAGTTCTGAACTGAACAAATACTTGAAAATATCATCCGTTCTTTCCGCTTCTTCTCACAGCCAGCCATTTCCCTTTTCTGCTCCTGATATCTCTCACACTCCGGTAAGGAAACAGAACATTACCTGTTTCAACGTTCGGTCAGTTTTTGAAATTTACGGCGCAGCTTTAGGACATAAATCTTGCGAGATAGGTGTACTTGGAAAGGGAAGAAATAGTATTGGTTTTATTGGAGAAGTTCCTGCTGGGGGAAGGTTGCAGAGTTTCTGGCCCGTCCAACAGTTCTGCAAAGAAAGAACCTCCAGAAACGGTTATCTTCTTTGGAAACAGTTTTGTAGTAAAAAAAAGAAAACTAGAAGAGAGAGGATACAACAATCTCACTGCGCATTGCAGATAACTGATATTGAAATAAGCCTGTAAGTTCCACTAACAAACACGTGTTCAGTAAGTGTAGGGGCTAAACTCATTAAGATTTACTTTCTGCATATGTTAAATTAATTCTACTATATATTTGGCATATGTTTCAAACTTCAACGGTTTCTTATAGTCCAGTTAGAAAATTAAGTTCCTTTCACCGTGTCAAAATTTGAAGACATTACAGATTTCTTTTATGTCTCTTTTCTACCTATTTATTGAACATCTCTGTACAGCTTTTGAAGTCATTTCATTGGATGAAATTACAAAAAGTTATAAGATGAAGATTAAGATGCGAAAAGCCTTGAAATGATTAACGATGGATGCAGGTGTATCAATTTTAGTTGATGCAGATGAAATATTTTATGGGATGTCAATAATATTGTAGCTAGTAAGTTTGACAACTGGAAAAACATTCATAATTTTGAAGAATACAATACAAATCACGGAAACATTCAGAGCATGTGTAATGTGCAAATTGTAACCGAACGGCAAATTACTGTGTTAAACTCCAATTTGAAACATGTCCAGTCTCCGCAGCGCGAGCATCCCCTTATACAAAAAACATGTTTGGAGTGTGTACAAGGTCAGGGAGCACTTGTCTTCAACTCCTTCAACCCCGCTCTGTTAGACACTGTCTCAACATCAAACTCCGGTTAAAAGTACTAGGTGTTTATACAAAACTGTAGAGAAATGAAGCGCTTCAGGAAGAAAGTGATGAAGAAAAACAAATGTTTCGTAGTCTGAAGTGCATTATTTTTATTTATCACCATGTTTAGAATTGTTTCTTAGCTGTTAACATCTATACGCCTTCTACTCAGTGTAGGTATTATATACACGTTACATGCATATATTTAATATATTTTGAATAAAAAAATAGTGTTATGTCATTAATGAATTGCTGGTCACTGTACATTCAAGGTGGAGTAACTTCGCCATTTACTTATTAATTACAGGTTTAACGTTCCTCATAACAACGAAGGTCTAAAGGTGCAATGAATGTTTGACAAAATGGCTACGTAAATAAATACAAAGATAACAATGCTTAAAGTTACCTGATATTAGCCTTTACAGGGTAGGGATAAACATCTGGAAAAGAATTATTACTCAGAGAACTGATTTTATGGAGTTTGAACCCTGAGCCTTCGAATCTACAGGCAGACTCGCTGACCTCTTCGTGTCAAATGTTAATAGAAATTAAGCTAATTTGTTGTACCTCCTGCCGATTTTGCAACGATTAAAATTTAATTTTATTGAAAAAAATGAGTACATACTCATGTGAGTAGTGGTAGCAAATAATGTGTAACCAATGAATTCCGTACACTTTAAATATTTTAAATTATTTTTTACAGAATAAACTGGATACGTTGAAATACGAAAACTGGAGATTTTTTTTATCGATTTAAGGGTGCACATATAATTTCAGAGGTAAAAAACCATATTTATGCGGATTAATTTTAAAATAATGTTCAGCTGCATGTCTGTGAAAGAATTTTTCATTATCTACAAAATTGACCGAGTTATGCATTAAAAAAATCCCAGGCATGCTTCTTTCCTTAGGTGATGAATTTTAAGTTAATCGTAGTTCATTAGTTTAAACATTGCGCTGTTGCTAAATTTGTTTCATTCAATTAGTGTGGCGAACCTGTAAGCAGTTTGGTAGGTGTTTTACGTAAGTTTATTGTTATTTTAAAATCTATAGCACATGAAGAAAAGATTTTATATTATTCTGATTTAATTTCATCACGTATAACCAAATATGGGGAAAAGAATGGTATAATGTTGGAAGAAAAAATAATTTAAAAGATAATTAATATGGTAAAAATGTTTGTAATAAGACATCTAATAACTGCATCTTACATCATCTGTAAGCTAGTAATTGGGTTTCTGAAAAGTATACATATATATATATATATATATATACATATATATATATTAACTATTGAGATTCAGATTGGTATGACAATAACGAAGATAAGACAATCTGCCGTCAATGCCAGTTCAAGTTTTAGCCTTGGAAGTGTACTGGAAGAACAGCCCCCAGGGTATGGCCATAAAAAGGTAAATTTACAATACAAGAGAGGAGCGGTTTACAATTCCAACATGGATTTATTAAACAATAATAGATATAAATATTATAGAATATTTATGAAATAAATTTTATCATAAAATAGCAAAGTTATATAACGTTTAGCCCTCAAAATACCCTAATAAAGTGCAATAAATTTAACAAAAGACCAATACAACAAAACATAGACATAAGTGCTCGTATTTAATGAAATTGCTCTCTTAAACAACAGATAAAAGAGTTTGAATGCTGCTGAAAATATCAAGTTAATTTATTTAATGTCTTGCAAATCCATGTCCTATATTCATAGAGCATTACAAAAGGCAACTTTAGGCTAACATAACCCCATACTACATTAGAATGAACCTTTAAAATATATTGTATTTAGGCCACCGAGCTTACTCTTCGAAGAAGTCTATGGGCCTAACAATTTTAAAAAAAAAGGTCGCTGTTTTAGAGGTGGTTGTCCACGTGGAAGCAAGATGAGAGCTTACCCTCGTTGTACGATAGAATTTTCGAGGCGTGAAACAAATAATTAGCTGGTGAACCGTCCTGACGTGACGGGGTAAAAATATATCAGGCAAGAACAAAATAGGCGCCAAATCCGCATAGAATTAAATTAAGGTTAAACAATTGGCATTAATTTAGCAAATGTCTTTTTAATGCAAATCTAATGGTTAGTATTAAATTAATAATTTGGAACTTTCGAATGATATTTTTTTATAATTATAATATAGAACAGATTTTAATTATTAAGCACACAAAGTGTAATATAACAATGCTTATAAAATTAGAGGAAGAAAAGGTGTGTTTGTCAAAGGTGTGTGTATCCCATTAAATAGTAAAATAGACATGTTCATGTATAATACAACTGTAATGAACCTTGCACCGGGGATAGAAATCGTAACTGTAGTTTTGAAAGAAGAAAACCTTATCTAACATTCTTTAGACAGAATAATATCATTTTACAATTTATATCAGAATTATAAACATGTATCAATTTACTATTATCAGAATTATTTAATATATTATATAAACAATGGGACATTGTCTTTATTTTCTAAAAAACTTTAATATTAAACTAGCACAATTTTTAAAACGGTAATAAAAGAAAATCGTTACAAAATAATTATATGTGACTGTATCCTGTCCTAACACTTTGCCTTCAGTGCGTCTCTTTCTCCGTTCCCTCCCTTCCAATAAGGGTCGGGCACATATGTCATGACGGCCTTTTACACTTGAAATCTTAGGCAGGTATCCAAGATGACACTTTCTTTCGCTATCTGCCCGTTATGAAAACATACGTTAACCCCACGCTCTACTTCAGGACAGTCTACAAACCATTACGTCCGTGGATGTTTTACGGGACCCCAGAGGCATATCTCACGTGGTGCAGCCCTTGAACGGCGACAAATCTTGAGACCACAGCGAGAGGAATAGCCACTTTCTGGTCAGCGTTAAGAGCCTTCTTCTCCACTTATCTCCAAGTGCGAACAAGAAGCAACGAGGCAAGGGTTGCCAAGAGAAGGAAAGTGGAAGATGATAGCTGAAGAAAAACTGCCCCGGTTATTTTCACCAGTTAAAAGTAATGGGCGATCGTGGGATAGTTTCATTCCACCAAAGAGAATGGAGGAAGTTTTAATATCTACGATGGAAAACTTTATATGGTCCCTTTTATAACCGCAATAATTTCGTATTGGGAACGACTTCTTTGGATTTCTCTGCCTCTGTTTCCTATCGTTCGTTGCAAGAATTGCCGTACTTTCACAAAGCGAACATATTGAGCTATTACAAGAGGATGCCTCCTGGCTTTGTACCACCGTTAATGGGAAAGAAAAAATAAATGGAACTGCGGTTAAATCTCTCCAATTATTCTTAGTGGGCACTTCAATGGAAGGGTTCTTTTATATAGAGTCCTGATTTTAAACAAAGCAATTTAGGAGAAGTAGAATAAAACTTTAATGTAAAGTTCCTTTTGTTTTATTTTCGCATTTTATCTCGTTTCATTGCTACCCACCTTAGTTTTTCTCAAAAATTGACGTGAATTACGCTGTGAAGACTTAACTTTATGCTCAATTCCTAACTCTCTATCTGTGTACTGATTAGTTTAACTGCTATTTCTTCCCCATATAAAATATATTCATGCTTCGTGGATCATAAAACTATTAACTTTTATTATATTAATGTAATACCTTACCTATCTAAATAGAAACATTTAACTTTCTTCTGTTGATTTAAAAGTTTGCAATTTAAAAATGCGTGACGAAATAACCCTCCACTAAAACTAAGTCTGTTATCATGCTCAGCTTTTGAATTATAAAAATGTAAGAGACTGGAACATCTCTAAAGCTTTACAATGCATATATTAAGGATTCTTTGTTCTAGCCCCAAAAGTGTTGTTTAACATTATTTTTAGATTCCTGTCTTCCTATACATCGATGGTCACCAAAGCACTACAAAATGACTTTTATTTAATAACTCCATTTCTTGTATGAGAATTGTTATAAAGTTAAAAAGAGGGTGTGGCTGTTACACGATGGTACTTTAGCACATTATTTCTTATATTTCTCCTTGCAAATTACAATGAAATATTCAATAAACTTCATTTTTTGAATTAAATGCAGCTTCAATATTATGTGCACTTTTGTTACTTTGATTACAGTTTTAACTCTCTGAAAAATCTGCTGTAAAGAGATTGATTTTATTTATGGAGGTTCTTTAACATCTCAGGTCATCAGCGTCCCATTCAACTGAGGGCGTGATACGGCCGACAAATTTTGCTCAGAGGCCTCTCTTTCAGGCTTGAGGTTCTTTTTCGTGCCATAAATATACGACACGGGACCCACGACTTTACTTCCCTTCCGAAGGAAGCCATACTAAGGATTTTTACGCCCGAAAAAATCCATCGGTCCTGGCCGGGTTCGAACCCCCAAGTAGGGTTGGGTTTAGGAATGGTAACCACTACACCACCAGGACCGACGCTCGTAAATGAGACAGTAGGCTAAACAAGTCTAGAGAAATATTTTTTCCAGAGCTCTGTCATTATACAAACAGTGTTGATAAATATTATGCTATCGCTTTTGTTATAAACAAAAACGAAACCGCTTAACATGGAAAAAATATGTTTTGTGTAATATTTATTTTATAATTGAGAATAAACTGTTTAGCCGATTTAAAATGTGAAGTTTTAAAGATAAGAATATATATAAACAATTTTTATGAAACTAGGTATTGGTCAGTGGTATGTACGGATGGAAATTTGGACACCTAACGTTATTAAACTACACACGTCGCGCGTTATATACATCTTGTTGTTTACATCTAGTCAAAGATCCCTTTTCATGATGACTTTCATTTTCTATACGAACTTAAACAATTGACGGAATCCTACTGTTAGCGTACCTTAAATCGTAGTCAGATCTAGGCGATGTTTTGGTGCTCAAACTTCGCAAGATACTGATTTCTAACAGGTTGGCCGACAAGGATAATTGCGTGAATGTAATGGATCGACTATAAAGCAAAAGAAACCAAACCAAGGAATGAAATAAAAATTGTAGATGGAACAAAAGTGGTTCAATTAAAAGAAACCTTTAGACCTTTCGGAAAAGTAAATATTTTATCTCGAAACATGTGACAATGCTCCCTTCCCGAAGCATTTCCCATATCCTCAAGTCGTTGGACCGCAGCAGTTTTCCATTGAGTAAATTCCACCACTGCACACCGCGCACTTCCAACCCGTAAACGAAGAGCACCAAGTATTATTGCCCGAGTCATGTACTCAAGAGTTATTTGTATAAATTTATTGTGAAAATAAGTACATAACAATCTTTTAAACATATTTTTCATCTTTGTTAATACCAATGCTATATCAACAATATTAATCCCAGTGATGCCAAATGTAATTTTGCAAACCTGAATTATTCAGATAAAGGTAGGTCAAAACTTTTCGAACAATGAAAAGATATCGTTTATTATATTTCTGTTTTTATATCCATTATTATAATCGTAATGTACGATTCTTGTGCATTGCAGTACATGAAAGACGACGCATATTTTGCTTTCTTCAAGAAAAACGTCAGGGTTATAAATAAATATGGTTCACAACGTGAAACCACCCCATAAAATTACAGCATTGAGTTCCCTTTCACCCTTTATGTGGAAATTATAGACGTGGTTTTCTGAATCCTGCCTTTAAAATACTGGTATACGCAAACATATTTTCAAAATTAATAACAAAACATAGCGGATACAAAAATGATGGAGAAACAAAGTTGTTCCAAGAAAGGTACTCGCAAATCACGTATAGATGTATATTTGCATTGCACAAACAATACAAAAGCGACAAGAAAGGAGTTTAGAAAGGCATCCATTTTTAGACGTAGAAAAAACTTTAGATAAATTAGTTGAAAAAATATTATGGATGATTCAAGAACAACAAGGCTTTAAAATGTTTATATAACAAACAAAAGGCTTGAAAAGAATTTTAGAATAAATCAGTTAAATAACAAAATATTTATCATATACTCTATTTGAAATGTTTTTAGATATCTTCGAAAAAAAAATTACGATAAATTAGGCGTTCTTACAGAAGAAAAGTAGATGAAATACACATTTCCGTACGCAAATCCTGCAATGTATTGCCGGGAGGGGAATAATGTTCAACTTATAACACAGGTTAATGCTCAGTTTTAAACACCGAGTCATTTTATGCTTTCAGTAAAATTGTAATAAAAATACTAACTTAACGCGCAGTGACTCCATCTCTCTTTTTCCAGTTGCGGCGGCCTACAACTCAAATAACCTCACTGTAAATATTTCAATAAAGTTTGGAAAACTAAAACCAAAGGTAAAAGAAACAACCAGGATGACATTCTTTCGTTACATGAAGGGGTGCTCAAAATAAAGTATATACGAAAAGATGATATAACATAAGAATTAGGAGTAAACAGTATATTAATGCCCATAGGCAAATACCAACATAAATGGTTGCAGCATGCATAGAGAATGAATAATGCAAGAAGAGGAGAAGTTGGGTGGGTTCTAGCTTTGATTTCAAGCCGAAAGGTCCTAATACTTGATCATGATGCTGATGTTACACTGAGAAATTCCAGACTCATACAAATTTGAATTAACAATTTTAGAACGCAAAAAACAAATATTAATTTCGCTCTGGAGGACCGCTTCTGTAATCAATCTAGAAAATGTTGATGATGCGGTTTTGGAAGATTGACATTAAATTCAAACGAATCTCGGAGACTTCGAAGTTTTCTGTGAACGAATCTCTCACAATGCAATTGTTGGGTGTGAGTAAAACGGAGCCCTAAAAGTTTATAATCAACTTAGAATGACAATACCCATAAAGTGAGATAACTCTTCTATTTGGGTCGTATTGTAAGTGGGCCCTTCCGTAAAATAAAAGAACAACAAAAAGAATGGTACCATTTAAATTCTCCCCATTAAAATTCAAATATTCGTGTTCAAATAGCAACATGAAATGCCCTTTCATCATTAATTTTGAAGACGAGGAGGCAAAGAAAGAATTATAAAAGACTATTTAGAATACGATAGAGAAACAAACTTTTGTTATTAAATAAATTTATGGAAATAATGGTAGGGAAATGTAGTAACAAATTCAAAGTTGTGCTTTTCTTACAAAACAATGCACCCGTTCACAAATTTCTGATAGCGTTATAGAAAATTGATAAAGTTGATAATGAATTGCTCCGATTATATTGGGCAACAGATGAAAAATGTTGTAAGTTTCTTGAATGAAAGAAACTGTATTCAATGCATGGTACTATGCTGAATAAGAAAATAACAATAAAACCATTCTGCTGGTATTTGTTTACGTGATATACACCACTTTTATAAAAACACGCGTATATTATGCACGTATTATGGATTTTTACTTCCTATACAGAATGTTTGCATAGAAGCAACATTTTCCTTTGGTGAGACTGCTGTTTATAGGATTTTTGTTAAGTCTCCCTATTGATGGTTCAGCAATAGTCTGCTTGCATACTGCAATTCCATTTGCCCCTCTCCATTGTAGCAATTTGTTGATGAAATCTCTCCCCGTGTTAATCGTGAAAGACGCTCAGAGACTGGGAAGAACTGCAAGCGGAAGCTTTAGTAATGTTATTTGAGAGACGTGTAACACCTTGCGTTTTGAAAATGCGCCAACATACATTTCCGTATAATTAACTGCTTTATTGTTTCCAAGGAAATTGGAAAAGGGTTCCTAAAGCAGCGTCACACTGCTTTCTCTTTTTCGTCCACAAGTCAGTGCTTGTTCCAGTTTTTGAGCCGATGAATATACTTTGCATCTGTCACGTTTTGGAAACATTTCTCCAGAGCACTGGAGGAACGCTCCTCCGGTCCATGGCCGTTACGAAAATCTTCATGGAGAAGAGGCAACAGAACATTTTCCCTATCGATAAGGGTATCATACAATACATCCTTCTTCCTGGTTCTAGGTTGTTTCCTTTCGTTACTCTTTCATAATGTAATTCTTGTCGGCAGAACGACCTACCCACTCCTACAGAAAGAATTTAGCCTAGCTGTATGCTTAGCTTCAGAGAGTTTGGCTCTGGTACTGTAGAAGAGTAATGAATGCTTCATCCGTGCAGCATACACTATCGAAATGGGACTTTTGTGGAGCAGTACAAAATTTACCTCGCCTTTGAGGCACCAATGAGGTCATCATTGCGAAGTACCAATTCTGCCAGCAACCCATCAATGTTGTTGTAGAAACAGACACTCCCGTCCATTGAAAAGAAGTCTACAAAGTCGTTGTGAAGAAACATTGAACTGGTAGAAAGTGCTTTTCATCTTTTAGACAGAAGCCCAGAAGGTTGCTTTCCACTTGCTAAATTTGAGATCGCAAACAGGATTCGGAGTTTTCTTACTGTGTAGGATGATGACGCTCTACATTGGAAACTTCATGTCAGCCTGAGAATTTGTATCTTCTTCTTCGTCGATAGTTCAGACACAGTTAACTTTGGGCTGTGGGAAACAGCATTGAGGAATGATGTCAAGCTGGGATACAAAATCTTTCACGTCTTCTGAAGCTCGGTGTATCTCCTCTGAATTCTCGCCAAATCATCAGCACTGCAAATAGCACGATGTTCGCTTCCCATGCAGCCATTCCCTCAGGTGCACAGCACAGATATTGCAGTGGAAATGAGGAGCTTTGTCATGATCACTCGCCTTACAACCAAGTCCTGCAGACAACGGGTATGAGCTTCCTTTTCTGTGCAGTAAATACGAACTCGCCACAAATGTAGCAGAATTATCACTTTTATTGGGACTTCAGCATGACATTGTGTTGCAAAACTCGCTATTGCCTTATAGAAACTTGCATACTTCCAATCTGAAACAAACTTTGAAGTTATAGGTCAACTTAACTAGCATAATGGAACTTAATACGGTTTCTCAGCAACCAGAACCAGTGTTGGCATTAAAAAAAATACCGAGCTTGGTAACAAATGTTACACTCTTTTAGGAATCAAATGCAGTGTTATCACTGGAGATAAAACAAATATGATATAAGCGTATGATTGACGCGAGCATTGCACATGACGGCAGTGTGAGGAGAGTTAGAACCGGATTTCATACAGTCTGGTCAAAGCAATAGTATCGAAAGTGAGCGAGATGATTGGTAACCTGAAGGTTTGTTTACCTTGGACCGCTGTGCAACCTCCAGAGTTATAACATGATTGAAGCTTCAGCAATCTGGCGTCCATCACTTATTTCCAAAATTAAAAAATTGTTTAAATGCTTTTCTTTTCATCAAATGAAGTAAATAAACACATACGATAGACAAATCATATTAGACGAAGAAATGAACCGTATATAAAAGAATAAATTGCCAGATTATGATGTAAGTCAGCTTGTTTTGCAATTAATGCTTAAAAAATAAAACGAATAATTATATTATCACATGTATTCACTCTCAGCTCCGGTGTTGTTTGTAATCTGCCTAAAATGGAATGTTTGGTTCAAATTTACATACAATTAACATGCAGTCGAAGGGTCAATATTTAAGAAAGAGAACTATAACAGCATACCAAGAATACCTACATCGATGAACATCCAAGAACAAACAGCACGTAACGCTTTCTAATTAATGAGTAACTTCTCGAGGCAAACTTTTGATGCGCAAACCAGATTAGAGTTTCGCGAAGTTCAACAATAGCTATCCAGCTTGGTCCCTTTTGATAGAGACGTAAATTCCTCTAATGTTCGTTCAGGTTGATGAAAACATTAGTTTCAAGTGCGGTTAACCGCTGTGCCCCTAGAGAGTAAGACTTTGCTGTAACAGAGCTGGACGGGGAATGGCCACAGCAACCATGATCCTGGTAGCAACCCGCAGAGAGAGCCCCAGAGGACGTCGTGCAGTCGCACAAGTTTCATTTGTAAGGAATGTACGGCGGAATTCTGCAATTATCATCAAATTCTATTCTTCTTCCATTGTGTACAGGATGTGCAAATAGTTTTGACTGTACCTATGAACAACATTCGCTTTCTTGTTTGTTTGTTATCTTATTCTTTAAAGACTGAAAACTATAAACACACTAATCTCAGTAATTATTATAACTGATGTAATCTATACAGGACGCTAGAGATTGACCGGGGTAAGTTAAGTATGAGAAAATATTTAATATTGTTTCTAATCAGTGACTTTTGAAAATACAGCACCACTTCATTTGAAATTCTCCATAAGGACTAATTTAACACAAAATGTAAACTTGTGTTAACATAATTATGATTAATTATTGTTCTTAATTAGATCAGTAATTTTTATTTAATTTAAAGTATTCTTATTTCATCTAACATGTTTATATTTTTCCTCAAGATGATGTTAAAACACAATTTTAACGATGAGTTTACATGCCTCTTCAATACTTCCGAGCATAAAAACAGCCACTTTTATGTTTTTTGATCTGGAAAAGCAATTTGTATTTTTTCTGTCCTTAGATTGGATTTTTTTGAGCGGAGAGTTCGATACTTCAGTCTTACTCAAGAATTGACAATTTTGGCCATCTTTGCCTACGCCTCCTGGAGGAAGGGATGAAGTGAGGGAGACACTAGGCGGCCAGAATCCACGGACGTAGATGGGGTCTCTAATATTGTTTCTAGATACAACACCGCCCCCTCCCCTTTCGAAGAATTGCAGTCCTTCAGAAGGTCCGCTTTCCTGTCAGATGCGGTTTAGAAATCTTTCCAAAGCGCCAGCCCACTTCACCCTGGAACGCAGCGATGGGCAACGCCGAGTCAAACTACCTGCTTCACATCGCTTCATTTTTAAGTGGCAGAGAGCAAACCAGAGTCCTCATAACATAATGCCGCCGATCAAAAAGAAACAGGAATCCTTTGCTGCTGTGCTGTGCGGGAACAGGACTGAGATGTCCACTCCTGCGTGTAGAAGAATCAACGGAATGAGTTAAAATCTCAGAGAAAGGAAAGATTCATTTCAGCATTCGCCTGAGAGACCAGGAGAAGCAATAAAATAAAATAAAATGTAAATAAAATAAAATAAAACGAAATCTGCATTAACCCGTCGCGGCACCTTGTTATCTATACCGGGACGTGCATTTCCGAATTTTATTTATTAAATTTTGTTTTTCCCACAATACATAATAATTTTACAGGTTAAATCTATAATTATATTGACAAATCAAAAATATAAATTCAATAAAAATCAAACATTTCACTATAAAAAAACTAAAAAATTACAAATCTATTGGTAGCCATTAAACATAACCAATAGCTAGTAGCCAACAGCTATCTACTTATATATTGTCGGAAGCTCAACGGTTGATGTGCTGGTAACCAGCACTTTCCTCTCCTAACTCTCTAAAGAAACTAACTACGCTTGCTTTCACCTTCCAGCTTTCTTATTTCTACTTCTATCACTTTCCTTCTATCTTCTTCCCGGTTCCATAACTTACAACTTCCAGTTAACTAATCTTCTTCTGTGTGGTGTAGTGGTAACCATACTTTCCTCCTAAACCCAAGATCGCTGGTTCAAACCCGGCTAGGATCGATGAATTTTTTCGGGCGTAAAAATCCTAAGTATGACTTCCTTTGGAAGGGAAGTAAAGCCGTGGGTCCGTGTCGTAGATTTACAGCACGAAAAAGAACCTCAAGAACAAATTTATAGGATAAATTTGTCGCATTAAAAAAATAAAACTAATGACCTTGACATAATCATATATCTGTTAACATGATAGATACACAACATTTTTGGTTAATTTCAAAGGTTGCTTGCCGTCTCATTTCGTTTTGATTGGCCATTGTTGTTGTTTGTTTTATTTACGGATGCTCTTTAACATCTCGTGCCATCAGCGTCCCATTCAATTCAGGGCGTGAAAGGGCCGACAAATTTTGCTCAGAGGTCTCTTCTTTTAGGCTTGAGGTTCTTTTTCGTGCCATAAATAAACGACAGGGACACACGGCTTTACTTCCCTTCCAAAGGAAGCCATACTTAGGATTTTTACGCCCGAAAAAATCCATCGATCCTGACCGGGTTTGAACCCGCGATCTGGGGTCTATGAGGCAAGTTAGACCAGCAGGACTGACAGGATTAGCAGTAGTACGTGACATATAAAAACATACACTTTTCAAAGAGTGAGCATTATTACATGCAAGATTTTAAACCGTCACACCAATGCTTATTAACGTTTAAAATTAACAGAAAGTCAGCTGTCCACAAACTTATTTCAAGCAGAGTTGAAATTATTTTTGTTAACTTTATGTTACGTTCTACTATGTCCCAGTTTAAAGTTGCCTACAAAGCATTCATATTTGGAATGCATATTGACAGAATAATTAGAGATCTTATTTTTCCGACGTCTACTTAATTATTAATTCAGGAAAAAGGAGGTCACAAATAACCCATGTAGACCAAAGAAGAAGAAAAAGATATTCAAGTAACAATGTTCAGCGTATTAACACTCATAGGAATAAGATATTATGTATATTTCACCTCGTGCAATTATCGGATGGCGATATTTTTTATGAATTTCTATAGTATCTCTGAAAATTGTAGTTTGTGTTTGTAAATTTCCCATACTAGTACTTAATAAATTGAATGCATTTCCGAAGATGCTGCATCCTAACTCTTGCACTATATCAAGTTACTTAGTGTGTTTATGTACAAGTTCTTTTAAAGTTTGTGTACTCAAATATTGTAGTTTGTGTTATTTATTTATGACTGGCATCGAGCCAGGGCTAAAATCAGTCATAATTTTTGCTGCAAAATGCTTAACAAAAATTAAAAAAATAAAAAGTATTTAAAATCCAGTGAAGAATATGCAAAACACTATACAATGTTCCGTTGTGTTTTTTTTTTTTTTTTTTTTTTTTTTGAATGATTTATTTATGGACGCTCTATAACAGCTCAGGTCATCAGCGTCCCATTCAACTCAGGGCGTGAAACGGCCGACAAATTTTGCTCAGAGGCCTCTCTTTCAGGCTTGAGGTTCTTTATCGTGCCGTAAATGTACGACACGGGATCCACGGCTTTACTTCCCTTCCGAAGGAAGCCATACTTAGGATTTTTACGTCCCGAAAAAAATCCATCGGTCCTGGCCGGGTTTGAACCCGCGATCTTGGGTTTAGGAGGCAAATTCAATTGTGGTAACGTGCCTAAATAAGATGGCGATAAATGTTTCTAAATGATGGGATGACTTGGGTGGAAACAGAAAATTGCTTTTAATATAAAATTCACGTTTTGCATATTTCTCTGAAATGCCTTTTCTTATCATAAAATTAAAATGTATTCAAATTCTTAACCTGTTTGTAATTCAATATGTTCCGTCTTATGGCATTAGAATCTGGGAGCCTTCGATGTGAGCAAAAAGTCCTGGGGCAACCAAGGGAGCAGTTCTTGCTGTGGGGGCTGAAAACTGCTCACAGCTGCGGTTTCTGGATCTACCAAGCCAGCTTATCACATTGCTCCCGCGGTTTGGTAGGATAAGATTGGAACGAGCATAAAACAACCTCCTGAAAACGTGACAGGAATGCTGCAGGATCACAAACATGTTTATTATGCGTTCTTTTTCTTGTGACACCGTAGGTAATTATCATATTTAAATAAAATATAATTGGCAGCATTTGTGTATGAAACTAATTTTTTCCTTATTAACTTACCTGCCTGATTGAGGAGTGAGATATTAACATTAAAATCTCTAGCTACACTCTCTACACCATTTGCTAACACTGTGTGGCTCAAATTAAAAGAAGGAAGCATGCCAATTGTCTGAACGAGGTTAAATCTTTAGGTGAATTATTAATTTTTGTCGAATTAAGACCTCCGAAGTGATTAAAATATAACTTGGAATGTTTCATTAATTTTCATTTGTGCAATACATATAGCAGAATACTTCAATAGAATCCAGACAAGGAACCAGTATCATACAACTGTTTTAATTATGTTTAACGGAGGAAAGTGTTAAGTTTTAAAAATAATTCAGACATCCGAATTATATATTCCGAGGGTGCCAAAAATGCATACACACTTTCACAGTAGATATCTATTTAACATATTTCAAAGTTGGACCGAAAAACAACAGTAATGTGTAGTATGATGTTCTGTAAACAGATGTGACTCGCATACATTTTGATAGCGTTGCTACGTGACAGGTAAATCAACAATAAACAAATGAGGGCAAGATTATCGTATGATGTCCTGTAAACAGCGTTGCTACAACAAAATTGAGCCAAGTTTATCGTTTGAACAGCGGATTGGGTCGTCATCTAGGGGTCTAAATGGATCATTCTTTTTGAAGTAACAATAACTGGTCCAGTGTACCTGAACATGATAAGCATATTCGTCTTACCCGCCATTCATTCACTCTATGGAAATGAGGAATTTTGCTTCCAACAGGATGGTGCACCACCACATTACTACCGAGATGTACGTGCGTACCTTGAAAATCTTCTAAAGCACTGGATAGGACAAAGAGGTCCGGTTGAGTTTCCACCGCGTTCTCCGGATTTAACTCCGTTGGACTTCTACCTATCGGGAACTCTTAAGGATGTTGTATACCGTAGAAAACCAGATACACTGAGAGCACTTCGGGAAGAAATTGAAACGGCAGTGCTACAATCGCTGAGGACAATTTTGCTTAGTCAGTAGTTCAAAGTACTCAGAAGTGTATCGAAGCCGATAGTGTGCATTTTGAGCAACTGTTGTAACTGTAAAAGTCTAAGATGATTAGTGCTCAATCATTTTCTGTTTGTGTGAATTCAGTTTTGTTGTGTTAACGCAGTTTTTTCTTTGATTGAAGTGTGTATACATTTTTGGCACCCTCTGTATATTTTACAGAGGAACTTAGATAGCGCAAAAATGTACAGCTCTAAACTACTCATATCTTATACGATGCTAACACTGATTATACATAAAAAAATTGGGAGTCTCTAATGTTTGTGTAATGTTTAATTCAGATATATAATTATATTTTATTCTAGCGGGCATAGTTTTCTGACAGGTACCATTTATTTTAAAATGTTACAGTTCTTCATCGCCAATCGTAGAAAGTTTATATCTTTATAGTTTGCTCTCTCTGTTACATGCATATATTTAGTAACCATAACAGACAAGTGCAAAATGTCGCAGTTCCATTAGTTTCTTGCTGCATACTGCGTTTATCATTCAACAATATGACAGTGCACTCTTCTAACACTATGCTATTAGCATTCTTCTCTGTTTTTATCACCTTGACAAGTTAACTTCATGAGTTTTCAAGAAATCGCAATTTTATAGCAGGAAAATGAATATGAAAAGAATATATGCCAGTTTAGTATGAAATTATGGATATTTTACAAGTATAGGATAAGTTAAGAAATTAGGAGAATGTCTGCTTTAATAGAGAAATATATGGGTCTAAAAGTGGGAGTAAAATTTCTTGCAAAATTAAAAATTAGTGGGAGCTGCGAAGTACAGTATTTCTGGGCTATAAAAAGGTGTGATGCGTTCAATGTTTCGAAAGTAGATATATATACAGAAATATATGCAAAAGACTAGTGACATTTTTCTTCAGTGTAAGATGAAGGTGGGTTTTTACCTGTTAACATCATCGACTTATCATGTCTCAGAATATAGATTGAGCTGAAGATAATTTAAAAATCGTTAGTGTTATCAAAGTCAAGAATTATGCCTCTACTATATATGGATATCATTGCACGTCAGATACTTTGCACTATATCAATATAAAATGAACGCTAAACAAACATGTGGGCAATATCTCGATATACTTAACCATGACAGCAATGCCACAAAGGCACAAAGAATCCAAGCACATGGTCCTAGATGAGCTGGTTGCCTTATGTCCACAAAGTTATGGTAGTCTATTTTAAAAGCTGCTGCGCAGTTTGTTTCTAGAAACAATATTTATATACAGATGCTCAAGTGTGAACATTAAAAGAAAGGTAATATTACAAACAATATCCATATGTAAATATGTCGGTGATCTTCTGTTGCTTTCCTCGTCCAATATGAGAGTAGATGATGTTCTGTATTGTTTGCATGGAGCACTGCATTTGAACAATTGGATTGATGAAAGTACGAAACAGGCAGCTAGTCACTTTATGCAGTCAAAGGTTTAAGTTGAAATATTACATTAAGTTAGAAGCTGTTTGTCTTAAAAGTATCCCCCCTTTCCACGCTATAGTAAAAGAAAGATTCCGTTTAGCAAAGTCGTTCCGAATTGCCCAATTGCACATAAATCATAACTCATCAGTTAAACATATTTTTCTGATCTTCTTAACTTGTGTTTCCCAAGGTAGAAAAAAGCCTTTCAACATTTGTATCAACTATACCTCAAGTCGGTGGGTTAAAATACATTTAATTAGTGAATAAAACTCATTTTTGAACCCAAACGAGCTTCCGCTTTCAGCTTATTTCTTATTCTGTATTTATACAGATAAATACCACATTTCTCCCTAATGTTGTGTTAAATATGTTCTTGCATCCTTAAACCGAGCAAGCACAAGGAACTGAAAATTATTAATTATATATAATGACAAACTTTACGGAAGATAGATCATATAGAGAGGGTATTTTGTTGTAAGGAACACGTGTTTGCTGACAATCCCTCATATGTTGTGAATGGTTTTTAGAGTTCTATAAACTCTGTCTTTCAGGCGCACCTACAGGCAAAAACCACACACTTCTAAATCTGGTGAGCGAGAGGTCCACGCTTCAGCTTAATTAGTGTATCTTCAAACACTTCCGTAAATTTCATTCATGGACTCCGCTGCTGCACGAGCAGTTACAGGTTCTACCATCCACACGATCTCTTCTTGTGTAAACTGCTGAAAAAATGGGGTCAAAATATTCTTTCTGAATCTATTGCCGTCTTGTAAAAAAATCACAACGATAATACTCTTTGCGCCAACAGCACACCAAACTTCAACTTTCCTGTCATAAAGAGGGGTTTCCTGTACACGATGGGGATTTTCGTATTATGTTTTTAATGTTTTTAATTGTTCACATGGCCGTTCCGGTGAAACCAGCCATAGTCTGACAAGAACGGTGAGTTGGGTCCATTACACGTTCATTCACTGGAAAGGAAAGAAAGAAAGAAAAAAAAGAAATAGAAAGAAAGAAAGAAAGAAAGAAAGAAAGAAAGAAAGAAAGAAAGAAAGAAAGAAAAGGAAAAAGAAAAAAACACTCAAAACAATGCACTCTTGTTGCCACTGGAACGCATTTTTAAACAATAGGCAAGTGTAACTTGTACTGTTTGAGGTCTTAATAATTTTGTTGCTGTGTGTACAGAACCCACTGAAACCCCCCCCCCCCTTATTGTGCTAATTTCGGGAGTGATTTTATTGGCGAGCCTTGAAGGTTTGCTCCAATTTAGTCTAGTTTATTCTCTGCTAAAACTGTACGTTTTCACGCACGCGCGCGCGTTCCCCCCACTGATCCACAGAATCATTTTTTTTTTTCCCCCGCAATATCGCCAATTCCCTTTTTGGAAGTCCAGGGAACTGCAAACGAAGTTCTGCACGAACCCGACGAGATGATTCGTATTTGTGGTAATTTTACACATTGCGCTGCTCTAGTCAACGGTCCTATCTTGGCGAAGCTCAACTACTGCACTGCTTCGATGCGACGTTCAAGGACAGGAGGGAAGATTATTACGGGTAGGGAGCACCGCTTGCAGTCCCGGAATTCAAACCACTGCGCGTGTGAGAAAGTTTTTACGTGAAAGCTCTGTAGTTTGTAAGCGAAAGTTGCATGCTTTATATAATTTGTAAAATATTTCCAAACCTCAGGAAATAGACTGAAATATGGCATACATCGATAACATACAAACCTTTTTCCTCCCAGAAGTCAGGTAAATAAACAGGTTAATAATTGCTATCCTCATGGTATAATTACTACCAAATCATAAAATAAGGGAAATTGCAAGGACATGTATAATAATGTAGTTTAAACGATAATAGTTTATTATCATACAACATATTTTACAAATAGGCAGTCTTTAGTATGAACACACACGGTTATTTTTACAATATTGATGTACAAAACAAATAACTTATTTGCTACGTTTGATGTATGAAAGTTCATCAGAGTACACATTTATAAGTCTTAAGCATATTGGCCTTTTTACACAGTTGGAAAATGTATAACGTTTATGTTAGATAAGTACACAAATATGTGTCCATCGTACATATTCCTTTCAGAGATCAAAATATTGAAGTACCCCTGATATTAAAATGAATATAAAATAACTTGAAAAATGTAACTACTTAATTTCATTTACAATTAATAGAATTAAAAAGAAAAAAGGAGAATAAATTTAAAAAAAAAGTCTTCTCTCTTAACATTGTTGACTAAAGTTGGAAATTCAACAAAGGAGGTAAAAACAGCAGTTAAAATCCACAGGCTGCAGATAATGGTTCCGTCTCGTTCTGTTCGTCGCATTATCACGCTGCATAGATTTCAATAATCTTTTGTTCCTATTCCTACCCAACATGTACTCAAACTTTTATCGATATGTTCCGACTGTTACGATTTTTCAGTTTGCTAGTACATATGTTTCATGTCTGAAGGGGCTCCTACTTATTATCGTATTAATCTAAATAGACATATTTGGAAGACGGGACTATCAAATTTTCGAAATCTGTGTATGCCTCTCTCTCCTTTATCTTCTGATGTTATCAACTGCAACAGTAATAGCGTAGAAAAGTAACTCATAACAAGACACTGTTGTAAAATATAGCTATTTTGTAATTTGTTTACGACTGACCTTGGATGCATCAGCTAGAACTTTACAGTAATATATTTTGCTTTTAATGAGTTTAATAATTACATTTGTAAACTAACCAAATAAGGCATTTGATGTTGATAATAATAGTGTTTATTATATAAAATAAAGTTTGGCTACTAAAAGATATGCTCCAATACTATACTTTGCTTTAAATGATTGCATTTAAATCCTTTTGCTGATGGTTCAAAAATCTTTGCTGCTAATAACTTACCACATTCTTTTTCTGTAATATTATTCGAGTTACTGTTTATAATATTGCGACCTCGCCGCTTGTATCGCTTACCGCAATCATTTACGTTTTCCTGTCAACAACTACACGAGTGGTTTCACGCTCAATGGCAAAGTTAGCTGAAACAGGCAATTTTAAGTAAAATAAAAAGTTAGTAGCCAAGACAGAGTCATGGAAAAGGACAACGCAACTAAACTAGCAAGAATTTGGTGACTAACGAAACAGTTTTTAAGAGCCTAATTTACATTGCAATTTATATGATAGACCTGGGTCAATCCATATTTTGTTTCGAGAGGAGAAGGCATAGTTGCACACGCGAAATGTCTGTTTTAAATTAACCTTACATACCACCTCATGAACACTAGTCTAAATTTCTTCTCTTTTTCAAACAACTACATTGTTCGACATAAATTTGAAATAAACCTGTGAATAGCCTAAGGTTACAATAAGAAATAAAAAGTTCTTATTTTTCTTTCACAGTTATAATAGACTATCTACTAGTGCTAGTGTAGATAACGCGCATGCGCTAAATTGTTTAGGTATTGTACAGCAGACGAGACTAGTTGAATATCGTTGAACCTCTACTGAAACATATTAACTAAGGTGCATAACTCTAATCAGTTGGCCAATAAAACATATTCAGACAACATAGCTGCACTAAAAATAGTTTACTTTCCACTGCCTAGTTCCTCTGTTGTAAAACCCGGGTGTCCCAAGGAGAACCTTAACACATGTCAAGATTCCCTTATTTAATGCTCAACTAATGTAATTAAATTGACGATATACTCTACAGTCTCGGAATTGCCGCTAGTTACGACCTTATTGCAAGTTGTAGGTGTTCTCTACCATTGCACTCGTTTCATAATTTTATGTGATATGTGGATTAAACACTAATAATACACTTTACTGTGTGAAGCACCAGAAGTGGCACATAGTCTTGGTCCCTTAACAGACAACGAATATGGGCAATTTATTACAAATCTTAACTTTTGGCACAGTTTCATCTTGGTTTCCACACGTCTTCTTTGCAAGTTTAAAATGTCTACACAATAGTCCATTAACACAATATATGTACAAGATATGCTGATTAAATACAGTTGATACTTCAGAAGAAACACATTTAGTAGATAGAGAATCATTTACAGAAGGGAAAGCAACTCACTGAAGGACCATATCGCCTAAATGGACTCTGGCTCCTTAACACGTTTTGGCATCTGACATAAAAACACCAAGTTGCCAACCCTTAGTATTGATGTTTATTTCTTAAACCGTTCAAAATGCTCAATAAAATAAGAATTCATAAACATATTTATATTTTATTTAAATGTGAAACTATATTCCAAGATGTAGCATCTCTATTGACAAATTTCCGCGCACAGAGCTAGCAGTACACTCTACCCTAGCGTGTTAGAGAAGGGTGATAGAAAATCACTGGTTTCTTAAGGATTAGGTATAGTGTGCGTGATACTTGAACATTTCGGTGTTTGGTTAAGAAAGGTAGAAAATTGGCTTCTTTATTGGCATAAGGGATGAACAGACTTACTTTGATAACTTCAATGCATGCTCTTATAGAAGGTAGACGAATCTGAAAATACAAATGAAATTTGGCATAGAACGCCAAAGAGGACACACATTTTGAGTTCAAGGCTTTTACAGGTGAACTTCATGACAACGTAAATGGACGAGTATTCGTTTTGTTTGTAGTTTTTATTTTTCGTATTATACTTGTCTATGGTAGGATTTAATTTTCTAATTCAAATTCAACCTACGCGGTGTTATTTTATGTGAAATGTTTCTCAGGTAAAGGTAAAATAAGCTCATAAATGACGCAAAAAACAAAACGATTGCGTCATGCATGCGCAGTGCGCAGAACGTTTAAAATGATTCGCGTAAAAGTTTGGAGAAAATGAAATCTAGAAACAATTGTCGCTATAGATTTTAGTTTTGACGATAAAACATCATCTAACACTTATTTGCATAATATTTGTTATATTTAGACTTTCAAGAACACCATTTAATTGTACACAGACTAGCAAGTGAATGTTCGAAAGAACCCTTAAATTTAAATCCCCAGTAAAATGCGTCCCTTTTATATCCACTTTTCTAGAGCTAAGTACGCAAATACAAATACTTGAGGCGTTCCTAGCAATTGTTACAGCACGAAGTCAGCAAGCAAATATATTTTTGTGAACTTTTGCAACGAACCATGATATCCTGCAATAAAATTACAATCAAATGTAGTTTAAGAAGAGTTTGTGTTCAATTCGGTTACTGCTGATGGGAAATGAAACGAATTAAAGACAATGCGACGATCCCCCTAGATTTAAATCCGGGGTATTTTTATTTATAGAGTTTGAAAAACAAAGGGCCTACCAACAGTCCACATGACTGGAGACACTAAGGCATAACGAATAGCGGGGAATTTCTTAAAATATTTTCAGACGTCATATCTGAAAGACATTTTGGACGTCTATGGTGCTGGATGCAATATTAATTATGACTAATATCGTAATAAAGATTAAATGCCTGCTAATAGTTCCGAACGCGCGATTCATTCTCCTCGGCAAGTGACAGTGTCCTTTCGGAGTGATGTGATGGCGGCAAGACCAGTTCCTGATTAACTAACGAAATGGAAATCCTATATAAAACCGAAGGATCCTCATCAGTAAATGGGAAAGGAAAAAGTTCAAGCAAACGACTTGCTAAGTTCACATGTCATGCCTTTTTGTACACAATTAGCTCTATCATTTGCTCCCAAACACCAGAGAGACTGAGGGATTTGCCAATGGTGAACGGAATCAAGTAATTAAACATTTAATAAATTATTTCAACTTCTCCCAATAATTTGCTTCATTAATCCTGCTATCCGAATGATTTACGTCACAACGACAACGTTTTATTTCAGAGAAATATAATGCTTTCAGGGTTTGAGCTTTGAACGGTCAAGAATAGAACAGTATAAACTTCCGAGAGACTTGCTCGTTGAAAGTGTTAGATTAGTTTGAAGTAATTAATCACAGCACTTTGATATGATACCACAAGGAAAAGGTTCTTCTAGTTGGTTTGCTGGTACACCGGTTGGTACTGTCCATGACCTAATCTGGAGAGGGTGTAGGTCTGCTGACAGGCCATCACAAAGTTACTGTAGCTGTTGGGAACGCTTTCCGCTAAGTGGTCGCCGCTGCACATGACTGCGGACTTGCTGGAGTGTGGAGAGGACCTGTTAGGGGGAGGCGGAGGCGGTGGCTGACCTGTCGACATGGAGGACTCGGTAGGAGCACCCGAGAGACGGCAGCACTCCCTGCAGCTGGAGCAGTTGCTAGCGGAACCGCTGTACATCACCGGGGACTCCACAACAGGAGAGGATACAGCGCGTCTCGGCATGCTTTTGTAAGTCTGGGGAAAAACACAACACTTAAAAAGTATCTCTACAATGCACATTTCTCTGTAACTCGTAGAAAATAATGCAGTTTTAATAAGACAATAAGTCTTTCATTTCATATTCAAGTAGATTCGATTAAACGTGTACATAAATGTGATACAACTGAACAAAATCCACTGAGGTAACTTGGGTAGCCTCAAATAAAATAAATGCTATAGTTATTTTCGGAAGAAGTATTTTTTACACTGTTTTACATCTGTTACTGTAATTAGGGCATTTTAAGATTAATCAAATTATTTTAATGTGCAATTTCCAAAGAGCTGTAACCAAAACAACGAAATAGGATCATATGAATAATGACAAAATAAAATGGAAATGATCAATAGGATATTACAATCATTAAAAAAATATTTAAATAGTTATGGAAACGAGATTGCTCAGCTATCAAAGAATATCATTCCAGATAAAAAACAAAAATTAGCTACCCATAAAGGCTTAAGAAAAATGCTTTATCAAAATAGAAATGGAACGCGAAAAGCAGAAACCAAATTAGATAAAAAGGGTAAATTTTGCTCAATTAATGATGCAATACAGCAGCTCCCAAACTCTTTGAAGAGGCGCTTCACATTTGACCAAAGATTTTGTTTGCGAGCCCCCAAATTACGATACCTAACTGCTATCTAAAAACAGAAAGCAGTAGAAATATTACAAAAAGTGTTATATACAAAGAAATACCAAACAGAAGTACATGACTTAGCATGAAATGAAACCTTTCTGTATATAAACGCAATTTTTAAAACTTAAAACATTTTACTGGTAAGGAGATGTGGCCAAAGTTATTTTCGAAAATTTAAATACTGCGTAGTATTGGATCACTGAATTATCAACAGGGGAATGCATCAGCGGATAAGCGTTCGTTCAAGACCAGGCGGGCAGCACGAGTTGGGGAGAGCGAGATTTACCGAACTGCTACATTGGCCCCAAGTATCACTTCACTCAGTGTCATTCGAGTAGTGAAAGAAAACAATCTTTATAGTCTCATAGTAATATCTGCATTAATAGCTAATACTAAGTTCTAATTTTATTTCACAACGAGGGTTTATTTATGATTCATATGTACAATGCCTACAATAACTGCAGTTTGTACGGCTTTAGGTACAGACGGTATTTGAGAACTCGCCATACTGTTGGTTGAGGAATGTAAAGTACCTTTCTTGCTCGTGCTGTGGGTTCATATCGTAAACTGTAGGAATACGCTCGACATTTTCATTCGATGTGCGTGGACGTCCCGTGCTTTTCCGTTTGCAGATGCAACATCATCTTCGAATTTTCGATGCCACTGGTAAATCTGCTTATGCGCAGGCGGTTGTTTATTAAAGTGACAGCGAAAAGTCCGTTGAACGCCAATAATGAACTCTATTTTTGCTTATTGCAGCACACAAAATGTTTTTCCTGTTGTGTCGCCAATTTACTACAACTAATATGCCAAGCAATAGCGTCAGTGCGGTCATATTGTTGTTATTTTTTTTATTGATTTATTTACGGACACTTTATCAGCTCAGGTCATCAGCGTCCCATTCAACTCAGGGCGAGAAACGGCAGACAAATTTTGCTCAGAGGTCTCTCTTTCAGGCTTGAGGTTCTTTATCGTGCCGTAAATGTACGACACGGGACCCATGGCTTTACTTCCCTTCCGAAGGAAGCCATACTTAGGATTTTTACGCCCGAAAAAAATCCATCGGTTCTGGCCGGGTTTGAACCCGCGATCTTGGGTTTAGGAGGCTAGTATGGTAACCACTACACCACCAGGACCGACAGTGCGGTCGTGATTGTAACTTCTACCTGGACGGTTCAAATTTTAAACTTTTGTCTGTCCAGGAACGTTGGAATTATAGTTCTACCTTTTGTAATTTGGAAGAAAGAAATGCTTGAAATCTGTTCCTTCTTTTTGAATACCCTGTATTTACAGAGTTTACTCTGCTGTAAGAGAAGAGAAAGTTCGTTGTGAATGAGTTCCAGTGCGACAATTTTAATTTAGCAGAACCACACACTTTAGACCAATTAAAAATAGTGCCCTTAAGTTGGAAAAGAAAAACGCGAAGAACAATTAAACATCATCAAGAGATAAATTTAATGAATGAATAGTGTTTAACGCCCGTTTTTGCTACAGAGGCACCACAGGCGTTGGACATTGATGATACATGAGATGAAAGTATATATTGGGAAAAGATTTATTTTTTAAGGAAGGAATCGTTCCAGGCCTAAGTTTAGGGTAACTCCCCGGCATTTGCCATTTATGAGGACTGAGGAAAACCTGGAAAAAACCTCAGTCAGAGAGGAGGTCCTGGCGGTATTCGAACCCAGACCTTCCGCTCACAGTCCGTGCCTTAACGACCTCGGCCTCTCGTGGCGGAAAATTTAATTACTCAAAGAGAATAAAAAATAATGGGTAATTTCATAAGCGCATGCCATAAATACTGTATGTAAAATGAAGACTGGCAGTTTTAGAATCTTCTTGCATGTATAACTTTTAAAGTGTGTTGGAATTAATTACACTGTTACCATAGTGTTTTCATCACCGACTTTTGTGTTGTCTTGACCGCCCTCCCAGACCTTCGGTTGGCCACAAGCAATGATTTATTGGTTCATTTACTGCACACCTCCGAGTCTGTCATTAGATAATTGGATGGCCCGATAGTTTACAAGGCCGATGGATTAAATTAGTATAACCTAAATATAAAATAAACATATTTATAAAGAAATTAGAATTTAGGTACACGAAAATGAACAAGAAAAAATTTAATTCTTGCAGCACATTCAGAAAACGTATATGTTTAATACAGTATTTATGGTTATTTTTGCGTATGTATAATTAAATGTTAGCTTTTGGAGCATTTTTCATATGAAACTAAAAATAATTACGTACCATAGTCACAAAAATTGGTAGTGAAGTTGTTTTATAAAGTTGTGTTTTACTGATTGAAATTCCAATAAATATTAAGGCGAACCCATTGAAAGATGTATTCTTGGAATTGAAAATAGACTTTATCCTAGAATGTAGATCAGTTTGTCATAAAAAAGATGCAAAAACTTACAAAATAAGCTTTGAATATTTGATATCAATAGCAATTTCTCATATGTAGAACCTTTTTCTGGTTTATGACATCAAATCCAAGCCTTGAACATGAAAATATATTATATAGGCATCGAATATATAGCCCATTTGAGAAACCTATTTCTTAAAAATAGACATTTATTCCCATAAACGAAAACTATTTTTACTGTGTTCCTAAATATAAAATTAACATATGCAAATAAGACTTTTTTTAATATTATTTTGTAAATCCACTCAAACTTCCCAAGGAGTTGCGAATCACTGATCTAGTACAGATTTCGTATACGGAATGATGCTTGTCAGGCAAGATTTCTCAATGCGCACTAGTACAGAATGAATAACCCAGTGTTCTTCCTAGTAGCTAGTGAAATATCCACGTTTTCGTTTCTATGAAAGAGGAAACCTTGCAGTTTTTTTTTTCCTAATATTGTAGGAATTAAGTAGGGAGGGGTTCAATGAACTATGAAAAAACTTGATGTTTGTGTTTCTCGCCTTTGTATGAAACACGGTCAGGTTATATTATGATTTCCAGTACGGATTTGCTAACGGTCTGTTTATTCTGTATCTAATCTATGACTCAATATATATTTTCTACTCCACAACATGCATTATTCATGATTCATATGTATTAACTCAGTCAGCTCGGCAAGTTAAAATACGATTTGAAAAAAGATTCCCGGGTATAAAAGTTCCGGACTGAAAATAATCTATAATTTTTATAATAAATGTTAGTCCATGAGTAGTATTCATTCTAAGAAACCTAACAGAAACTTAAGAGTTCTTACTGAAGAAACGTTACATGTCTAGCTTTTAAATTGTTAAATTTAGAACCACATAAAATAATTGTGTCACATGTAAAAACAATTTTGACCCCATTTCTTTACAGAATTAACTGACAGGGAGCATGATTTCGCCTTTTTTCAACAAGACTCTATGGTAGCGAATATTTCGATAAGGGAAAATTCAAGAGTGTTTCAGAATGACAAAGTTAATAGTAATAATTTGTGGCCTTGGCGTAATACATTCCGACTTATATCTTGGGAGAAAATTTAAAAATACGGAATAGAAGACAAACTCTCAAATCCTGAAAGAACAACAAAATATCCGCAAGGAAATAGTTCACTCTAGTTGAATTACGAGTGGTGGATAGTTTTTTAAAACGGCACCATATATATATATATATATATATATATATATATATATAATGAAGCAGCAAACTTTCATAAAGTTGGTAAGTAAATAATATTAAAGTAGTTAAGGAAACTGTTGTATGTTTATGTCAACACCACAGACAGTAACGACCACCGCTATAGTCTGTAGGTCAAACATTGCAACTTGGTTCATAGTTCACTGGGTCAGCTTATACTACTTCCATCATATAATAAATTATTTTTATGAATATTTCGGAAATTAAAACTAATTGTTTCAGTAGAAAGTTGTCTATATAGACAAACGTCACATCATTTTGCTCATCGCTTACCTGAGATCTGCTGAACTGTTGAACACCACACATTTGCTGTGATGGACTTGGTGACGCACGGTGCCAGTTTCCCAGTTCTGACATAGCCTTCCTCTCAGCTTCGTTCTCCAGAGTGTTTCCATCTCCTTTCGCAGAAAGAACTTGTTATGACTATTTAAAACATTTTTATTTCTCAAGATGTGAAGTTTTAAAGTTGAGGATAAGGGACAGGTTTCAATTTAATGGCTATTGCAATTGATGTGAACTATACCATGGTCTATTATACCCTTATAATAGTTGGAGTTTTCGCCCTCGGAGTTTCAAAATTTAATTTATTGTCAGATGTCGACATTAAATAATAGGTCCCAATAAGTGATAGGTACATGCTCCGTTCTCACAAATCAGACAAATAAAGTGCTAAGATTAAGTGCAAATCAGGAATTTTTTGGAACAAATATAACTAAGTTTTTCTCGCAGGATAATGTTGAAGGCATTGCACTTTTTAGAGTACATTGAACTATTTACGGACGAAGAATGTACGGGGGATGAAGAGGTGGGCACAAGTATAGCAGGACGAAAAAAAAAAAAAAAGTAAATTTTGATTAGCAGTCCATTATTGCTGACCTATTAAGGTCTTCAAAATAAAATTTCAAATGAAAAATTAGGCTAGAGGCAGTATGGCGTATGATATAAAGCGAATATTATCAAACTAAAATAAACTTGCCCCATAGACCCAAGACCGTGGGTTCAATTCCGGCCAGGGTACATGGATCCTTAGTATGGCTTCCTTGGCAAGGGAAGTAAAGCCGTGGATCCTGTGTGGTAGATTTACGGCACGTAAAAGAACCTCAAGCCTGAAATAAGAGGCCTTTGAGCAAAACTTATCGGTCATTTCACGCCCTGAATTAAATGGGCCGCTGATGACACGAGATATTAAAGAGAGTCTGTAAATATCAATAAAAAATAAACGCAAATAAGAACTGAGATAAAATAAGTTTGCCCTATTGTAGTTATCTGTAGGAAACCTAAGATAAACTCCCTATTATTAATAGCAAGGACTTATCTGTTGCTATGTGCCAGCTCCCTGTTCCCTTCATTCCTTTTTCATCTCATCCACCTCCCCGTGTCCTTCCTTTTGATTGTTCGACAATAGTGTGAAAGCGTGTAGCATCATGATACGTCAGAGCCTTACTCCGGTCTTACTATGAGCGTGCCTCCGACTTTTTACGTTAAAGATAGGGTGATCCCTGCAGCTGCAGTCCCGAACGGCAGCGGAGAAAGGCGACTAGTAGCCAGCGAACAAACTAAAAGTGTTAGTGTGGTGTTATATTATCTTTTTGTTAAACCTAACCTAACCTAAAACTACAACCTAGGTGTTGTCCTCCCTAAAAAGTAACATTTCTAACGAACTGGTAGAAAGAAAATCATGATGTGCAGCTTGTGTAGTCATGAAGCTGCCACGGAATTTCTTTTATTTGAGCATTTAGAAAAAGTAACATTTATTAACGACAGAGTAGAAAAATTATGTAGATTTCAAGAGAGAGAAAAAAAAGCTTGCCAATTGGGGGATCCCATGACCTTCGCGTTATAAGCTCGACGCTCTAACCAACTAAGCTAACAGGCCTACATTTATATCAAAACAATTATCCACCAGCAGGCTCCCCTTGGATTTCGACTTATTCCGAGGGTTTCGGAATTGAAGAATTTGCTTTCTCTCCTGCCGTTTGAGACTGCAGCAGGAACGTCCCTGTCTGTAGGGTTTTCTGCTCTGTCTACAAAATGTCTTTACACGGGTAAAGACATTTAAATTTTGTAGGATCGTTGCTCCTTCTCCACGCTTAACCCACTGCCCAAGGCATTTTGTATAAGTTACATATAATTCATTGTAACTATTTTATTATCAGGTGCTTTCCTTATTATGTTAATAGGGTTTTCAGGTGTTTGTTTCTGTAAATGTAAGGCAACCACATTTTATATTACTGTTTTGTGTCACTCTCTTGTTGTATTTTAACATTAATTTTGTTTGATGTTCACGCTGAAGGCACCATGCGATTGCCTACCGCAATGGTCAATGCACTGTTATTGAATATTGTATATTTCATTAAACTATCTTTCCAGGCCAAATTTTGGGGAGCATTCCTTTGCGGTTTCCTAAATTTGACTGGATGCGCAGGCATGAACAGAGGGATGCCCTGCAACACCTTGTGTTAATTATAAAAAAGTGCATTTGTAGACACTAACAGGCTGAAATCCATTTATTAATTTTGAAAAAAAAAAGCTAATTTCATAGTAAATTGGCAAGAGTACAATAGGATTTTTAAAATAAGAAAAATTACAGATTGTTATAATAAATAAGAACACAAGGATGATCATTGTTATTGTACGTGCAAAAACATATTTTAGTTACAAAGCTTGTCCGTGCACGCGGCGGACTACAGCCGGCGGCGATCGTGCTTTCAACTCCGTTTCCGGCCCCTTTGTCACGTTCTTGAACTTCGCTCTCTGAACCAGTTTCCTGCCTAACGTCAAAGATATTCAGACAGGTGAAACTTTTCTTTTTAATTATCCATAACGCCCGTTTTTACTACTGAAGCACCACAGCGTTGGACACTGATGGTACAAGGGATGAAATGATAAATTAGGAAAGGATTTTTTTAAGGAAGGAAACGTTCCATGCCTAAGTTTAGGGTACCTCCCCGGCATTTACCATTTATAAGGACTGAAAAAAATTTGGAAAAAATTTTAGTCATGGAGGACGGTCCAGGTGGGATTCGAACACCAGACCTCCCGCTTATGAGTTCGCCCTTTAACGACCTCGGCCACTCGTGGCGGTACAGTTGACAGTAAGAAAAATATTTTTAAGGGTAAAATTAACTTGAATATTAATCAACTCGTATGTATGTGTGCAAAATCTATTCCGTACTTTCCTAAACAATCGTTTGCTTCTAAAACTACAGTTTACGATATTATTTAAAATATAAGCGAAATCATGGCGATTTAATAGAGAAAACCTAAACGATACGGGTGAAAAATGTTGAACATCCGTTAAAAAAATAACAAAATTCCGAAATTATGGTGACTGTATTCAACAGTCAATGGAAATGTGATTTCTCGATAAAACACCTAATGAGCCCAGACAGGAAGAAGTTTCAGGACTTTATACGGGTTGCACAATTGAAAATTGATTTTGCTGCAGGTAACGATTCAATGTCGCGCGTTCGAATCTCTCCTTCGTTTCTGTTACGCAGATGCACGAAACACTTTTATCGAGCTAAGAGACATGCCTGAATACTTTTGAAAAGATTTTGAGTCACTCGCCTCAATTTATCCTCTCATATATTGTAAACTACCTGCCAGATAATTTTATATCAGATATAGCAGTAACTTTATATAAATGAAGATGCAGCAACTGAGCTTCATACGTACTGCTGATACCTACACCAATTTTCTGGTTCAATAGTGTTAAAAACTATCGAAGAGCAGTTTATAATCGATAGCCTATTTCATCAAGATTTTCCTGTGTTAAAATCCGGATTTTGTACAATTTCTTTTTCACATAACAATCATAAATTTTCTTTGTTCCACGTATATCTGAATCTCACATATAACAACATATACAGGTATATAATAAAAATTATTCACGTGCATTTCATAAATAAAAAAAAAACAAAAAGTTGGGGTCATAAACACAACTGAGCAATCTTAATTGCCTCTGCCTAACTTCGGTCAGCCAGCTTCCACTACCGTTTACAAACTTCGGTTGCGTAGCGAAACGATGTCGTGGTAAATGCAAGCTTGTATACATGACCTAGGAGGTGAATCTGCTATGCTTAGTAGCACAGACATAAATTCCATGTGAGTGGACAAGATCCGATATTTGCTTTAGAGCCAAAACTTTGCAAGATGATGAACTCTTAAACAAAGGAAGTGAATAACAATATCAAGTTGTAAAGCAATAGATTTGAGTTGGTAGTTGATATAGCGGTTAGTTTAACCAAAAACAAAGTAATTGTCAAATAGTATGTTAAATAAAATATTTCACTGATTTATAGATCATTATTAACGCTTTCCGTTTTCTGTTTCTTTCATTTTATAGCTTTTTATTTCAAACACAGCTTGTTTGTCAAAAATAAATAAAAGTTTGTTTTTTTTCTGCAAATATTTTCCCTATTCGATCTTTAACTTTTAATACCTGACATGGGAAAAGGAGAAGCAAATCATTCCAAATTGATGTCACAAGCCAATTTGCGATATATGCCATGATACAGTTTTCTTTGTATGGTGTTCGTCTTGTTCCTTGCAGGAATAATTGGGTAATATAGCATCTGACACTTTCGTACAATTTGAATAAGTGCGATTTGTAGAATTGTTTCATGAAATGAAATAATACATAGTTTGTTCAATGTTACTTCCTTTTCCATGAAAGCATGTGTAGGAAACTTTGGAGATAACTTAAAATTATATTTAAAATATGTGATCAATGTTCTTCACAGCCTCAACTTACCTGAAGGTTGTCCATATTCACTGTAGTGACCTGGTAAAAAATATGTCTCTGAGTAAATATTCCTTCCAGCAGAAAAGCTCGACGAATATGGTGCTTCTTTAGCACAGTTGTTGCTTGGTCCCTGAAAGGTAAAATATAAAATAGTATTAGCTTTTAAGAATGGCAAAAGATAAAATTTGCATATAATGAAACACTGGATTAGATACATAGAGAAATCGTCTGCCACCCGCTCCCACACTTCAAATCAACACAAGTGGGAATTTTTCTTTGCAAAAGAAAGATTTGACCATCCTTATTTTACCACTCGCATGGCAGACCAACTCACCAGAAGACCTCTGTTACAGTGACCTTCAGATGCACAATTTCTAGCAATAGAAATGTTTCTCATGCTCTGCAAAAATGTAAGGCAGTTCAACTGGACCATCCAGTATTCCTGGAGGAAAACTTCAGGATATACTGCATTGAAAGAAATATGAGCTTACCTGTATTCACCGTCAATAAACATTGCTAAGAAAAGTATCCATCCATTGCATTATTAAAATGATTAGGATAAAATA
The DNA here is from genome assembly GCA_030762175.1 of Metallyticus violacea. NCBI lineage: Eukaryota > Metazoa > Arthropoda > Insecta > Mantodea > Metallyticidae > Metallyticus > Metallyticus violacea. The sequence goes on from CM060839.1 coordinate 93,327,969, forward strand.
AATCTAGTTTTTTGTATATTAGGTAAGGACTTTTTGACGTCGATTTGTCCCTTGAATGTATGGAGTTCTCCTTCACACATCTGTGCACCAAGTTGCCTATACAACAAGGCTGAGCTGTAGCAAATGCGTTAAGGAAATGCTGAGTCGATATTGTGTACACTTTGCTAGTACAAATATAAAAAAAACACATGTTTAAATTGCATACCATAAACAGCTTCATGGCATTATCAGGGATGCACACTTACATAGAGTTTTGTTCTGCCAACGATGGTAGTGGTGGCATATGGCGCAGTGGTCGTGCTAAGTTCGCTGTTTACAGGAGGTTGTTGAAAAGTGGAAACTGCCTCTACTTCGGAATAGGCTGGGGTATTGTTGCCGACAGTGGAAACAACTTTCCCACTCCCCAGGAGTCTGGCCTCCACCTCCTTTTCGCTACAAGTAGAATTTCGCCACCGACTCTCGATCCACAATGACGATTCCTTTTTGTGCGTCGACGACGATATTAGAGGATGTGGTAGCCCCACTGCGGCCTTGAAACTCAGCGGCGTGGAAGCATCTGTAATTAAATTTGTGTTTTCCTGTAATGTTTCAACATTTTGCTTCATAGCAATATTGCGTGAGAATTAACAATTTTGATTCCGTGTTTCAAAATAATATTTCTTTACTTAATTTATACAGAATAGCGAAGCTGTTGCTAGGCGTTGTGTTTTCCGCTTGTTAATTCGTATTATGCCTCGTGTGTTTATGTACGATTCATATGCGTTAACTTAGTGTTGAAAGAATTATAGAATCAATTTTTTTTTAACATACGGTGGATTCTGTTACTTGATGAATCCCATACTAATAACTTTATTCAGAAAATTAACCGACAGGGAGTGTGATCATGCATTTTTTCAGCAGAACTCTGCCACAGTTCACACTGCGAATAATTCCTTGAGAGGAATTCACAAAGCGTTTCCATAAGACCCTCTCATTCTCCCGATTTAACAGCATGAGATTATTATCTCTAGAGTAAATAAAGCAATGCTGTGTACAAGACGAACCCGCACAAGAACTCAAATGTGATGTTGGAAGTTACCTGCATTTCTTAAAATGAACTACAGCGAGTAATGAATAATTTCCTAAAGAGAAGTCAATTCGCAAGGAGAATGAAGGGGGGCAGTTTCAACATTTCATTTGATAATTTGGTAAGTAATGAGCCTTTTAAATTGGTTTGTGTATTGTTGCACGGTTGGTTTTATTGTTTTACTCTGCTGCTAATCACAGAGATCGGGCTGTCCGGCTAACCCGGCTATCTGGCTAACGAGCGACGCGCTCGCCCGTACACAAAATACTCCTGGGGAAAACAACGCTGATCACACAATATCATTTCATTATAATAATGATTTAATTCTGTAATGCAGGCACAATCTAAAGGCAAACTTTCCTGGGAACTGAAATATCGAGAAGTAACAAAAAAGCAAACACCAGGCGTCCACTACGGAAATTTTTACCCGTCAAGCAATACTAATAAGAAAGTTAAATGTTGAAATAACTTGAATAGCATTAACAAAGTTGAATTAGAAATAACATGTGATCAATTAAATATCCCTTTAACTTTTTACTTCGCAACAGCTTCGCCCCTCTACTGGCGGACCGCTGATAGATCACACTGCGTTCTTACCCCTACCAGTGCAAGTAACTGTGTTATACGTACAGATGAACATTTCCTTCACAAACAAGATATGAGCGTACACATGGGGCGAGTTAGGCTATATGACGTCAGAGGAAGGGAGTTAAGACCCATTCACAACGAAATTAAACGTAACATAAAAACAAGACGTAACAAGTAAACTTAGATCTATTCACAATGAAAGGCGCAAACGTAAATATTAGCAAAAAAAACCATCAACTAACAGCTGATTGAAAATGGCTACTTCTGAGCACACGGCGTTGGAGTTTATGCATATGTAAAGTGCAGTAACTAATTTACTTGGAGTAATATGAGCAAGGATAGATTTCTTATAATACAATTAATTTTTTGTCCATTGACGCCCCTCTGTCTACAGAACCATTGATCTTCAGCTCTTTCCACCAGAGAGCCTTACAAACAGTAGCTGTGTTCTGATTGGCTGATTTCTTTAGTTTACGTTAGACGTTGACGCAAAACTTTGTACCTTGCAAGCTTCTCAGTTTATATATAATTGTATGTTTGTTTTTATGTTTACGTGATTCATTGCAAATGGTTCCATTACAATACATAGCATCTAGCTTTTACGTTTAAGTTACGTTTAATTTTCATTTTGAATAGGGGCTTAGAGTTCGTGACTATAATGTAGAAATCTGCTGTTGTTACATAGGAAGTTTAGGTTGTGCTGTATGGTTGATGCTAAGCCAACTTTCCGTCCATGGCAGAAATATTTCATCACCACTTAAGAGTGAAGACAAAGAATCGACTATCTGTAAGGGTATGAAAGCATGGCTGCCTCTTCTTTGCAAAGTTATACAGTTGGGAGAAATTAAAGTTGCCATAAAATTGTATTGATTATTGTATCTTTCCATTTTCAAAACTCCGATTATAAAATAACTTTCATTTAGAAATAAAAGACATAATTCAGCTTATCAAACAAATAATTAATTACTCCAAAAGTACATATTGCAGATTTGTCATAGTATATTAAGCTATAGTGGAGACAGTGGCAACTTTACCTCCATACTTGCTAACGGGTTCAATCCCGAGTGAGGTCGATGTTTTTCGGGCGTAAAAGTACTTCGGGGGGGGGGGGACTTAAGTCATAGGCTCCATGTTCAGATTTATGCGGGAAAAAAAGAATTTCCTGGACAAAGTTTCCAGCCATTTAAGGCCTGAGCAATACCTTAGGTTCCTACTAGATGGCAATGTAGGCAACGATCTTACCATCTATCACTTTACCCTACGTAAATAAAAGTTCCTTGGTGTAGTAACGCCCTCTTGAGAATCTCTATTATTCAACAGTCAGAATAATGGAAATTAGGTAAGCATGGAGTTTCCAGCATGCTATAATAGCATGTACGGGATCTATTAATAAAACAACCCAACTTTATGATTTTTTAAATTTGGCTTAGCTACACGTTACTGAACTTTGCCTCCCTCGAAGTTACCTCCCCCTCGATTGAGAGTTTTAGATTCTGAAAGCAGACCGATATATGTTCAGCGAGATTGCGCGACATTCTTTGTATAAATTTTGTTTAATCTCCTCAACTAAGTCGAATCTTCGTCCTTTCATTATGGATTTCATATTTGCAAATAAAAACAGTGCGAAAGTGCTAAATCAGGAAAGTATAGAGGGTGAGGTAGAACAGCAGTCTTGTTTTTCACGGAAAATGATGAATGCGCTGGTACACTATCCTGTTGTAAGATCCATAGATTGCTTCTCCACAGTCCAAATATCTTACTTATGTTGATAAAGAACATCTGTCGAAGAAAACGGTCAATAGTTCTTTGACGTTTGACCTAGCCCGATGAGTTTTTTGAGGTCTTGATGAAAATGTTTCAGTTCATTCCTATAATTGTGCTTGTGTAAGTGTAAGACCTTATTGACTGTCTTTCTGTTTTTGTGTCAACGGTGGAGGGAACACATTGCATAATGACAACATATAGCAGAAAGGTTATACGATAGGGAACTTTTCCGTGTCCTTTTTCAGGATGCTGCCATTAATTCTAGTCGTATATACACTTAGCATTGAGTAGAGCTTAAACAGTTATCTACTGTTATATTCCAATGAGTATCGCATAACGCAATTTTAATGTTATGCGCTGTTCATAGTGGTCCACCATCTCGATAATCATAAAACTCACACCAGGTGCAAAAAAGTAGAGTGAAACATGATAACAAACAAGCATCTGTTCGAGATCAGCGTCAATTAGTGTTATCAACTTCTAGCTGTATAATTTTGAAAGTTCGGATATTTTTTTAACAGACCTTGTATTGTGGTTTTTGATGTTAACTCGCTTGCTGACCAGGCATTGTAGATGGGTGGAAGCCTACAATGCTCGGCGGTATACATTAGGCTGAACAATGACAGGATAAGAGCTATCCAGACGTCGATTAGTGGTCCAAAGATATTACTTACGGTCGCTGGGATAGAAGCCGGTTTGCCTTGGTGGGAGGTGACACTTGAAACAGTTGTCGCTTGCTCCCGTTATGGAACTAGAGTCAATAGTTGATTTGTTTTATTTACGGACGATGTTTAAGAACTCGGGTCATCAGAGTCCCATTCAAATAGGGGCGTATTACAGTCGATACATTTTGCCCAGAGGCCTCTTCTTTCAAGTTTGAGGTTCTTTTACGTGCCGTAAATCTACGAATGGGTATCCACGGTTTCCTTTCCAAATGAAGCGATAATTAGATTTTTACGCCCGAAAAAATTCATCGATCAATTGAAGAAGCTATCAGCTTTGTCTCTTAATTACAATGTAAGTTTAAATTTGATAAATGTTTATTTTCAAAAGGAAATATGTTTACCTTTTTATTATTTCTAATTCTTCAAATATCGGCATAATGTATGAATGCTGATAGTTTAAAATGTCCCAGCGATCGAAATGGCAATCGTTGAGTACTTAAATGAGAAACAATTCATACTGAAAAGGAACAATTTTCAGCACATAATGTAACAATAGTCAGATAAGCGAGAGATTTTAAGCTCTAGTTCAATTAACTCACCATGAAGTGTAGAAAGCGTTGACTTTTTCACCAGTAGTTGCTTACAGCGAACAAAGAGCATTGCAGCAAAGAGCATCACCATAACAGCTACCATGCTACCCAGAAGAACAATGAACCAGGTCTCCGTAAAGAAATCATCGTGGGTGAAATCTGACTTGAGACTAGGATCATTAGACGCTTGAGACCTGTAAGCAGATTTTTGAAATTGACAATGCAATTATCAAATTTTCCTTGCAGTACTATACCACGTTTCTAAAAAGAGAGAGAAAACATACCTGTGATGTTGATCTTTGATCAAAAGTCGTGAAGAAGGATTTAATCGCAGCGTTGTGGCCACACTGGGCGGTCCCAGCCCTGCCCTTGTGGCAGCGTGAACTTGCACGATATAAGTCACGCTAGCGGTAATGTTAGTAATCAGCAAAGATGGCGTGGTAGCACTGACGGTCACATTCGTCAGGACTCTGCTATCCCAACCCGCCCTCACAACGACCTGCAATGTTGCCAGAAAACATTCAAGCTACTACCATGTTTAAAGCTAATTATTATTTACATTGAATGTGAAGAGAAATCAAAGCTGGTAATGGCTCTGGGTTAACCAAAGTTGAGTAGATTATTATGTGATTTTTTAAATATTGATTTTGTCTAAGGAAAGCCATCCATGTAGGTCGGAACCCATAGCGCGGATTTTATTGTTTATTTCGTTATTTATTAGCAAGAAATAATAATATTGTATTCATAGTAACTGTTCGAAGTGCCTGTACTCCCCTTGAGTTATTTTTTTTAAAATATTTGAAACACTCGACGCAATTCATCCTTGCAAATATTGCATACGGATATTTTGTTTCAGCATCACATCAGTAGTAATTTTATATGGATAAAGGTTCAGGAGCTGAGTGGCTTTATACGCAATGCCGACAGATACACTAATTTGCTAGGTTAATCGTAGTAAATGACTTTTGAGAAGAAGTTTCTAATCGGTTGCCCACTTTAAGCTTTTCCTTTGTTAAATCCGGTTTTTGGTCTCGGCTTCGGGTTCCTTTGGGTTCGAAATTTGTTCACCTATCTGAACTGATGCAGATGGTACTGCTGGAAGCGAAACTCTCTCCTACAATAAGTAGCTATACAATTTCTATGTACACTTTGTTCTAGTGTATTATCTCATTTTCAACACACTGTACAATACAAATACAAAATAAAAACTCTTTGTTACCTGCGTCAGAGGAAGTTTAACTTTAGTCTTACCTGAATTACAAGTCAATCGCTTTTCATCAGTGTATATAAACTCCAATCGCTTAGCAGAACAAGGGAAAGGTAATACTTTGTTCACTTTAAGGTGTGGGTACTTTGAAGGAAGCATCTTAGCACATAAAGCGTTAGTTATTGTTTTAGTGAGCTTTGATGCCGCTCTTAAGTCCAGTAGGCTTGTAGCGCGAGATCAGTTATGACTCCTACAGAAATAATTATAACGTATTAGGATGTAATATTTATTAGCTTGAGTATTGAAATGGTGTATGTATATCTAGCATAAAATTGTATCTTCGTTCGCGACTTTCTGGAGCCATCTTTAAGGATGTCCTTTGTATTCGATCGAGACCCTTCTATTATGGCTATTGTTAAAAAAATCCTTGAGGAAACAAAGTAAGATAGAAAGGAGGACCGTTTGTTTCCCTTTTTGCTGCGACCTCCAAAAAAGGTGAGAAATCACTGTGAAATAACTGCCAAAGAACGAAAGAGCAGAGACATAGCCACTCATAGAACAGGAATTTAAGTTTGATTGTAGAATATTCCGAAGCCGGTTTATGCATCCAATAATGAACAAAGTTTAGAATGCTTCTGAAAAGTTCCGAAATTTGAATCCATGTAGCGTGATGCTAAGAGAACGTATAAATATCCCAATTTCTAAGGAATTAAAAAAATGTCACAGTTTTCAGTAGGTCGGGGGGCGCTCTCAAGTATACCTAAGAGCCAAAAACATGCGAATAATTGCAGCCCGTCGAGGACACAAAAGAATGAGCTATTGTAGTGAAGTAAGAGAAGGCAGTGTTCTGTGTAATCTGCTGCAACGCTGTTCTCCCTTGTTGAATCCAAAAACAGCTCCGAAGAAAGCCTGAGATCATCAACATATCTGTAACCGGCCAGATACGGCGAGTACGATTTAGAGCTAGCTGTGGCATCTCGGAAGAATTAAAATTCTGTCAGCGGGGAATAAATTAAACCATTTCATTAATTCACCGCCATTTCAATACAAACCAAAGACTATGAAAATCAATTAATCATTCTCAATAATAAACAAACACCCTCATAAAACCACCAAAAATTTGGCGCTCATTTTGGTCAATTATTCACCGTCCAACTCTTTCAGGTTTGGTGGTACAAAAAACGTACATGTTCAGTTAGCCCGCTGTATGTTGGTATGAAATTTGTACCACATATTTGTAGCTGTAGCTTTAACCATATACCTACGGTATTTGTAGTAGTTTAGCCTTGATCTACAGATTGCAGCTAAAGGAAATGCTGAGGTGCATAGTTCTCGGTGTCCAAAAGAGCGCGCTTTCCTTCAGCTAAGCACATGTTGGTTTTGGAAGTTAATAAAAGCTAATTTCCACAAAACAGGGTTTCTTAAGGTAAAATTTCATTGTGCTCTATTCATTTACAATACATAATTACAGAAATAAGATACATAAATGCATTACACCACTTTCTTTTCGTAGAATTTCGCTAGTATACTAGCTGTCAGAACCTTAATGAACATACAACATAAGCAAATGTTGATTTTGTTGATTATGCATTAAAATAAACCGAATAAACATATTTATATCCATTTATCCACCATATTTGTGTTCGTGTGCAGCAAAGGCAGATTACTTTTAAAAAATCCTGTGCCTGAAAGAGTTGTTGAATTATGTTTGCGATAAGTTGCTCCAGTGAAAAGATTTCTGAAAGTTATTGTTAAGATACCTACCAGAGCAATAAAAGGAAAGTTCACGCAAGGTGGCAAAACTACCGTGCAGGTACTTCTGGAAAAATAATTCATGCACCATTTTTCACCATTTCTCAGACAGCTTATCATGAAAGAACTAGGGAAAAACCAGGTATGACTGGGACGAAGACAACGGTGTCTTTTAAAATTACGCCTCCCAAGAGGGCGTCTCTAGGAGGAAGGAATGAGATGATGGGTATATAAGGCATGGACATAGGCGGAGTTGTAATGGTTCCTTGGATGATAAAGCCCAGACACAAAGGCGAATGAAGATGAATATTTGCTTTCATTTCAAAATTCCAGTTCCAGGTTGCATAGTAGAAAGACCTGTACGAAATGGGCTGGTGCTGTGCGACTTGGCGGTGGATTTGCGTTGCAGAATTTTGAAGTGAAAACAAAAATTCATCATCATTCGCCTTTGTGTCTAGGGGTAACCACCCTGCACCTCTCAAATGTAAGTAATAAGCGTCATACAGCCTTAGCGCCCCAGTCAGTAAGGAAACTTAGACTGAAAAACAAGTTGAAAACAGCGGAAGATTTCCTAGGATGTTCAACAGTTAAAAATAAAACACAACCAACTTTAATAATAACTACTCTCATTCTGTGTTGAAATAACAACATGTAAAATTAACTTGACAGTAATATGAACTTCCAAGCTAGGTGACGAAAAAAAATTTTCTGGGCTATAATAATAAATTCAAAGAATCTGGTATTTCGATAGCTCTAATGTATCCAGCTTATATTACTTTACCTGATAACTGCGCAAAATTCCATTATGGGAATTTAAAGGCGGTCTTCTCCATTTCAGGTAAACTGCTGATGAATTTAAAAATATGGCTTCTACGTTTGAAGGTGGTTCAGAAGGCGCTGGAATCAAAAGACGAATTTACGTTATTAGTTAAATTTAAGAAAACATGGCCAATATTGATACAAAGTAACATGGTAAAATAGCATATTATAAAATTGTCTATTTGTGATTATCAAATTAACTAACGCCGAGCCCAACAGCTCCGAAGCGCCAATATTTCCCGCTTTACCACTGTGTCCTTTGTCTCGTCTTGTAACATCATGGACAGAGTGCAGTATTGTAGGGAACATATGATCAGCACACGCACCCTTCCGGCCGCTGCCACAGGTCATCTTTATCAGGGGTCAGCAGCCAGCAACGCTAAGCACTAGACTAAAGAGGCGGTCGGTTATCAAAACAGTGAACTAAAATTCGAAAAGTTGCCGAGACAGCATCTTTCTCGACTTTAAATTATCCAAGTAGATCTGTTTGTAGAAATGTTTTAAACGTGGTAATATACGGACATGAATAATAAGTATGGTAACGATTCTTTGCATGTTATTTTTACATGTACATAGTCATCCAACTATCTAATGAACGACGGCCGGAAACTTCATCGGTCGGGCGTGCGGATTTTACCGTACTACTACGTTGGCTATAAGTATCGCGCAATTCAGTCAGTGTCATTTGAAGAGCGAATGTGTTTAAAGCTACATTTAAGTCTGTTAAGAATATTAAATATACAGCATTGAATTTTTCCTCAAGGAACACCGTTTAAGCGCTTTGTTTTTGTCAAAGATCAAAGATGCATTTCTTCCCTATGACAAGCAAGTTCACTATGAAGCCTTTTCGATGCACGCTGAGGTCTATTAATGGATTGTTTTATAAGTAGACGCCAGAAATGTGTGAAACATTAAGGCAGCAGTTTTAGCATCTTCTTTCATGATATCGGCGAGTAAATAACCGTTTAAGTTCATTAAAATTTATTAGCCTGTCACTCCAGTGTTTCTGTTACAAACTTTAACGTAGCCATACTGCCCGTGAGCGATGATTTATCGACCTGTTCAATATACACCACGCAATTTGGCAATTTTGTACTTCATTCGTCTTAGGTTCTTTAATCAATAAATATTACCAAAAGATGTTCTGATGCACTTCACTACACTAAATATTCTAAACGAAATATTTCTAGAGCAAGGTAAGAACAGCTTACCGTCCTCTAGAGTTCTTGCGACACGTGTGTTGGAAGGCCGTCCATCGACGGTTTTGAAGAATGGTACCAAGAAAAATTCGTAGCGAGTATATTTAGAGAGGGCGCTGACGAGAAATCCAGAAGCTCCTCTGGTTTGAAGAACTGTCAGCATGTTGTAGGAATCTGGTGAACGCACTCCGTCCAGAGGGCGAGAGTAAATGTAGAAACCTTCCACGTAATCAGAGTTGAAAATCTGGAAAGAAAAAAGAAGAAAAACTACTGGAGATTTCTGATATTTCTGATTTTACTTAACTTGAAACAGATCTCGATTTGATTTTGAGTATCTATAGCTATCTAAATAATTTCTTTCAATTAATAGTTCATTATAGATGCCCCCGTCCCAAAATATGTTATAGAAACAAATGCAATAAGTGAAATTATAGTGTATTGGTTTGCATATGTACGGTATTGTCACGGGCATCGACTATGCATGTGCGATTGTAGAGGCCCAGGAACCGTAATCCCCCCCGTTAGGAGTAGAAAGTCAAAGGTGCTACATCTGTTAGCTGCAGTTCAGGAAATATATAAGGGGAGTATTAAGGCTGTTCATTTAACTTTAAGAACAAACCTTAAACTATTTCTCGCATTTAACATCAGCAAAGAGGCAGAACAAATAAGATATTTGTATTGACTATTTTACTTATTAACGTCATCATTAAATCGACCAATGAAATGAAATACATTTTTGAATTTTGACCAATCACAGCCCGATAATGTAGTGAAATTGTCGTAAAAATTTACCAAATCCCTTACCAAGCGAAGTGGGTTTGCCTTTTGGTCAGTGTAGCCAACTATATACCCCACTATAATTCCTGAGCACGTATCACTGACCACTTTTGCTAGCATGAAGTGGGAAGGTAATAACAGTAACAAAAGTATCGACAATATTTTTTTTTTTCGTATTCAGCCAAACTATATGAAATCATCATATAAATTATGTAACTGCCCAAACAACCATAATTTTTATTGAACATATTGTTCAGGATTGTAAAATGTTTAACTGTTTTGTTTTTCTCGGTTGGCATTAGTAAACTGAACGGTAGCGATTGTAATGATCTACTTTCTTCTATTTCAATCTCACGGTTTTTAAATAGATAGATATTCATAAGTAACATGTTGTACAATTGTGCGCGGATTTCAAATATATATTATTTTTATTCTTAATCTATTCGCTAAATAATCCCACACCCTATTTAGCTCTTCTCTAATGGCATTACTGACAATCGACATTCGTCTCTTGCAAGATGGCTTGTAAATGTTAAGTATTCTAATGCAAATATACAATTATTACAACTTTGTAAGTCAAGTTTGCGGGAATTATATTTAAATTGGAACACGTAGCCCATAGATCGCCTATCTCAAATTGCTTGTCTAAGACTCTCATTACAATGTCTGAAGTTGTTAAGGTGCGGTTAATTAAACCTGCTGTATATGCCAAAAGTTTATATTTCCATTGTCACTTACCTCCCAAATGAGTTTTACATCCGTAGAGCTCACGGGCTCAGCGTTCACCAGCTGCACTACTTGTCCCTTCAGCAAGTTGGCGTGGGCCTCGCTGAGCAGCAGATCTTGAGGCCAGGCTGAGAGAGTAACGGGTTCCGAGATAGGACTGGGAAAGGACAGTCCGTGTGAATTCTCTGCCCTTACCAGGAAGGTGTATGTGACCCCAGGTGCTAAGTGGTGCTGAGTGTACGCTGGACCTTGAATTCTTCGGGCTGCTACTACCCACCCTCCACTAGAACCGACGCCGGACTCGTCCCTTCCAAACAGTTCAATCTGGGGGAAAAGTGCGTGTTCATATCAAGGGAAATACTGAAAATTAACAATCATAAAATTAATTAACTAGCACACAGGGTGTTTGTGTTTCATTGCGGTGTTCAGATAAAAATACTTCAGAAAAACATACAGTGCTATTCATTTGTTTGGGCCTGTTATCTGAGGCACAGTGATCTCTGATACCGGCCACCGAGCTTACGTTCAAAGACAATAAGTTACAGTATTATTGGCGATTAACAGATAATTGTAAAATTAAGGAATAGCCGAGTAGGGGCAAGTAACGGACTTTCACCTAAAAAGTATCCCGCACGCGTGGTGTTTTGATTCTCAGCGGCTGGGCGTGTCGGGGCGCCGGAGAACGTACTTTAACTTCGCTTTTAAAATTGTAAAATAAAATGCAGGAAATGTCACGTCCCTTCGACGTAACATTCAACGTATCGGGAAAATGCATTCTGACAGGCACATTTAACTGTAATGTTTCTGAATTAATTTGTGTTATTTTCCTTTAGTTCCTCCAATGTATGAGGGTTTGTTTTATACACACTCCTTTCTGCATCTTTTGTTTTCTCGCAAAAATCGATCTAATGATACGCCTTACGCTAACGGCACAACAAATTCCAACTTTCTTATCATAAAGAGGGGTTTTCTATACAACACACGACCATTCAGGTGAAACCTGGCCTCGTCTGAAAAGAACAGACCCGCTGGTCCATTAAACCTTTGTTTACATAAGAAAACATACCGGCTTCAGAGTTGTAGTTTATACTCTGTTAAAACTGCACGTTTCTGGTGTGGTTTTTATGTGCACTGATTATGTTGAATTGCTTATCTGGAAGGAGACAACTAACCAGGGAACTGCAAACGAATTTCTGCACGAACTGGCTCGTACTTGTGGTTAACATTTACACACCAAAATACCCTGCTCTAGAGACAACTGCCTCTTCTTTGTGAAGCTCGATTACTGCTCTGCTTCGAAGTGACGCTCAAGGACAGGAGGGGAGACTTGTAGGGGAAAAAGTGGAGAGCGCCGGTCGCAGCAACGGGACAAAAGCATCGCGCGTGCGGTAAAGTTTTTACGTGAAAGCTCTGTTATAGAATACTGTAGCTGTAAACGCGCCTAAATCATTTAATGTTTGTAGATTTGCGGCAGTAGATTTAAAGCCATTAAACTCAAAAACTTTACTGGCTTTGTGTATATTTTACTAAGAAATAAAATGAATAGCAAAAGTGCACCCCAGGTTAGGCAGAACTCGGCTTGATAGTTTCTGTAATCATACCTGATAGCCAACGAGAGAAGAGGATCCTATCTTATTGTTTCGAGTCCATGATATAGTGATACTGGAGTCTGTCTTGTTGACAATTTGTGGACGGCTGGGCGGTCCAGGGAGAGAAGACAGTTCTGGTGCCCTGAAGAAGGTGACATAAGGGTTGGTAGCCAACTCCAGGTGTAGTTCTGCGCTCCAGGTCGCCTTCCCGCTTCGGGATGAGGCCACACATGTGTACAGGCCACTGTCTCGTCTTTCCAGATCTACGATAGGGGAAGAGATACTGTTAACTAAATATTTGCAGCTATACTTGTATGAAAGTGCCACTACTTCAGTAAATAAAGTCCAAGATATGCAATTTCAGAGGTATAATGCCAACCGAGCAGAGAGTTAAATTTATCCCAAGGAATCAAAACTGAAATATGTTAATTGATAATTTTATCTGAACCCACTTGAAGGTATAATCTCAGATATGTGATAAATGTTTTTCTAATAAATATTAGATTGTAATTTTATTTTATAGCAGAATCTGATACATATTGTTTAAACAAAAGTGTTGCATTATTTTCACAGCAGATCGAGTTGGTAAAAGTTAGTAAGACGTTGCCTATGAATATTTGTCCCTAAAACAAAAATAGCCAACTATTCATTAAGTAGTTGCTATAGGAGGTGTCTTGCATTGAAACAGTTCTGGGTTTCAGATAGCCTCGTACTCGTGCGAACAGGCGTGCCTGCCTTTGGTGTGGCACACACTAAACTCTCTAAATACTCCCACAGCCAAAATCCAAATTAAGATCAAGCGTTCGGGTACGCCATGTTACTAAATCTCCTTGACCAGTTCATTGCTCACTGGAGGTCTGATTTAGATGTAAGCGTACGGGGTATAGAAAAAGTGCTGGCGTTCCATTGTGCACGAACCACATATTTGCATTGTATTGATACCTGCAACCTCATCTGACGGCTCATTACTGTTAGAGCATTGCAAAGATAAACACAATCAATAAGAAAATAGCAATGAGGCGAAATGGTGGGACAGCCTGCAACACATTAACAATGTTATATTGTACCCATGATTACTAGATTCTGTTTGGGCCTGATAAAGGATGCACTTGTTTCGAGACTAGTATTCTTGGCAACATTTGACATTTAAATAAACGTACTGAAAAAACTTACCGTTTATTTGCAGCATGCCAGAACGAGATATGTTGATTCTATGACTTTCAAGTACAGGGGCACCGTCTCTGTACCACGTGATTACTGGTTGAGGGCTTCCTGAAGCGGAGCACGGTAGCATTGCTGTGGATTTGATGGGCAGTGTCTGATTGGCTGGCCCTAGAGTGATGATAGGTGGCGGTTGGTCTTCCGGTGATGTCACTGTGAGACGCGCCCTCCAAATGGCGGAACCTGCTGTGTTTACTGCCGAGCAGAGTACTACAGTGCCGGAGTCGTTACGGCTGACAGACTACACAGAGAATTGTGTGCAACGGATGTAGGTAAGCCTAAAGGTGGTTCACTGAATATATGAGTATAGGATATTAATTAATGTATGTATTGTTAATATCAATGAACTTTATTATTATATTACTAATGTTTCCTATTATTTCCGAATATAAATCTTATCTTGTGCTGTTTTTCATACCTATTGCACTTAACACCAATTTATTATTTTGAGATATTAACAGCTTACTTTTAAGTGACCGTGTGCTAGTGTATCAGATATATGAAAGATTAACGAATATCATATAGCATTATACTTCAAAATAATTTTAAGACTTTATTTATAGTATTTTAGTAACGAAGGTGCAAATGTTTTCTAAATATTTTTGAACTTATGTTGCCTAAATTGTTTATTTATTTCCTGTTGTTAATGTAATTGGAGTTATAAACATTACAAATACAGCTCTGCGTTATGACACCGAGAACCTCAGCACTTCGCAACTGTGCATGGGGTATTGCTTGGCGCTTAAGCGGATATCCTGCAGATGTGGGGAAATCGTCTTCATATAACTTAAAGTGTTTTCTCTTATCATGCTCCCCTTTTGTACGATTGACGGACACTTAACGTATATTCAAAGTGACCAAAGACAGGACTCTAATAATTATATATGATTTGCCCTGTAAGCGAAATATATCTACTATTATTTTACATAAACGCATGTTATTTATTTCTATGTTCTATTTTACAATCCTTTACTTTTTGTGGTCCTTCGTTCATTTACATAAATTGTTTCAGACACTGCATTTCTTTCTTTAGGTCCATATATCCGGTGTGTGTATATATATATATAAAACTAATGCAAATTTGAAATTGAGCGCCTCTCTCGATTTGTTGAGTTGTCGGACTTGAACGGACTTTAACTTTAACAGACTGCCATCTGCTTACATTGCGACTAATGATTGTCATTTGTGTGTATTGTTATCATATAAAACGGAGCGTCCAGATTCTGAAAGTGCATTTGTACAGTGAATGGTATGCAGAGACCGTTTGAAACGTCGTGTAATTTTTGGTAAACGAAATGCACCTAATGTGTCAACAGTGTGCAGAATCGTAAAGAAAGTTGAGGATTGACAGAGAATATCAAATTACATGGACGTTCTCGTCGACCGGTAGAGAATGTTGTCCTCGTCATATAGGGTGTTGTTATGATCTCAATGAAGTCAACAATTAACCATTCCGAGAAGCAGTTTGCAGCGAATTTTAACAAAAGATCTACATGCGCATTCTTTTAAGATCGAACTAGCACAAGAACTGAAGTCGACAGACAGTCTCCAGTGGAACATTTGCTTCTCTTGCGACGGCGATCACAATTGCCCACCGACATCGTGAGATTATTTTTTGTGGAGGTATGTAAAATCTTGTGTTTATGTGGATAATTCACGAACCATCCCTCAATTCAAGGCAGAAATTACACGTGTTATAGGTGAAATTTAGCTGTAACTTTGCTCTAAGTCATTGAAAATTTTGTCAACATAGTGAAGGTGTTCCAACAAAACCGAGGAGGGCATTTGACAATTTTGTTGTTTCATGTTTAATGACAGTGTTTGTGCTTCATATTAGCACTTTTTAAATACCTGTTTGTTTTATTATTGAAACAAAAATTACTTTCATTATGGAACACCCTATAAATTGTAATTGTTCACAGTAGGTGATATGGCTTGTTTTGGCATGTATATTTCGAAAAACCTTTGTATAGGGCAACATATTAATCCAATGTTATTATTTGTATTGTATCATTTAAACGTATAGATGTAGATAAACTAAACTTACATACTATACAGAAAATTTTGAAATATATGTTATATAGAGACAAATTGGAGTTGTCCAATTAAATTCCTTACCTAAAGCTGTTCAAGCATTTAAACTCGATCTGCCTATCATTATATTCCACGAGTTCAGTCTTTTCTTCGTTTTAATATCTTCAGGCGATAAATATTATTTTAATATCTCTTAATATATTCTTCTAGCTTGAACAGCCGATTTTAACCTAAAGCAACGTATTTTACTTGCAAAAATAATATCAAACAATTTAAATGCATTCCTCATTGCCGACGCCGGTGATCATGAATTACAATTATACAAACTAGAGATCAGGTTATATAACAAGTAAATTGCATTGACCTTTGAAATACAGAATTGAACAAGTGTACCTCTTTAGTAGAAGGGTATCGTTTCTCAGAGTTTACACACTCTCGCTTTCGTTTCTGACAAGGCTGTTCACATTTGCTGACTGGACACACAGAAAGGCAAGAAAAGCATCATGCTTTATTTAGGCGATAAGTTGATTATCTGATTGATCCAGAAACATCGGTTCTACAGGCAGAAATTCATACAATAATAGTGCATGCAAACCAGCCATTCATCACTTAACCCCGAAATGTAAATAGCTACAGTTACAACTTAAGTTCGTGGTTAAATCAGCCCTTGCACATAATTCACTCGAGGAGGAGTTTTCGGTAATAAATGGGAAATATTCCTGAACAGGAGGGAAACCCCGATATACAGGCCAATGTTGACAGTTGTTATTACACTAGCAGTGAACGTTATGTCAGAAAATTAAGTTTAATTCTCCACGACAGTGCCTGATAAAAATCTCCCCTCTACATGATGAAACAAACAAATTAAAAATAATAAATCCACCATGAAAATATCAAATTAAACAGAAATCGTCCTGGACATTATATACGTATTTTGTACGTTTAAGCAGATTCTTTGTTAATTTATAAAATAGTCTTATTAATTTGATTATGTATTACGTAAATACTCCAAATGTCTGCATTTTACCCCATAAAGCGATCCGTAGGTGAAATCTAGCAGCAAAAGTTTCCAACTGGTCACGCTTATGAGAATTACAGGTATAATTTACGTTATATTTTCATATTTTGCTAATAGATACCAGTTGTGTATGCATCTAAGTTTGCAGCAGTGGCGGATTGCATCACAATCCTCACTGCGCACAAGTGAGAGAGTGAACGTTTCATGCATTTGGAGTAAGTAACAACGCTTTATTTAGTTGTAGCATAAACGACATCGATATTAACAGGAATTACTTAAAAACAGATATTTTTTATTTTTGACCTGTTATAATCATTACTATTACATCACCAGGTATGTTCAATAAAGGTTTATAATTTTTCTGAGGCAGAATTTCCGGCGCAGAAATTTAATTTTACAATATTTTGTTAGTTTAACGCATAATACACATGTGGTACTACTTTCATTGATGTCACTTCCGTTTTCTGCCTTGAGAGGGGTGCATGACGAGACGTGTTCAGATATCCTACTCTGAAACTTTTCTTTTGTCTCAAAAAATCTCCAGCTGAGGCCTATGGATAGTTTGTTTTTCCCTGTAAAACAGAACGAAGAGGCTTTAAAGAGGAGTATCAATAAACTTAACTGAGTGTCATCTACACTTTGGTAACTGGTTGCATATGAGACGTGTTTGTGCGCGGTGGGTTCCAAGATTGCTGATTCTCGAGCAAAAAAAACGTACGCATGCAGTTGAAGTTGATGTTACAGAAAGATTCAGGATTCTTGAAAATATGATCATTTCGATCCTAAAAGCAAACAGCAAATCTCTGTGTAATAGCCAAACGTGGTTGCTTCTGCTAGGAGAGTTAGGTCATCTCATTTTTCGATATTCAAGGGAAAGTTAATGAGCACGCTGTATCTACACACAGAACTATATCTGGACAATACTACAGAGATATCCTGAAAACTGTGCAAGGCCATATCACGAACCAAAAGTTGCACAAGCTGAACGATGCATCGCTATAATGCACACGCAAATGTTGTTGCTGAACATATCTCAAAAATCTTGTGAAATGTATACCTCATCTCCCTTATAGTCCAGATATAGCCTTGTGTGACGTTTTTCTTTTCCCCAGCTTAAAGAAACACATTCTTGGGATGCATTATCTGTCAAAAATGGTTTTCATCATATCTTTGAGGACCGTCAAAAATGCTAGGACAGTGATTGCATGCAAAGGGGACTGTTTTGAAAAATACGATAATAAGTAAAAATATATGTTGTCAAAAAGTTATGATCACACTTTATTGAGCAGCCTTCGTGCTATTTTTAAACTGGAAAGAAATAAAACGACATATTAATACCCTTCGAGATACTCAACCTGAAATCTCGTACAATCATAGATGGATACTTTACAAAAGTCAGTAGCTCTAAAAGTTACGTTTACGCATGCGCAGCAAGTTTTCTACAGACTAATTGCCATGATAAATCAGGAGTGCACATAAGTTTTTGAGATACTCAAAATAATTTTCGGTACCTGTTTTATTACTTTTAACACTACTTAAATGAACTACTGCTTCATTTTATTGAGAGCTCTGGATTTTGAACCATAATACAAGTAAAAATGTGACAGCATGCATTATCATCAGTTTCAATATATTACGACCACACTATTTCTATGTAATTAAAAAAAACTTCTATAAAATTAATACTGTGTGTCACATAAACCAATTATCTACCTTAGGAGACGTGCTTTGAGTTTAGTTTTTATACAAGTATAACCCTGATTGCCTGCGCGTTCATCTGTTTTCAATTTCTAATTGCAGTTATCTACGGGTACCTAGTCAGCATATAGTATACAAATTATAAACAAAGAAGCTATATATAAACATTTATGAATTTAGTAGCACTGTTGTACCTCAAGTGTGAGAATGGATTTTCCTTCAGGACTGATGGATGCCAGAAAACGATCATTTTTAGCTCCTGGGAACAACAGAGTCCTGTTGCCTTCCAGAGACCAAAAAATTGAAGGCCTTGGGTTTCCAGCTACTCCACATTCGAACATGGCGTTTCGATGTAGCTCCACAACCAGATCTCTAGGCTTTGTATCCATCAATGGTGGGGCTGTGGAACAATACATACAAATTATGATCTAAAATTGAGCATGTTTTTGTATTATTATTTTTTATATTTATATAATTTATCTAGATATACATAAAACGTTCAGAAATTTCACCTTATCACGTGTATTGATCTTATATCATTATACACATATCGTTTCTGTACACCAGTAAACTTATTAGCACTGGGCAGTAATATTTTAAAATGTTGTGTTTCGCTTTAATTTTGTGTTTGTTTAATTCATAATATAATTTAGAATTTTAAAATCATAATTTTAGTTTTTATTGAAAATTATTGATAAGATACATGTGAAAAATAACAATGCTTTCCTTAAGTCTACTTCTGTTTTATAAAATCACTCATTTCCATTTCGGCATTCTATTGGCAAAGCACTTAAGGAGGCGTTCTATTGGCAAAGCAATCTATATGAGGTTGATCACCCAGGAGCCTTACAAATTAGTACTACCTTGAAAAATAAACCTTATATCATTGTGCAAAGGTCTCTTTTCTACAAGTCCATTAATTTTGTTTTGTTTTTTTATTTTATTTTACAGCAATAAATGTATGGAATATTTGTGAAAATTAACCATTTCAAAAGGGCAAAAGCCCGAAAAAGCAATGGCAAAGTTTATACTATTGCTGATAGCAGCATTTTATAAACATCTCAACAGGAAAATGTTAACTTGCTTTACTAATTTCTACAGAGAAAAAAAAAATTAAAATATAGTATGGTTTACTTTCTCTGACACAAGAGTGTCAATATTATTTCCATATTTCATAAAAAAGAGCTCCCATAATAATAATAATAATAATAATAATAATAATAATAATAATAATAATAATAATGTTCTTTAACTATATTTGGAACATGCAGGTTTAGCAAGTTGCGTCCATGTAAAGTCATGCGGGCTGCGCGTGAAGTCAGTTGTACTACTTTGACTTGAGAGTGCTGGCTACGTGAAAAATAAGACATAGGTTCACTGCTCACCTCGAGACATGAAATGATTTTTTCTAAAATGCTCTTACAATTTAGAACACAGATTTGAAAATATGTCTATTTCTGTTAGTAATTTGCAATATTGCCATGTTTTTACTTTTCGTCTTATTTGTAGGGAAATCTATCATAAGAATATTTTGTAAATGAATCGTGTCTTTCAAAACACGGTTTTTGGTAAGAAATGACCTTTAAAATGGGATATGTTCAGATTTCTAATTTTATAAGTTCAAGAACTCTAGGTATATTCCTGTATAAAAAAAAAAAAACTTTAATAAAATATGGCACTTTGGAAAACTTTTGCATGAAAATATCAGGCCTAGGTATGCCAAATTTCTTTTTTTAAAAATAAATCGTCTTCATACAGGGCGATTCAAAAGTAGCACGCCATACTATAATTCCTTTATTAGTGTGAGGTGGGGGATGTTAGAAATGCGTAGTTATAAAACAGTTGCCTTAACCATTTGGATGTACAGTCTAAAGGCTGAACACTTCTTCCTTTAGTGTGCAAACGAGTAATTGTAGGACAGTGAGGTTCTTGTGATTAAACGTTTCAGTTTGTCAAACTTTTGTTATTTAACGACACTCTTTAATCATATTTTCATTTTTCGATAACTGTTACAACATTCAAGCGCAAGATTTAAAACTATATTTTTCCAACAATTTCTCCCTCTTTCCTTTCACCGTGCTTACACTAATAACGGAGTTAGGTGGCGCAACTTTTGAATAACCCTATATTTTGTAGGGGTGTAAAAAAGATATTAAAAATGTAATAACGTGCGGCAAATGTCTAATTTTCCGTCCAGTTGACAATGTATTCGTGTATATAATGGGAAAACGGTAACAAACACGTTCGCTGAACTTTTATTTATTTGCTTTACTTTTGAGATGATTTACTTGTAAGCTCTTTACTAGAAGTAGCGGCTTGTTACATCAGTTTGCACATACTGCATTGCTGGTAAGGTGTTAAAGAGTTACGCTTTATTTCAACGCAGTTCGTCTGTTTGTGGAGTACAATTTAATTTATAACTAAGAATTACAGTAAAGATATGACAGATTGTGGAAATTAAAATCTAATTTATATTCAATTAGAATGCGTGTTGCTGCGGATTTTATGTATGGAAAATGTGGGCTAAGCGCTTTGCTAATGAAATGAATGTGGCACTGTATTTAAATCGATAGTATTCTGTGCTAAATATAACACTTTTAACTAAAGTATGAAGGGATGCTGACAACTTAACGATCAGTTAAGTCGTAAATAATAAAGGTAGAAAAGGAGGATGAGAAAGAAGTAGACAGGTATTAAACTAATAAAAGAAAGTACTTTTGTGACAACTCACAGTGAACGGTGAGTGTTGCGGAAGCTGTGACACTGCCCACGCCGTTATCTGCCTCGCAGCTGTACTCTCCTTCATCTTCCGGTGTTACATCCTCCACCCGGAGGCTGCGATCTTCCAAGATATGGACCCGACCTAAAGGCATGCTGCCGCCCCCAGCTGTGCGCCGCCACAGGACATCAGGGGGTGGATCGCCTCCCACACGGCACTGGAACTCTACCAGCTCACCCGCAAGAGCAATGGCATCCTGCGGTCCACGCTCCAGGAAGGGTTTCACTGTTAATTAATGCACATCTTCAATAAAGCGTTGAAGTCAAGAGACAATTCTTTCTTCTTCCTTGTCCAATAAACATGCACTTAAGTTCGCTTTCGTTTACCCATAACTTAGTGTTTGAAAACTGCAATAAAATAAAACAAATTAAACAGAGAAATGAAATAAAATTACGTGATGAATGTTGACACTTTTAAAAATGTACCATATCTTTAAAATAATTCGTGTCATGGAAACGCACGCTTAGATAATCTTAACTTCAGTTTTCCAGGCCGGAGAATCTATATTGAAAGATCTATTACATATAAAACTCTGTAAGAATAAGCCTATTGTCTTGCGCTTCGGCAAACAATTTTGGAAAATTTGTGCTATATTTTATACGCATTTATAAACTGCGTTAATGACTGTAGTGCCCTTTAACACAATAAAATAATTTTGAAAAAATATAAATTTCAAAATTTCAAATTTTATTAAAACACAAAGTTTACAATTCTGCATACAGCTTACAGTAAGAAAACTTCTTATTTTATTTAAAGTTTATGCTTAGGGGGTCTTAAAGTCTGAAGTTGATTTGCGACATACAAAATAATTTGAAAAGCTTAAAGGGATCAGAGTTTGCGGTAAGAAATATATGGTCGACGAAGAAAAATAACTGAGTTATAACTTATATGCTGTTAAATCAAAACGGTTAAATCAATGCCCTGTTCCCTTGTAACTTTGACCGTTTCCTCTCTGATAGGGCAGTATTGTAGCTGTTTTCTGAGGTCATGTCTCCCGTACCTCGACTTTTTGGGATGATGTAGCCAGGGAGGTCCTTAAACCTAATGAGATCTAACCTAACTTTTCTAGCCATGGCACATCCGGAAATCGAACACCGAACCCCAGTAGTAGCCAAGAATGCTGAGCTGTAGATCATCACTTTGTACCGGAATGTCTTCAAACCTTCTTCGCGAAAAAGCAAATCCCAAATTTCAATACCTCATCATGATCGCTTTCAAAATTTAATGCTATAAAAATCGAATTATATGACACACTGAACAGTTAAGTGATGCGTAGCTTAGTCTAGAGAAAGCTCCAACTGACTATGTGCCACAATGAATTAGGAATTGGTGTTGAGGATCGTAGGTTCGAGTACTGTGGGGTAGTTTATTATGAAATGTGCTAATACATAAGTTACTCTTACTCGATAAGAATCACGACTGTGTCAAAGAGATGTGCTCCATAACTAACGCCAGATTTGATTGTCTAAGACCCATCTGCAAGTATTGTTCCTAAACTCTGTGTATTACATACAATGAGGCAAGAGGCAGTCAACGATTAAAGTTAAAAAACAATTACAGTCATGACGGCATAAAAATAAAGTAAATGAATATTCCATTACTGAATCCAATCCTCACATCTGTTGAGTGTAATGCCATTACAAGAATTAAAATTATTAGTTTTTCTGAACAGCAACGTAGAAAAACCAAAGTAAACGTATTATGTAGCGGACATTCTACGCTCTTTCCAAAAGATATACAACCATTTTCTACAAGCCAAAGAGGCTGTACAGTCTTAAAAAAGGTTGTTAGCAAAACGCGTCTTTCAGATATTTCTGTTCCGAAGGTTTAATGCAGATATTGATTCTATGAGTATCAAGGCTATAATAAGGATTTATGGGAAAACGTTACAGGCTGCCTATAATTCTTTTCAAGTACTACCACTTTCGGGGTCTTCAGTTAAGTTATCGCAGCATTTACAACGTACTCACCGTGCACTTTGAGCAAAGCGACGGCCGACTCTCTTATCCCCACAGTGTTCTTTGCTACACACTGATAACGCCCGTCGTCACTCTGCCGCACATCTTGAATAGCCAGATTACCGCCGTCCACAAGACGGAACCTATAAAAAGACGCTTCTCCTCCTTAATATGTTTTTTTTTTTTTTTTTTTTATATTCTCATTTCACTAACCATAACATCTTAACATGCTGGAAATAAAACTATCAACAATTTGTCTAACCTTTTATTAGAGCTGATTTCCAGAGTTTGGCCGTTCTTGCGCCAGAAAACGACAGGTTCAGGATGACCTCTGGGTGGGCCACACTCCAATATCGCCGTTTCACCTTGTGCCACCCTGGTGTTCTGGGGTTCACCACGAAACTCGTCCCGCAGCACTACAAAACAATGTTTATACTTTACTTAAACATGTTCAATTCTTCTTTTCATTATCTGAGAAAGACATCTAACTTTTAAACACTCAATCGTTAACAGCTGGGAACAAAATTTACCTACTCTAGTTCAATAGAACATTACATCTGAACCAACGAACGGATCTCGAACTGTAGTTTGCGGAGCCCGGGGGTCCGCGAGACCCTTCAAGGGACTCCGCAAAGTACTAGAGTATATTAATAGCATCTTTGAATTTCAATAAAGCAAAACATTTTATAAATGTATTGATGTATTCAATTAGACTCAAATACAGAGCGGCTGTTTGTTCTGGAGGGTGCTTTCAAAGAGATAAGCCGTAAACCAGAGAAAACTCGCATACACACCGTCACAGTATCCCTGGAAATACACGCGTCTTTCAAATAGGCTAACAAGAATATTGCAGAGTTTCGTTACAACTTGTTCTTGTTAAAATCCTTCTCGTCACTCGTTTATCTAAAGAAACAGATACAGATACTGCTTGGAAAACACAAAATACAAATGTTTCTTATAATATGACAACTTGTAAGTGAAATGCAGCATCTCCCTCTCATTCAAGAATTAAAATTAATGAATAACCTTCTACTGTCACATATTGTTAGTTATCATTTTTGTGAATGTTATATATTTTTAATATAATATCATTATTAAGATAATTACTAGTCTAAGGACGCACAACAATAAAAGGCATATATATATTTATATATATATATATATATATATATATATATTCAACAGTAATTTAGCAGAAAAGGATAAAACACTAAGAAAAAGTCACACTTGAGATCGCTATATCTCGGACTCAAGAGTCACTTGTCTTCTTGCCATAGGACTCCACGAGTCCGAAATATAGCGATCTCAAGTGTGACTTTTTCTTAGTGTTTTATCCTTTTCTGCTGAATTACTGTTAACTTGTTACATTGTTAATAGTGTTATTTTATTTTTCTTTTATATTATATATATGCAAATTTAGGAGTTTAAACTGTTAAGTTAAATCTTCAGGATCCGAGACAGCGAAAGATATTTAAAAGTGGTGACGGAAAGTTTGGGAATCGCTGATACGTTGTCGGTCTTGGTGGTGTAGTGGTTACCATACTTTCCTTCTAAATCCAAGATCGCGGGTTCAAACCCGGCCAGGATCGATGGATTTTTTCGGGCGTAAAAATCCTAAGTATGGCTTCCTTCGGAAGGGAAGTAAAGCCGTGGGTCCCTGCTGTGGATTTACGGCATGAAAAAGAACCTCAAGTCTGAAAGAAGAGACCTCTGAGCAAAATTTGTCGGCCGTTTCACCCCTGAATAGAATGGGACGCTGATGACCTGTGTGGTGTTAAACATATAAAAAAAAGCTGATAAGTTGCAAAAATTCGTTTTGCAGGTAAATCGCTCCTGCATTTTTTTTTTCTCCAAAGGAAAACAAATGACAACCTTTAAGTGTTTATTACCTTTCAAATGTTCTCTAGAATCGAATATCATTCAATCGCATTTACTCCTATACCAAAATACCTTATTGTCATATTTAACTTTGTCGTTCATTTTTATTTGCAAATCATTCACCACTTTTGGAGAAAATTTCCTAACCTTGGAGAGAAAAAGGGAAGCAAAGCTATCAGAGTAAAATATTTGGTTTCGGGGTTTTCAACAAGTAGACTAGAAAATAAATTTCTCTACCCTTTGGAAAATTTCTCATGATGAAGTCTTCGATTTTTTCTTTTCTTCTGCTAAGTATAACTACAAACTGAACTGATACTGAGAAACTATACATAAAAACACTGGACACCCATATGTACTTTCTTAATACATTTAATGATTTAATTCACAACTACCAGTTAAAATGTTAGAATTATTCCAAATAACTGGAAACATCGTTGTTAGATTGTTTCATACTAAAGCCACTTAATAGATACATTAGACATTCACTCTATTCACTGGTGTTTTAGACAAAGTTTTTCCCGGGCTACAGTCAATCAAGCATATCAGCTTGAAACAATGATCATTCAACAAACGTGGATGTCAAACTTAGCTTGAAGGTAGAGTTTCTATGTACCTAATTTAAAACTCTATCCTGTGTGGCGATTACTGTTATTTACATCATGAATTGTACGTTACACAAGAAAACATTGTTTCTTATAGGGGGAGGTATTATTAAATATTGTTGAGGTTAACAATATAGGCTGAATTTACACAATGTTGGGCACGTAGGCCGAGCAGTTGTGTTCTGGTTCCATGTGCTGTGCATGTAACAAGTACTTATTTGAAATGGGGGAAAACTAGCTCTGAGCATGCGCATGTTGGGGTTTTAGCCTGGGTAAGTGTGAATTCGGAAACTAATCTTAGAATGAAGAGGATGTAATACTATTCACTTCGATGGGTCGCCCTAACCACAGCCAGTACGATAATGTATAGTTCAGCTAGATATATTGTGTAATAAACTGGATATTCTGATCTGATGTTGGTTAGTGGTTAATCTGTACTCTGGTAGCATTATTATTTTCCCCCGTATTTTCTAGTTTTAGTAAGAAATAACTAAGATACAAGACTGTATTGCAGTTATAGCAAGTGCTGTAATCATATGGGCTGTGACAATATACAACACATACTTAATAGTTTTGAAATAATTATATAAGGAGTACGTCGAAATATGAACGCTGCATTTTGACTAGAAATCTGTTTTACGCTACATGTTGGCACTCGCCAACGGATCAAAGGCCCTACTCACACCTAAAACACTATAACAATTCTTTCTTACTCCTTAGTCCTTTCTTTGGGCATTTATATTAACTAATTACCTGGACCACTGTTAGTTTCTGTTGATGTAACTACTGTTTGGCATCTTAGAAAAAACGCTATAGTTTTCTACAGTATTAGGTTGCAAGAATAATAAGTGTTGTAAAACGTTGCGTTTTGCAAGTTAATCTTCGTTTTCCTTCAATGTTGTTACTTTTTGCTCAAAGATCCCACGTTTTTCTCTACCTACATTATAGTAGATACAGAAATAAGTAATCCCATTCTGAATTTCCTTTGCCAAAGACTTTTCTCTCCTTTATTTTTCTCTTCTCGCTTCCATTTTTTTACAGTAATCTGAGAGAGGCCCAAAAGCATACATTTCCATTATGTCAATTAAAAGAAAATGGAAAAGATATAAATTGTGAAAGCAGTTAAGTACAAGGATTATTTTTCTGATACAAATTAACGTTATTTAGAAAGTTACGTTCAGGAATTCGAGATGGGGGATATGCAAATGATAGGGTACTCGGGGCAAGGGGAAAGCAGTTTGAAACTAATACTCCCTAATGTGAAGTGAGGAACAGAGAACACTTTAATCGATATTCCTCAAACCAAAGCGCTCACTTTGCAGGAATGTTTTCATTAGCTTTGTGGTCTAGAGATTCCCACTCCCTATTTCAAGCTATAACAAAGTTTTGTAATATCCATGCTGGGCAGCACAGTGAATAAGAATATCTCGAGAGGATATGAAAAAAATAAGCTCAATAGTGATAAGTCTAGTGTTAACAGGGTACAGTTTCCAAGAAAGGGGCTGTAGGCAGTTTCTTGCGAAGTTATAAGCCGGGGTTATTGACTATCAGGAAAAGAATGCCCTTGAAAGCGGCCATTTGCAATATTCACACATATTGTTAAATGTTCAGTCACAGCATTGACAACCCATCATTTGTGAAGGAAGTATCTTTGTCACTGGCAGACATGATAAAAAAAAACTTGTTTACATTGTTACATTGCAGTCTTCTCTTCTGAAGAAGTTGCTATTTCCTTTTGATAATCACATAGCTTAAAACAAAACGAGTGTTGAAGCATCCTCTCTAGCGCCAAAATGTTTAGAAGTGCCTTTACTTTTAAACATTTGGATCCTGAGCAATGTTTATTCCCCTATTTATGATTTTTAGCAGCAAGACTTGAAATATAGTTTGCACAATGATCAAAAGGTCAAAGAATAAACGAAACTGGCTAATCTATTTTAAATAGTTTATAGTTTCTATCAGCTAAGAGTAGAAATTTTGTGCAAATATCAGCGAGATTCGTGCTTTGCTGTTATTGAACATCTTAATGAGAAAAATTTAGCATGAAAATAATTCATGTAGATATAGTAAGCTTACTTAAGGGTGAGTTCTTTTTGCATTAAATAGCAAAGGTTTTGTCTCTTAACTTGTACGTGTGAACAAGCAAAAGCAAGTGCTCGGCCGCACGAGGAGCTAATATCAAAATGGAAACTTGTAACCATGGAAAGATATAGTGACCGCTGTCCCAAACAAAGTTAAGTCAAGTCTTTAGAAAATAATATAGTAAGAAATATTTGTATTAAATGGGGTCGAGGATGTATTTGCACCATTTTGCAGTTCCTGGAGGGCCACATTACGAATACATTATTTTGTGAAAATGAAAGAATTTTAATAATTACTTACCTGTAACGTGGCCACATCATAACGTTTTTTTTTTGGGGGGGGAGCAATGCTACTAAGTAAATTCATTATTGAATTAAGAAAGAGAGGCGTATTATTGTATGGGCATAAACTCAAGTGTAGAACCTCATTTCCTTGAAGGTAGTTGATAACTCTGGTTTTAAACTGTGTTCATACTATTAAACTCCTAATATTAATATATATTTCAAAAGCTGGAATAATGTGTCGGGGGAAACATTGAGAGCCCCTAAGTCGTTATGACAGTAAAAAATAAATAAATAAAAAAAATAATAATTACGCGACCAATTTCCAAAGAATTTTTAAAGATGCCTCTTTTTTAGGACACAGATGAAACAAGCGTTTGTAAACTGGGTGAAAATGAAATAAACTTCATAATAATGATTAATATTTTCTGTTCAAATTAATCTCTTTTGACTTTAATAGCGCTCTCCATACTTTGGTCATTCTTTCTTATCAATTTCATCAGTATTTCCTTATTCATTCTTACTATGATTTAGTCTAGAGATGACTTATGTTAGTTATGGGTCTCCAAACGATCAAAATCTAGTGGCTTAGATGGCTAAATCTAAATATTAGAACGTCATTCTTTTACAAATCTTACATCTGGAAGAATACACGTGGTATGAAAATTAAATGTCTTCCACGAGACTTTTACTAACATTTGGAAATGCGAAGGTTGTCGCGTTTTTCTTTATTGGTACAAAATCTCCTTTCTTACTGGCTATAAAAACAAACGCTTACTATGACAGAACGCCCACTGTGTTTTACTGCCGGAGATGGGCATTGGGGAATACACGTTTGCATGGCAACTGACGAACAAACACTCTTCGCTTTATGCCAAAAAAGAAAGATCAAACCTGACCTCATATGTATATAATGTTTTTCTTCGCTGATTTTCTATTCAATTCTCTTGTTTTCTTCTTTATTGTGTCTCATTTCCTTAGTAGGGGTTTCTTTCCTGCAACAATCTGCAAAATTTAACATACATCTTTACTGCACTGACCTAAACTGATCGACTTTGGGACTAAAATTGTTGCTGTTTTGAAAACGAACATGTTTGCCTTTTAACTTGTGTTCATTTTTCAAAGCAACTTTTGCCTTCTCTTGAAAGAACGGTTCTATTATTACCAACAATGCATAATGAGCAGTAGCCAGGGGTTGCTGTTTGTCGCTGGGTGAGATCTGCTACACATGGAGAAACAATCGCAAAACGTTTTTCAATTGAAAGCTCGCCTCCTCTTCTCATTTTCGCTGTTTGTGCTTTAGGCACACAGTTGCTGGCTTATAAAGGAGGTGCACAGCTCAGTCCTTATGCACTCCATCAGGTGAGCAAACCGAATTTGAGTTTAGGGAGCAAACTTTGCTAGACATTGAAAACGTCAATTCGAGTTAATAAAATAAGCGTAGAAATATTGCTATGAATTATATTTACTCTAAACTCAGCAACGCAGTAAAACAAAGTTAAACAATTATTTCTTCCCTAAAAAAAATGGTGTTTAGAAACTTTAAGCGATATTGTTAGAGACAAAATAAATTTTACATGCGTAGACAATAAGGGATGTCATAAGTCATGGCAACTTTATTTTCTCTCGCGAAGGGGAAACACAAAAAATCTTAAGATATACCTTTGAAAGTGTATAGAATTTACTTTCGAATGAAGCCACCAGATAGCGCATGTGAGTAGAGATGCGTTTCTCAGCGCGTCCCACCGCCACGGGTGGCCGAGGTCGTTAAGTCGCGGACTCGCGAGCTGGAGGTCTGGATTCGAATCCCGCCAGGACCGTCCTCCCTGACTGAGGTTTTTTCCAGGTATTCCTCAGTCTTCATAACTGGCAAATGTCCGGGAAGTACCCTAAACTTAGGCCTGGAACGTTTCCTAATAAATCTCTTCCCAATATATCATTTCATCTCATGTATCACCAGTGTTCACCGCCTGTGGTGCCTCAGTAATAAAAACGGGCGTTAAACACCATTCATTCATTCATTCAGCGCGCCCCGAAGTTCAGTTGGTGAGTGACAGGTTTTTTTTTTTCTTTGAATTGTGTTTAACATCCGTTTTTACTACTGAGGTACCACAGGCGGTGGACACTGGTGATACATGAGATGAAATTATATATTGGGAAAGGATATATTTAAGGAAAGAAGCGTTCCACGCCTAAATTTAGGGTACTTTCCCGGCATTTGCCAGTTATGAGGACTGAGGAAAACCTGGAAAAAAAAAATCCTCAGTCAGGGAGGACGGTCTGGCAGGATTAGAACCCCAGACCTCCCGCTCACGAACGACCTCGGCCACCCATGGCGGTGCGACTAGTGGTCAGAAAGGGAGTTCAAATGCGTATGTAAAAATAGTATTTCTCCGCGGCAGGAATGCAAGAGAATGCCACCAGAGCTACGGAAAGCACTGGGTGAGCGTGCCCTGCCCTACCGAACAGTGGCGAGGTGGACAGGGGCCTTCCCATTGCTGGCAACAAACCACCGACGTACTTTGAGACTACTTCGAAGGTTGTTTAACAGCGTAGATTATCTGGGAGATTCGTCCTATGACGGATTTGCAACACTACGTAAGTTCATAACATGTTAAGTCACAAGGGACACTTACATCCAACCTATCATTGGTGAAATCACTCGTCATTAAATGCCATATACTTTCAGTTGTATGTTTGCGTTGTTCATTGTTCGCGCGAAAAAAAAAATTGACATGACCTATTCTCGTATATAAACAACGGCCAGAAATGTAATAAAATCGTGAAAATTTGGAAGATTCGCTGACACTGGCTTCACCATAGAGCCTTCAGTTCATGTTCAAGTTCTGCCACAAATAGCAAATGCGGACCATGTGTTCTGATAACTGAGCGGACAAAACGACCTATCTAGTAATCTACGTTGGCGGAATCCTCGATATGCTTCGATTTTCTATTTATTAATTTTTGAAAATAAAATTAATATTTCAATATTAATTTATCAGTAATATATTCTTTAAGGAACAATATATATTGGAAGTTGAAGGCATTTATGCTAAAACAAAAAGCATAAATTAATCATCTTCAATTTCAAAATAAATGTCACATTAATAAATATTTTGAAATAAAAATTAAAGAATATATAAATTGCCTTCATTTCATGTAAAATAATTATAGTGACTGGTGCTGACAAACTGAGGCTAAAGGCCGTAAGACACGTTCGCAACTTGCCGTGAATCGAGCGCTATGTCGAGAGTCTGTTCATTTGTCATTTGTCTTGGAGAGTACAAGGCTGATAATTTGTCAAGAAACTGTGGAACAAAAAAGTGTTTTCATGTTAATTATATCTTTCAATATTTGGAATATATTTTTCAAGAATATCTAACCATTTTTCGTTTGTAATCTAACAGAATTTTAAAAGATGCACAATTTTGTTAATCCTTACAAGTATGTAATAATTGCTAATGAATTGTGTGTGTTGATACCAATTTAATGTCTTAATTTGTAGAATACCCAAAATGTCCTGCTTATATATGCACCCTCTTTTCTAATTTGCCTAATAAATGAAATCTCATAAAACTTATAGGTTTCCTCGTCAATACAGTCTATATCGAAAATCCCACCCTCTCTCCACCAACTCCGTAGCTAAAATTTTGCTTTTTATTTCTAATTTTCGCCACAGTCGCTGGCTTAAGCTTTTTTTTTTTTTCTTCTTTTTTAATAGGAATTTCGTATGTAAGATATGAGGGGTCTAAAATCCCCCACTTCTTATTTTTCTGCTTAATTTTCAACCTATAAATTCCGGACCACCCTCTTCCCGCTGGTGCTATGATTAACAAGATACCGTGCCAGCAGGGCGCCAGAGTCGTTTTAATGAACGCTAGGGGTGAAAATTATGTGATACTTGCTTTTATTTATTGCTCTTCTGTTCACTATTAAACTTCGGATTTCCATCTAACACCGCTTTTTACTAGTCATTTGTCTTTTTACTCACTCTCTCTTGATCGAAATTTGAACCCACGTTTTAGAATTCAAAAAATCGAAGAATCGAACACACAGACTGTCAATAACTTGTTTCTTGACATTTTTATGTTGGCAGTAACGAGAAAAGTATTCAAACATACAATTTATCATCTTTATGCTTTTAACTAGAAATTCTCACCACATTCATATAATTCAAACATATCATTTCACTAATGTTATTTTCAATTGCAGACTTGATTCGAAAGTGATTTGCGTCATTCTTTGATGATGACTTGTTTATTAAGCATGCTAAAATCATTATCTTCTTCAGTTGCACATTACAGTTTATATTTCTCCAGCAATTACATTCGAAGAATAATATTTTTAAATTGCAAATATACGAGAGTACCAAAAGTTTTCACTCATTCAAGAAAAAAAAACTGTCACCATAACAAAACTGGATTTAAACAGACAGAAAATGAGCTCTAATCATAGACTTTTACTGCTCAAAATGCCCACCATCGGCGTCCATACACTTCTGAATAATTTGAACTACTGTTTGAGCAACGTCAGCGATTGCAGCACATGCCGTTTCAATTTCTTCCCGAAGTGCTGCCATAACATCCTTGAGAATTCCCCATGGGTAGAAGTCCAAGGAGTTAGATCCAGAGAACGCGGTGGAAACTCAATCGACCTCTTCGTCCTATCCAGTGCCTTGGATCCAGTGCGCGGGGCTTGTTGCTGTGCGAGGTCTCCCAGATATGCCCTTGTGAACATCGCATACGGTACCATGAGTCTCAAATTTGTCTCGAATGCGTGCAATTGTTACTCACGTTGGCGGTTCTGTTCTGTTCTGTACACACGTCTCCATTGCCTTTGAACTTCAACAACATTCTCGGTTTTCCAATACCACTTCAAAATTGCTTTTCGCTGTTCAAACGATAAACTTGACTCCAATTTGCTGTAGCGACGCTAGCATGGCGTAATGTGAGTCGCATCTGTTTAGAGAACATCACATGATATTCTTGCCTTTATTTGTTCATTGTTGATTTACCTGTCACGTAGCAACGCTATCATAATGTATTTGGGTCACATCTGTTTACAGAACATCATACTGCACATTACTATTGTTTTTCATAGATGTGAGAAAACGTTCACGTAAACTACAATTCGACAAAGCAAATGTTGGTTACAAGACGAACTATCATGATCCTAGATTATGAAAATGAAACTGTATATGAAGCTACTGCCTATTAATACTTCGGTGAACAATGAAGCATAGTTTGTAAGAGAATCGCAGGGAGCAGACAGGTGTGCTGCGTTGAGCTCACCATTCCAGACGCTTTGAACAGCTTTCTAAAACGTAAAATAGTTCGCCTTGAATGCTTTTTTTTTTTTTTATTTTAATTTAGGCGGAGAAAGAATAATAATCTACTGTAAACGATTTTCATTTGCATTTCATTGTTCATTTTCATAAGTTAAGCATAAGAAAACATTTGCAGGAATGTTCCCTCTCCAAAATATCTACACTCCTTTCCCGAACATCCTAAATACAGAGTTCATACATATTTTGTTTCGAACTATAAGAAAAGATTACTGCAGAGTTACCTTAATGTGGGGAGGAATGTGAAACAGATAAAACATAGGTGAATGCTTTGAACAAACATTGATGCAATAACTGAAAATAGCTTATGTAAAAGCAGAAGAGCCGAAAAGGTTAAGAATTCAGTATCAATAACATGAAAGATTTGCTCTAAGAGAGTACAAAATTTAATCCAACCACTTTATTCATTTTGGATCAACACACATGTGTTAGATTTTTGGCACATATTTATGAGAGGATAGGCCTAAAAATAAATAAACAACATACAAGAAAAAAGGAACTGAACACCAGGAAATGAACCTATAAATGTCCATTATTTTCAAATCTGAGTAAGCACCTTATCCACTTTACACACAGAACATTTCATCCATCAATTTATACTGTCCACTAAACTTGTTTACCTGCTCAGTGGCGTGCAGTGATAACATTTCGTCATTTTTAATGAAGTTGATTCTCTACAATTTGAAAATACCGTTCGTGAGTTGTTGCCTCTCAGATTTTCCCAAGTCTATAACAAAGTATGCTACCATTCAAGTATAAACAGCTCTTTCACGCTTCAACACTGATTTATTGGCACAAAACTCCATTAACTGGGAAATTTCGTTCACAGACCATT
The DNA here is from genome assembly GCA_030762175.1 of Metallyticus violacea. Taxonomy (NCBI): domain Eukaryota; kingdom Metazoa; phylum Arthropoda; class Insecta; order Mantodea; family Metallyticidae; genus Metallyticus; species Metallyticus violacea. The sequence goes on from CM060839.1 coordinate 93,362,441, forward strand.
AGTTTCCTATCCTGTAATATTTACTTCCTTCCTTTGTCAAACATTTGTTCTGAGTATGTTTCCTGCCAGTCTCATGACAGAATACATTCATTCGCAAATATAATTTGACTGTTAAAGCTATGCATGAATTTGATTGTATTTTTCAGTTAGAAAAATAAAAAGCAGCAGTTTTAACAAAGAAAAAGCAGCAGTTTTAACAAAGAAAAAGCAGCAGTTTTAACAAAGAAAAAGCAGCAGTTTTAACAAAGAAAAAGCAGCAGTTTTAACAAAGAAAAAGCTATATAAAACTGACGAATGCCTTCTACAGTATAAGCGTGGATTTTGGAATGTAAAGGAAAAGATTACTTAAGATTGAAATAAAAATTATGATGCCTGATCGTGTAGCTTTCCCGATTTCCTCCTAGACCAAAGATAGCAAGTTCAATCCCGGCCAGGGTCGATGGATTTTTTTCGGGCGTAAAAATCTTAAGAATAGCCTCCTTCGGAAGGAAAGTAAAGCCGTGGGTCCCGTGTCGTAGATTTACGGCATGTAAAAGATCCTCAAGACTGAAAGAAGAGGCCTCTGAGCAAAATTTATCGGCCGTTTGACGTCCTGATGTTAAAGAGAGTCCGCTAATACACCAAACAAATAAAAGTTTTCCTGATACAATGTAGGTTAAACTGCTAGCATTTTCTGCATACATGCTTTAGGTGTGCAAGTACAAACGCGAAGGCTGCGAGGCACGTAAACACACCCTGGGTCCACGAGGTTTATAACTAAAGGCCGGTATAAACAAAACGCTTGCTATATTTACATACAGAATTCCCTATCGCTAACTTAAATGGAAATATTATTAATTTGTTACTTACGGATGAAAAAAACATTGCAGTATACCAGGCCGTTTTATGTTTAAATAGCTTTTAGTTTAGAGAAAAGAAAAGGAGTCGTTTTTAACAAGAGCATTAATCAGTTATATTGACATTTCTGACAGCTACCTCCTGCACAGACAAGTAAAATTAGCTGTTAAGTTCCGAGCAGAGAATTCTCAAATTAGAACGAATAAAGAACCTTTGTATCCGTGCTGCAAACTTCTTGACAAAATATCCCAGCATTTCAGTTGACTGTCAACAAATTCCAACTTTTAATAACTCCCCAAAAGATACAGAGCTTCCACTTGGATTTCTCTAAGTCCATGTTTAAAGTCTATAAAATGATGAGGGAAATTCATAACATACAGACAGGGAAATGTTTTATAGTAATCAGTGACATCTCTATGTGCGCTTCACCATAAACACCCACAATACTTTCGGAAACAGAAGTATGATCATCCCGTACGAACGAGCTTGAATTCAAGAGTTGCGTGTTTAATGCATTTACTCACCAGCGACGTCTAGCGTGGCGTTTCTACTGTAGGCGACACCGACTTGATTCTTAGCAACGCACCAGTAGACACCACCGTCGGACTCCTTCCGGCCGTGCACGACGCGGAGGAAGAAGAGAGACCCAGCAGGCAACAGGACCCGGTGAGACTTGGAATCGCCTGGAGAGGTCCGCACAAGTTCGCCGTCCTTGTACCACTCGATGGTCGGCTCGGGAACACCCTCTGCCTTGCAGTTGAGGGTGACGGGATCGTGACGTGGCACCGTGACGTCAGTGGGGTGTTCTGTGATGCGTGGCGGTCTGTATTGAGCATTGTAATATCCTGCAACACACATGACAATGCCAAATGTCAGCTTGTCACCCGCAGAATCTCGTGAATTGCAATACACAGCAAGTGCCTATACTTCTCAACCGTCAAGGAACAAGACTGCCATGTATACCACAGTTTATATTTATATGTGAGCAATTTATTTATAAAATTAAGATCTACTTTACATTTATTATAAATATAATGATTTTGAAAGTTCATTCATGAACTCTTTTCTTTTTAAGTGATGCATTTCTAACTGCAAAATAAGTCTCAACAAAAGTTTAGCAATTTATTTTAAAATTAGATACGAAGGTTTGTTATCCATTTTTTTTTCTGTATGTACTTTAGTTTTCTTCCATAAAAACAAAGTAGATGATGTATGTTTGAAATATTTTACAAGAGTTATACTATCAAGAAAATTACTATGCTGTTGATCCGATTAAAATCAAAATATTAATCCGATAGTAACGAGAAAGTTATTTTTTAAACACTTAGAATATGATAAACGTGCAATTAAGTTACCTATAGCTAGCGAACTGATATAAATTTACTTATAGATATTTATCAATCTTCTAAGTAGATATACAGGATAAAAAGTAGTATATTTTATACTTTAGTTTGTGAAAAATTTAGTTTAAATTTTGAGTAAACAGTGTAATATGTACTGTAAAAATTTTGACCGCATTACTTTTAATAATGTTTCACTTGCTCCATGTCATGGTTACATAATTGACAATCTGAATTCGCAACCATCCCGTTGCTGCCTACACAAGTTGTAACCTAGGAAGTATATTGGCAGAAACCCCCCAAGATTACGTCCATAGAAAGGTAACTTTGCAATAGGGAGAAGAACAGTTTACAGTTTCTAATAGTGGCAAAAATTGGTATAATTTATTAAACAACAATAATAAGCACAAGTCAAATACATTTCAGTTTTCCATAACGACTATGCAAAGTGTGTAAGCTTATCTCTGCAATTAGTCATTTAAATAGTTATAAAACACTTGGAAATATTAAACTTAAAGCTTTAAAACTGTGAAATTTTAAATCTTTAAAGCTTTCATATACAATAATTTATCAAATTCCTGAAAAAATGAATATTAGAGCATAATCATATAAAATATCCCCTTTGTCAACGAAAGTCGTCCTTCGGTTTCAATTGGTTTAACAAAATACACTTTCCTTTCTAGTCTTCAATTATTACAAAGGAAACTTGAGCCAAAATCATACAATACAATTAATAACTTTACCACATAATGTTCCAACATATTTTACCTGGTTCACTGGGTATATACACACGGGAAAGGCTCCAAACCTAATAATTTAGAATGAAACGTCTACTCTTTCTTTGTGTCAAGAAGGGAGCCGAGATCACGCCACCCATTTCCCAAACACTCGATCAGCTTGACGAATGGCAAACAAGTCCTGATCGTTGCGCCATGTTGACGTGGCCAGGTGAAAGAGAGGTTGGTGTATCGGCCGGGAAGCAGAGGAATGCGCGCGGGAACGGCAAGTGTCGTGTATTGCTATTCTTAAGAGATCTCTGAAAATATTATGAACCAAAGGACGATATTTACTAATATAATATGATTTTGTTATCTTGACGATTAAATTACTTTAAATTGGTAAATATATGCAAATTATAGAGAAGCAGGCTTTAGGTCTCAGAGTCCTATATAACGCTAGTACTAAAAGTATGTTATAGTTTATAATATTTTAGTCCTTGCAATGTCTGAAGTTTCTAGCAATAGAGAACAGGAAATAAAACCTTTTCAAGCGGTTGTTCAACTCATATCTTCAACAGACGGAATGACTTGTATTGGATACAGTTACGAGGTCTTTTACCTTTAACTTCCAAGGAACGGAAGTCATTCCATAAACAAAGTGGCACTACCAAGGAAACAAACGCTGTAAGGTCGCACACTTAAGAAAGTCGTGAAATTTGCGGTACCGGGGTGGGAGAGGGAATTGGCACATAACGACGTCTGGCGTCGCGGTGTCACTAGTCTGGCTCATTAAACCCTTCATAACGGCGTCGCCACTTGGCTGACTCAATTTAGAGATGATTAGGTCATTTGCATTTGTTTTCAGCGGCATTGCCGTTAATTCCTCCCTTGCTTTGTTCCTCAAAGAGTCGTCATTAACGTACTCCATATAACGCTGTGGGAAACATTTAAAATGTGGCCGCCGAGAAATGCTCGAAAAATGAGGCAAATATAATTCATGGGGCTGTAAGGCAGATGTTGAGAAAAGGAAGAGAGCAGACTTGTTCTTAGTGAGGCAAATAATTCAATAAAGGACGTGGAACGAGGCGAAATAGACCGTGGTAGTAATGGGCAATATGAATAGAAATTAACGGTTTCTCTTTAGGACCCAATTATTTGACAAAAGAGAATTTTTAATGGCCGCGTTCATTTCCTGTTCTGAATATATACGGAAAAAATATATGCTTTTGATGTTATTAATGTAAATTACATTAATATAAAATATTTGTTAAGTCAATTTTAATTATCCAATGTACTGTCCAAAGGTTATATTAGCTAACATTTTGTTCTTGCTAAACGGATGGTAAGGAAACATTGATTAAAACTTTTCTGTCTCATTTGAAAACAATTTCATCTATGCTCTTTCTTGTTTACATTATATATATAAAACAGCATAAACAGAAGCGTTATTTGTACAAGGGAAGTATATCAGAAGACCTATTTGGAGAACTTTGCATCCTTAGTTTTCATTAAGATTTGATGTTTTTACTAATTACTTCAGCTAATTTTATAATGACAACAATAATAAACATAGTCTTATAAAGAGTAAAAGGAAAATAATTTTTAAAACAGATACTATTATTATTCTGAAATGTTTTTAAACCGTGTTCCATGAGCCCTCAGTACATTTAAAATTAAAATCAGGTTTTATTATACATTAAAACTATTTAAAAGTATTTTCATAATATTAAAATGCTACAAAGAAAATGACAACAAATTAATATTTGAAGTGATGTTTCAAAAAATAGTGTGTTGGTGTGTTTTGTTAGTTGGCTTTGCTGAGTATTTCCTGAAACAAGATTCCTCCCTCTTTAGTAAAGGATCTACATAATCCGTTTTTTTTTTTTATTTATGGATGCTCTTTAACATTTCAGGTCATCAGCGTCCCATTCTATTCAGGGCGTGAAAAGGTCGATAAATTTTGCTCAGAGGTTTCTTCTTTCAGGCTTGAGGTTCTTTACCATGCCGTAAACGTACGACACGGGACCCACGGATTTACTTCTCTTGCGAAGGAAGCCATACTTCGGGTTTTTACGCCCGAAAAAATCCATCGATCCTGGCCGGGTTTGAACCCGCGATCTTGGGTTTAGGAGGCAAGTATGGTTACCACTACAACACCAGGACCGACTCTACATATTCCGTGTGTCGTTTTCTTTGGCAGTATTGAGTTTTACAGTGGTAAGTGGTTATAAAACTACTCAATGAAATTTCTTTCGTTCTTTTTGTGAAAGAAAGTGGTTCATAAGGCCCAAAAATTAACCCCAAATTGTAACTCCACTATGTTGAACAAATACCAGTCTTTGCTTAGAATGAATTTTAAAAATGGAATTCTTAGCTTTGGATTTTTGTAAGTAAATTATTTTCAGCTCAGAATTTCAAAGTTTCGTTATTATTTATCTCGTTTCGAACATCGAAAGATGTAAGATTTTTTCCCAGACTTCAACTATTTCTACATATTCTGCTAAGTGTATAAACTTCTATTTTTTTTATGTCCAAACTGCATTACCCGAAGTTCCTGTCGGGCATCCTTTCATAGGAAATATTCATATTATTGTCGTTTTGACAGTGCACATTGAATAAACACCCTGGATTTAATTTCATAAAACTTAGGTGTGAGTCATCTTTCATAGGGGCAGATTTTATAAACAACCAACTTTTAAAACTAGAATGTTACTTGGAAGGTGTTTATAAAATTGAACTGTCTTTTAGTGCAAGTTGCAAGTATTCTATTATCATTCTGAAATAAATTTTTGAATTCATTTTGTTCATTACTCTTGCAAACTGCGCAGTAAGAGGCCCTTAAAATGCATGTTTGCATTCATTTTTAAAAACTTCAATTTCAGATGTTTATTTGTCAGTTCTTTATAACATGTTTGAAAGAGCCAGAACATTATTGAAAGAGGACGTTTTCAAAATATTTCTTACTGTAGTTATTCTTGATTTGGAATAACTTTTTAGATGCTTCTTTTCTAATTCCCACACACCTTAACTGATATTTTAACAATTATCTCCTTCGATTGTGAAATGTTTGCCTTCTTAACTTTTGCTTGAAAATACACGGTTGTTACTCAGTAATTTTGTTATAATAAAAGACGTAGCTTTCTACACACAGACACAAGAGATCTATCAGCTTTCACACAGCATTCCCAGATGTGTTTACGATGACGTTAAATGCCGTACTTTGCATTCCTTAAAGAGAGACAACCATCCAGATATATATCTGCTTTTCTTTAGAAGTCATGTAAATGTATGTAAGCAAGCACCAATGATAATCTCTAGTCAGCTTCCGACTCCACGAAACTGACAGCAATCTTTGACATATTGTTTTATCTTTTTTTTGCTTAACTAGTTATTATTAATTTAATTACATTTCATTGTGTTCTTTTATTTCTCATTTATATACAGAGGGTACCAAAAATGTACACACTTTCACAGCAGATATCTATTCAACATATTTCAAAGTTGGACCGAAAAACAACCATAATGTGTAGTATGATGTTCTGTAAACAGATGTCACTCACATTGTGATAGCGTTGTTACGTGACAGGTAAATCAACAATGAACAGGTGAAGCCAAGGTTATTGCATGATGTTCTGTAAACAGATGTGACTCACATTAAGTTATGCTAGCGTTGCTACAACAAAATGGAGCCAAGATTATCTTTTGAACAGAGGAAAGCAATTTTGAAGTGGTATTGGAAAACCGAGAATGTTGTTGAAGTTCAAAGGCAATGGAGACGTGTGTACAGAACAGAACCGAGTAACAATTGCAGGTATTCGAGACAAATTTGAGACTCGTGGTACCGCATGCGATATTCACAAGGGCAGAGCTGGGAGTCCTCGCATAGTAACAAGCCCCGCACTGGATTCAAGGCACTGGATCCAAGGCAGTGGATAGGACGAAGAGATCCGATTGCGTTTGCACCGCGTTCTCCGTTGGACTTCTACCTATAGGGAACTCTTAAGGCTGTTATATACCGCAGAATACCAGCTATACTGGCAGCACTTCGAGAAGAAATTGAAAGCATGTGCTGCAGTCGCCGAGGACACTTTCGCAAACGCTGTTCAGTCAGTAGTTCAACGTACTCAGAAGTGTATCGACGCCGTTGTTGGGCATTTTGAGCAACTGTAAAAGTCTAAGATGATTAGTGCTCATCATTTTCTGTTTGTGAGAATTCAGTTTTGTTATTTTAACACAGTTTTTTCTTTGCTTGAAGTGTGTACACATTTTGGAACCCTCTGTATAAATGAAAAATAAAATAACATTTAGACATTCAAACTAAAATATATATAAAACATTAATATTATAATAAATGATCATAAAATTTACTTGCCTACTTCCTAAAATAAAATTTCACATCTGCTGAGTTCTTTAAACGCGGTTGTCATTAACAGTTTTTACGTGATAGCAAAACAAAACGAAATTTTGCAAGTTAGCCATCATGGCAATGGAGAACAAGAAAATACATTATACCTAAATGGACATGTGCCTTGTACATATAACTCCACATTAAAATTTCCGTTTTTATATGAGAACACATATTTTGCTTGAAGAATATGTGTATTTTTTTAATAACTGAAGGATGTCAAAGTTATTTTATAATAACGTAGGTTTAGTGTCATTTGTGATTTACAATAGAAATTATATGATCTCTATAGTATTAACGGAATAAATGAAATAAAAGTAGTTGGTACCTTTCGTTAATTAAATGAATCCGTCGACCCTTGCATAAATGTACACTAATGTAAATGTAAATGTTCTCAACTATACAGAGTAATCCGCAATTCATTTTAATTTTATATTTTCGTCAACTTTGCCTAATTACTGCTTTATTTTACTAAATGCATGTTCATTACACAAACTATAGGACCATAAGGACATCCTTTGAGAAACAGTTTCAGAATCAATGGTATACAGTTTTTGGATGTGTGAATATAAATACAAAATAATTTCATTTTTTAACTTATGTCGGTACTCTGTGTTTTTATTCGAGCCTCAAATAGATTTGAAAGGATTTCTCAAAGAAAACAAAAGGGGATAAACGTTTTAAACCGAGCAAATATGTATTATTGTGTTTGATTTAACTTGATTATTGTCACGAGATTTATTCAATCCGCGTCCTTGCTAACGACAAACGCTGTAATTTACAGTTTTCTCTTCTCTTTCGGGGGAGTTAGGCAAGCAAAGAGGTTACGACAACAAAGAATCTGGGAAACTAACATCATTTCCTTCAAAGCAAATGGCAGTCGTTGAAGAGCATTCTTCCTTCCTTGAAAGGAATTTAACAAAAGGAAAATAATGGATTTTCCTCAAGAGCATTTTCCAACATTAATTATGCATGAGGCATTCTCTCCCGTCTCCCGGAACATATTTGGGAGAGAAGACGCGGGATTCTCCAAGGATTCAAGGTGCTTATATGAGACAAGGCGCTTGGCAGACAAAGCTTTCCATCTGATTTATGGCAGCCCAAGTCTGCTTGTATATGGGAACCTATATAAACATTCATCGAAATTGCGTTCTAACGCATGCGAAACTTGGGTTGCTCTTAGCCCGGCTGTTTAACTTCAATCCAGTGATACTTGCTTTGTTTCTTTCGCTGCGTTGACAACAAAAGAACGTCGGAAATATTTATTGCCTTCGTCATCTGCTACAACACAGTCCCCAGTGGTCTGTTCCGCTCGAGAGGAAATGTTCAAAGAAAATCTTCTCAGTATCCAAGTGGCTTATTATGTCTCTCTGAGTTTTATGCTCAACTAACTCCTGACAATTCACGTCGTTCCAATACTTAGCCTGGTTCATCTGTTCTGGACCTCAAGTCACGAAGCATAAAAAAGGCAATGAAATATTTTAAAACGCTTCGGAACCAGAGCTTTATTGTCCTTTTCACTTCCTTTATTCCTGATCCAGCTGCCTATCCAGCAGACGTCTGTAGCCTTGGAGGTCTTCGGTATATGCACCTGAATTTCATTAAGAACGAGCGTGTAATTCTATTAAGGAACTTCTGAAATTCTAAGATTTATTAAAACCAAGACTTTACATTTCTTAGAAAATGCTATTTTAATTTGCAAAACCACAAAATTCTCAATATTTTGGTTCAACAATTAAATTTCTATAAATAATTTTATTCAACAATCTAAGGCTTGCTATATTATAAAGTTTAGGTGCAATCTCCTCAAATTTCAAGTCTGTTAGTATCACTAGACTAAACTTAGTGCACTAGAAGAACAATAGAATGCTTGAAATTTACAAAAGGGAAATCATTTTTAGAATCATTATTATCAAAATTAAACCCCAAAAAGTAATTGGGCACTAAAATTAAATGAAACATATTACCATTGGTAGACTAAGCTGTACTGTTGAGCATTTTTAAAAAACATTTAATGTAACCATGTTTTTAAACTGAAACCTAAAGATCTTTACATTCACTAAATAGAGAAAAGTTTTGTCTTATCTTGTGTATTTATGAAGATGTTCATATGTTTCAATAAAACAAAAACATGTTACCACTCAGAAACAATTACAATGTATTAAGCAAATACTCACAATCAACAATATACAATCGACAGTTCCATGGATTTTCATTGGCTTTGAAATTTAATTTAAACGAAATTTTAGTACAAACTTGCAAAGCAAACTATTTCTGAAGGTTATTACAGAGCGCTCTTACATACAAATATAATTCCCAAATAAATATTAGATTAATATTTCACATCTGCTATCTTCCTGACGATGCTTTTGTTAAATATAAAACATATGCATCGTTATATATACAGTTTCGACACTGAGTTAATTTTTCCTTTTATTTTGAAATAATAGAGAGAAAATTAAACTATAGCGGTTTTAAATAATAATAATAATAATAATAATAATAATAATAATAATAATAATAATAATAATAATTTCACTAAATACCATTTTCTTATTTTATTTTAATGGCATACACCAGCTTTTATTAAGAATAAACATTATTTGCAATGCAAGCAAAATTTTCGCATTAGGTTAACCCCCACCCCAAATGGTACGATTTTGCTGGTTAACGACGCCATTAAATCGTTTGTTAATTGATGGTTATATACCGAGTTTCGTTGATAAAAAAACAAAACTTGCGATAGCTACAGTTCTCTCTCTCTCACGCACGCACGCAAGCGCACACGCACACACACTCTCTCTCTCTCTCTCTCTCTTTCATTGTTATTTTCGGTGCCTAGTAGGATTGGTGGATATTTGAAGAAATTTTTCAAAATCTTTTCATGGATACAACCGCACTTCCTTCGGAATCTAACAGATTATCTACTTGTTTATTGCAGTAAAAATGACTGACGCAAATCAAGACTAAGTTATAACATTTCAAAGAAGTTAAATTATTTGTTCAAAAACCGCAATACGATAATTGAATATAAAAAGACAGATTTAAATCTTACTTTTGGGTACATTTCACAACCAAGTTTTAAATTTACTTAACTAACTTTCCGAAAATAACAGGAGAGTGAGTGGAGACATTATAGTGTACAGTTTGGAGTATGTGATTCCACGCACCCGCCCTTCACACTTAGACATTGTGTTGTTATTACTAGAGCACAATTTCACACCACCATGTTCGCGGGTATGTCTTCCATTTTTATCTCCACCAGGGTGACTGACTCTGTGCATCACTTTCAGCACTTCCTCGTTTATTTTTCAGTGTTGTCTACAGATATATAATTTTATCATTGTCATGTTCAACCAGTTTATACTTACGAATAGGCGAGCGGATACTTCAGGCCAAAGCAAGCCGCAGTAAACCTCCGGTTTCAGAAATTCGCCAAAGATTAGGTTAGGTTGGTGTGTATATGTTTATATGTATTGGGACTGTAAATGGGTGTGATTGTCTCAAAATGGCGGCTCGTTGTAGCGACAAAATATGAGATTAATACCTCAGGGGCGACGACAGTAGGCCCAGCTATAAGCGGCCTTACGTTGTAGACTCGAAGTAGGAGAGTATTGCCTCGGCTGGTGAAGTAGATTTACTAATGATGTTACTTTGCTACTTCTGTCCCAAGTAAAAATAGCAAGATCTCGGATAGATTTTACTGTTTTACTGATATTGAATCAATACGTTAGGAAGAGGCATCGCTGTTACAAATAAACATGGAAACTAAGTCACAGAAATATTTTCGAAAAGGATCACTTGCCGAGATCTATGGATTTTAAAGAATTAATATAAGTTTAATCAGAGTTAATTATAAAAATATATATATATATATATATATATATACATATAAACTATTAGGAATGTTCTTTTTATTAATATGAAACAATTGATTATGAGATAAAAATAAGTTGAATAAGATAAATTTCAATTTTTACAGAAAATGTGTTGGAAATTTCGTGCTAAAATCTGAGAACAATAACGAAGAAATAAATAGTATGTGGCAGATGCGAGCGAACGTAACAATAGTCTTTCAGAGGTTGTTTCTTATTACAGAGCAATTTGATTGATGTTGACGTGCTAGACATGCGTTATGCCTCTTAGATGGAATATTCTAGATTATTGAGAAAAATTAATGAACTAAACTCATTACCTTCTAATATAGGTCCATATTTGCCTCTAGAACCAAGGTCACGGGTTCAAATCCTACCAGGGTCGATGGAATTTTAGGTCATAAAATCCTGAGTATGGTTCCCTTTGAAAGGGAAGTAAAGCCGTTGGTCCGTCTCGTAAAAGAACCTCAAGCCTGAAAGAACAGGTCTCCGAGCAAAATTTACCGTCCGTTTCACACCCTGATTTGAATGAAACGCAAATGACCAGAGAGGTTAAAGAGCGTTCTTAAATAAAATAAACCTAAAACCTAATCTACTACAGTACAATAGCACTAGGACAGATCACAAATTAGAAAACAATGCATGGGTAATAAATGGGGATGGAAGTTCGGAAACTGAATATATGAAGTTAATGACGAAGCGTGCTATACACATCGTGTTGTTTACATCAAGTGAGAGCTCACTTCACCGACGTCTTTCATTTTCTACACCAATCTGAAGTTAAATGAGCAAATAATTGGCGCCAGTGTTGTTTAAACCTATAGCTGCACCTAGATAATGCTTTTGCTGTCCAGATTTCATTACTCAGTCCTAGGAAGAACTAATTAATACTTGTTTGTACGTACTTCAATACTGTACTGGAATTAAAGTCAAGATAATATCAACAGAAACAGAAATAGAAAAAACGACTGGATCGATTAGAACGAGGCATGGGTTACTTTCTATGTGTAAATAGTGAAAAGTGTACTGCTAATGATGAATATAAACATCCATAGCAAATGTTAACAAAATATTTTCCAATTTTTAGAAAATCGTGATTACGGTGCGATTCACAATTCTGTACGGAGATTCCCTGACTTGACAAACACTGCACTGTCTCAACGAACCATCGTGCATCTCTCCCCTCAAACAGAGAGTATGCGTCAAATACAACTCTTATTCTCTTGAAACAAATCATCACTAGGGGTAGCGATGTGGAGAAATGCAGTCCTTACACGAGGGGTGGGGGCTTCGAGCAAATCATCAGAATAAACCAGGTGCAAAATATCTGACTCAGACACTTGGAAATACACTACACATATCTCAACCTTGCCTTGTCCACTGAGCTTCGAAATTCAATGACACTTGTGCTTTTTCCCTACAAAAATTTACATGTTTAAATACATGCTAAGTTGTGCTACAATTTATACAAGTTTTCTATGCTCGGACGCTTCATGCTGCATTGTAAAAGTCATACCAAAAGTATGCTTAAAAATATGGAGAAAAAATATTTTACCGTTTAATATGCATCATTCATAAAAATGTATATACCGATTTAATTGCGTTGTATGTATTACAATGTTTATATTAATCTAACATTAAGTGCAACCGAAAACCAACTCATGTTCACGAAAAAATGCTTGATTGCAATATTAAAGCAGATGAATATACTCATAAAAATTTTAAAACATTTCTTTTTCTTCAGATTCAATATAATACTATCTCACATGAAATTTTATTACAAAATCAATAAACACTACGTTAAAAACGTAGATAAATTGAAAACTTGTTAAATGTTAATTTTATTTGCTTGTAAGGTCTGAAACATAATCGACTTTGCTTAAAAGAGATTGGTGCGTTATACATTCCGATTTATTACCTATGCTACGCTTCCATTATTTAAATTAATCCTACGTTTATCACAATGCAAAATATCTACGTGTTATTAAACCTTTTGCTTTGAGCTACAAATAATTATTTCCACAAATTGTTATCTTGCTGTCTTTAAAAGTACATGGCTGCAGATTGGTAGAATGAATTTTTAATTACTTTTACTCCTGCAGGCAATCTGATAATTAGCAAATTATGCATTCATAACCTTGGTTTTTTAACTAAAATAGGAAAGGCCAAATTATATTTATCTTTCTTTCTCTTAATTAAGTAATTTAAAAAATCTGAGTAATTACTCCAGCCATCGTGTTTATTTCAACTAATGTAAATGGAACATAGGGTATCTGTAAATAGTTTTTAAATAGCTCATACTAAAAGCAGTTCTTTTAACACAAGGCACTATTACTATAAACACTTCAGTGTTATGAAATTCCTACCAACTTTACCGTGAAGGGCGGCCGAGGTCGTTACGGCAAGGACTCGTGGACTATAAATCTGGGGTTCGATTCCCGCCAGAGCAGTTCTCCTTATATAGCATTTTTTCCAGATTCTCCCCAGTAGTCATAAACTGCAAATGCCAGGGAGGTATCTTAAACCTGGATCTGAAATTCTTCCTTCCTTTAAAAATTTCCTTCCCCAATTTATGGTGCTTCAGCAGTAAAAACTGTTCAGAACAGAAAACCCTGGAGTACATATTATAGTTTATACTTCTTTCGTTGCGATAAAATAACATTTTAAATAACAATTCACTATAATATGATAATAAAGAAAATATTTACACCGCAAGATATATTTAAAAACCACTATTACTACCACCGAAACATTCAGGGATTTACATAACATTCTTTCCATGCGTCTCCTAGGGAGAAATAATACGGGAACAATTTCTTTGAAAATAGGAACTTTTCAGAATAAGTGAACTATATTTAAAATTATAATTACTAATTTATTTATAAATGTTAAGGACTTTCTAAAAAATAGTGTATGATCCATCTTTTAAAAATATGCTTTTACATGTGTAAAATGACTATCTCCCAAAAATGTTTTTCTCATATATTATTTTAACCAAACGATAAGTTAAGGTATTAATTAAAAATTATGAGTGCTAATGTATAAGCATAATCCTGTCAATATTACCAAAATAAATATTTTTTTAGAAACCCTGTTCTGCTAATTTTTGCTACTAACCTGTTCATATGCAATTCTTCATGTAAAACATAACCTATACCTTCTTTTGAAATGCCTACAGCTTCAGCAATTTCAGTTACTGGTCATCTAATACTATTATGTATTTGTGAGACTCCTCGAATTTGGTTCATTTTTACGGCTGATACGGCTATGTTTAAACTTAGTGATCCATATTTTGATCGTTGCAAAACATTTCCTACAAACTTTTATTTTCTTTAGCATTACTCCATCTTTTACAAAATACCTTATAACTACACGGTACTCAAATTTATCCATTTTATGGAAACCCTAACAAATTTTCTTTAAAAAGCTGTATGAAATAAACAATGAAACAATGGTATTATTTCAAATGAATGCTTAAGGGGAGTATGAAAGACTTATTCTCGTAATGTTAAACTTACCAACTTTAGTTCCAATTTTCTCAAGGACTATTTATTACAGCTAATGAAATGAAACTTTCAAAGTATACAAATGAACATAACTGAAACTTGTGCTCTATTTTCACCAATACACCATGACTCTGAAGTAAAGTATAAATTATTTTTAATTGTTTGCTTCTCTCTCTCTCTCTCTCTACGTTGTCACTCAACCCTAGCTTAACCATAATATATCCACATCATAACAATAATATTATAAGGGATAAAATTTTTCAAAGTGATTAGGGAAAAAATGTAATTTTCAGTAATTGCAGTCAAAAAAAAAAAACGTTTTTACAGAAAAACTAACTTTTAAAGCTAAAATTCTCCAGCACTGTGTAAAAACAAAAAAAGAAGAAGAAAAATAAAGGATAGTGTCATGAAAACAAAGGTTGCCAAATTATGAAATACAATTTTTTTTCTACCATTCAAGACAAACTACAATGTTCTAGATCAAATAGACCTGAGATATGGAACTTTAACTGAACAAGTGTTCGCGAAATCCAGAAAAAAAGGCTTCTCTGCAATTATATAATTAGCATTTTATTAAAATAGTTATAGCAATGAATATTAATCAAAATAATATAAAAATAAATAGAATTTTTCACATATTAAAATTGTACAAAAACAAAAATATTATTTTTGACCCCGCTTCCCTTTAATATTTCCCTTAAGACATGCCAATGTAATGAACAAAAATGATGAAAATAAACATATAATTAGAATCGGTGTCCTCTGAAACGCAGTTTTCTAGAAATGCTTATTGTCGTATTTTTCTCTTCTACTTTGTTTTTTCCCCCTTTGTAAAAGCAATCCTATTGTTTTATTTGAGATTATTTTTATTAAAATATATAAACATCTTAAACCTTATAGGAACTGAATTTCGGACAATGGAAGATATAATAGAGATGGGACAGAAGTTTCCATGTGGGAACTAGAAGGGTAGTTCACAAATCCCGATTTCAAATTAAGCAGAACCCTTCATTTGTAATTGTTCAGGCCTTAATGCAACCCTAAAATAAAAACTGCGAAAATGCTGCTCTCTTTCTTCGTTAAGAACACTTAGTGCGTTAAAGGAGAAATGCATTTGTGGAAGCCACATTGGTAGATTTCGAAAACAATATGCTGTAAAGAGGTCCAAGGGGGAGCCAACAAAGTGCTACGTGGGGAAAACACAATGAGGAACATCTTGTTTGTTGTTCCCCCTTCGTGGACCTAACAAGAAAGCATGAAACTCGCTCCAAGGAGAAAGCCGCGCTTCAAGAACCAACGCAAACAAATGCAAACAGCTTTGTAAGGTTTCCTCAGCCAAGATCACTGCTTTAGTTTGGATTGGCAACATTATTTGGCACTATTTAAACTCTGGCGCCAAGAAATTAACTCTCTCATATCTGAAAATGCCCTAGGAATATGAGAGAGAGTTTTCATTCAAAGCTTATTTGGGCTCCATTATTCTTATTATATTAATTTCATAATCTATAATTTTACTGATTTCTAAGATTAGTTTAGTAATAAAAATTATGTCAATAGTCTTTAATTATGGAATACACAGCTCGGATTATATATGAGAGTCATAATCATGGTCAACAGAGCGGCCTAGGCTAATCAGTCCGTTTCAACAGGAGTACATTTCTTCCATGTCGGGCATTTGGTTATCATCCATTCCAAATATATTCCTCCAATTTATCTGATTGCTATGTACGTTATCTTCGATGCTTTGTACACGTAGATATTGTCGCAAGTCTGCGTTTTTAATTTTGTCCGTGAGTGTACATCCTTTGGTGCATCGTTCTTTAATACACAGGCTGTTCAGAAAGTCATTGTGTACTTAGATTACGTTGGAGGTTCGAACCAAAGTTAGGTTTTTTCTGCATAGAATCTTAACACAAGTTGGTAAAAGTGATGTTTCATAGATGCGCGATTGTTTTTATTCGTTCCACTGTTGCATAACATTAACTGCTTAGTTCAATTATCGGTTGATAAAAATTATTGAAAAATTATTGAAAGCGAAAGTTGTAATATAGTGCTTAGATTTAGATTTAAATCCATTTAGTTTTAAATTATGACGCTTTCAATTGAGGAACGTATTTTTCAACATGTCTTTGTACAAGGCCATAAACACACAGATTTAGTGTAGGAGGCATTTGCTTCAAATTTCCCAGATACACCTTTACTTCATCGCAATGCAGTTTGTCGACTTATTCAGAAATTTCGACAGACAGGCTCAGTGTTAGATGCCGAACGAACTGGAAGACCACCACGAAGAGAAATCGTTGGACATTTCGGACTCTGAATGGTGTTCGTCATAAATTTATTTAAAAGATAATTATGATAAATGACAGATTTCGTTTCAAAATGTGCCTAAAATATTACGGGAGAAGTTTAAAAGAGTGTTGATTACATTTTAGTTTTCACCGCATCAGCTATAGGCACTTTGAAATTTCAGAAGTGCCCTTGTGATATTTAAATTTTAAAGGGTCTTTTGTTTCCTATTGTTGCCTAGCATTTATTTACTTGTTTGAATTTAAACAAAAATATAAAGAAGTTGGTTTTAGGATGAAGAGCTACTTTATTTTGGTAAAAATTACAACCAATATTACAACAATACAGCAATATTTGCAACTCCTGATTAATACGTTTACATTTTGTCTTTGTAGGGCTATGCTTTATTTAAAAAAATAGTATCAAAATATGGTTATTAAATTAAAATGCTCAATAATTATAGCAGTTCAGTTTGAATTCAAATAACAATAACAACAGCCCTCATTACCAGACAATGATAATACTCATATTCTGTTTAGAAGTTAGCATCGCAAGATAAGAGTGCCATATGCGAATTCAAAGTGGGGATGGAGGAAAAACCCAAAATATAACTAGCACTTGTTTCAAACTTTAGAAAATAGAATGTTAAAAAGTACGTTTATTTATATTAACAAACTGAATCTTAATGATTTATTATTGTAGCTATAGCGCTTTAGATATTTGTATATTTAACGAACAAATGAGATTACAGTATTAAATCTTTACAAAGATCTGCTACTGTTGTAGAATATACATTCTATAAACTAGATTTACTTTCATTTTTCAATTATAAACTTCTAGGAATAGAGCAGCTCATTTTTCAGGCTAGTCAGATTCTGCATTAAAATGCCTTTTTACTTAAGGATTATTTAATGTAGATGAAACACACTAATATCCAACGATGAAAAAGAAAATTTAAAAGTTAGAAATGTCAAGCTTGTATCTAAGTTTCTCTAAAGTTCCTACAGATAATTCACTCTGTTAATTTTCATGATCAATGTTTTATAGTTCAGTTGTCAACATCATTAGCAACTTATTAGATAATTGCAGTAGTGTGACACTACTGATATTGAATTACAATGAAAGATGGCGCATCTGACCAATCGTTCACTTTTTTCCTTGTATTAAATATTCTCGAAGCCTCTTAGAAACTATATTAAAATTAACACTACATTAACTTTTGACCAAATTTCCATCACCTAAAGATACCACAAACCACAAAGCACCAACTTTATGAAGCCATATAATATAAATTATGATAATTTTCAAATAGAGCTTTCGAAGTTTACAAAATATTAAATCAAGCTAAGGATTTATATATTAAAAATAATATCGGGCTCTGCCGCCGCTTTGCAAAGCTAACAGTGATGTAAATTACTCACAATTTTACCCAAGCTTAAGCCTTCTGGTTTATACCGAGTTTCTCTAACAAAAACTGCTGAATCTGATAATTAATACAAACACACTTTAATCTCATAAACAAAAGCAACACAAATATTGGAGTTTGGATTCGGAAAGAGCTTATTGTATCGGCAACTCTTGCCGTTTCCGATTCTCTATCTGTTATTCCCCCCCCCCCTTCCACCCGCTTGCGTAAATCGAAGGGAAGGGAGATTTAACGTTTTACGAACCTCTCCAGAGAATATTAAAAATGAAGGATGTCAGGAATTTTTAGTCATGGTACATCGGAATTTCAATCCTCCAATTTCATGATTCGGAAGAGATGCGGAAAAAAAAAAAAAGAAGAATGAAAGCGGATTACCCATAAAAATATCTATCTCACATTTTTTTGTTCTTCGTCTTTCCCCTCTGTACTGTCTTTCACCGCTTTCTTTTTGCAAAGAAAAAATATAATCTTATAGACAGAGATGCTCTTTATTTTTATATCTTCATTTATAGTAAGTTTATTGTGCTGTATGTAAATTTATTAAGACACCAGGTTCATTGCTTCTTTAGAAAAAAAAAATTTGAGGTGTTTGGCAAACACAACCGAGTTAGCTTTCAAAATGTTACCAATAATTTCTTCACTATTATTTTTAAATCCCTGCGAAGCTGAATTTAAGTTTTCCTCAAGTTTCAAATAAAGGAAAAATCTGTGGTAAATTAATTTTTGTAAAATCCTCTGAATTTGTTACGGGAAAGTATTTCTGCGTTCATATTACTATTCCTATACTACAATTTACATAATATTTTGAACATAATGTAAAGAGGCATAATAACAAAATAGCAATGATGTGATACTAAAAATGCATATGCGATACAAATATACTTCAGCGCGTGCCCTAGCTCTCGAGGATGGCTGTTGTCTTTGACTGAAGCCAGAAAAATGAAAATCGTTATGACAGCTGAACGTACCGGGGTCACCCACAAGCCTGACGGAAGCTCTTGGGGACTACATCAGCCGCAAAGCCATCGCTCAAGGTCTGGGAAAGACGGGTGAGTTTACCGAACTGCTACGTTGACCATAGGCCCCCACATCGCTCAATTTCGTTTGAGCAGCGTCTAATCCTATTCTGCCAAGAATATAAAGTTTAATTATGGCTGTATCGCGTCTGCTCTAACTGTAAGGATTAAAGTGGATGGTAATGAAATTAATAAATTAGCACCATACTCTTTAGTGTGGTCCGCGAATAACTGTACTGCTAACAGCATTTATTCTTGAATACACATATACAATCAATTACAAGAACAGGAAAGCTGACACAAATTTACGCTACATATTTATTGAAGTAAAGTGATTGGAAATCAAACTGAAGGGGTTTATACTTTATACTTTCAAAGAAAAAGGAGAGAAATCCTGCATGTATACCGTCATACATCGCCTGGCAACATCGTGCATCTTTTGGTAGCGTAGGCTGGGACTCGCCTGACTCAGCGGGATTATCAAAGAATGTAATGAAAGTGTTTCTACCTTTCAAAATCAGAATTTACCATACAAGAAAGCTATGTAATTTTAAAATGAATGGTGTCAAAATCTGGAGCTCATTTACGCAGATATATTTTCAAATATTAAGTCTCTCAGTAAATGTATAAACTAAACTAATTCCTCACCTAGTAGAGTAAACTAAAAAAAGAATATCAAATCAAAATTATGGCCTTATTAATTAACGAAATAAGTTACGGCATTACTGTGTGGTACTAGGGGAACACGATCTATGAGTATCACAAAAGAGAAACCACATTTTTAGAATTATTATTATTATTGTTATTATTTTATTAATAATCTAATTACAAAAATTAATGGTATACTATTAATTATGAATTAAATAAAATATATGATGAATGACAAATAAAACTATACATGGATATTTTTAAACTTTTTCAAATGTAACCATATTTATGAACTAAGTTCTTGATATATTTACATTCACTAAAATAGAGAGAAATAACACAACGTTTCGACTTATCTTGTCTAATTACGAATTTATCATGTTTCCATAAAATAAAAGCATATTACTATTTAAAAACAATTACAATGTACTAAGAAACCATGTACAATCAAGAATAGACAATCGAAAGTTCATGGATATTAATAGGCTTTGAAATTTAATTTAAATATTAATGCAGTAAAAACATGTAACGCAAACGTTTTCTGAACGATATTACAGAGCTCTCTTACATACAAATATAATTACCACACACACATTTCACATTTGCCATCATCCTCACGACGATGCTTTTGTTAGATATAAAACATAGGCACCTTATACATACAGCTTATATGCTGAATTTGTCCTTTTATTTTAAAACAATATACAAAAAATTAAACGAAAGAGCATTTTAAATACGGTCTCCATGGTCCAATTTCCATAATTTTCATAAACTATTTTTTTATTTTATTTAAATGGTATATACCAAATTTTGTTGTGAAGAAACAAATATTGGTGCCGCCACAGCGATTTTTAAATGTTGGGTTTCAGGTACACCCCCATTCCTAATGATTCGAGTTCTCTGATTTTCAAACTATTTTTCTTATTTTGTTTAAATGATATATACAGAATTTTTTTTGCGATAAAATAAAGATTGGCACCACTAGAGTCATTAGATATTAGGTTTGAGGTAAACCCTCACTACTAATAATCTAATTTTAATAATTTTCACAACCTACTTTTATTTTATTTAAATTGTGTATTCCGAGTTTTGTTGTGGAAAAGAAAAGATTGGTGCCGCTAGAGTAATTTTTGGGTTTCTCCACTCATGATGGCCAGATTCCTCTTATATTCAGAAAATACATTTATTATTTTAATTAACCGGCATATGGGGAGTTTCGTTGCGAAAAAACTAAATATTAATTCCGCTCGGGCATTTTTAAAACTTGGGTCTTAGGTAACCCACTCTCCCTCGTAATAGCCCGACTTCACTTGATTTTCACAATTTTTTTTTAAATTGAATATACCAAGTTTCCTGTACTTTTTTTAATTGCGGCAGCTACAGCTATTTTTGAATTTCGCTTTACCCCATTCTCTTTCAGATACACCCCCACTCATTTTCAGGCATGCCCCCCACTCCTAATGGCCTGATTGCCCTAATTTTCTAAACGTTAATCGGTTTTAAAGAAATGTGCCCAGTTTTGTTGAAAAAAAAACAGAAATTGCAGTACCTAGAGCGATTTTTTAACTTTTTTAAAAAGGTCCCGTTTTAGGTTAACCTGCACCTCCTATGGTTCATTTTTTCTGGTTAGCAAAGTCGACGAATTGTTTGTCAGTTGATGGTTATGTGCATAGTTTCATCGAGAAAAAACACAAAAATCCGACAGCTATAGCGTTAACGGGCTCGCTCGCGCACACGCACACGCACACGCACGCACGCACGCACGCGCGCGCACGCACACACACACACACACACACGGTGCCAAAATGTATACACACTTCAAGCAATGAAAAACTGTGGTGACATAACAAAACAGAATTCACACAAACAGAAAATGATGAGCACTAATCGTCTTAGACTTTTACAGTTACAACAGTTGCTCAAAATGTCCACATCGACGTCGATGCACTTCTGAGTACGTTGAACTACTGATTGAGCAACGTTTGCGAAAGTATCCTCAGCGATTGCAGCACATGCCGTTTCAATTTCTTCCCGAAGTGCTGTCAGTGTAGCTGGTTTTTCTACGGTATACAACAGCCTTAAGAGTTCTTCATAGGTAGAAGTCCAACGGCGGTTCTGTTCTATACACACGTCTCCATTGCCTTTGAACTTCAACATTCCTTTCCGCTGTTCAAACGATAATTTTGGCACCATTTTGTTATAGCAACGATAGCATAACGTAATGTGAGCCACATCTGTTTACAGAGCATCTTACGATTATCTTGCCTCATTTGTTCATTGTTGATTTCCAATAATCTTAGCTTCATTTGTTCATTGTTGATTTTCCTGTTATGTAGCAACGCTATCATAATGTGTGTGAGTTACATCTGTTTACAGATCACCATAATACACATTACTGCTGTTTTTCGGTTCAACTTTGAAATATATTAAATAGATATCCACTGTGAAAGTGTGTATGCATCTTTTGGCACCCTCGGTATTGGTATTTCCAATTCTATTAAAAATATATTTCATTTGTAGCTATCATTAAAAAACTCCAAGTATTATACAAGCACTGATGTGTGACCACCATTCTTTGCCCACAGATTAAAGCCACTGGGAGGATAAAAATAGGTATAATTGGAAGTCTGGTTCTGGAGGACCAAGTATATGGTTTACCATATTTATTTTGTAACTTTAAAATATTATGCAGTTTGCAGGTTGTGTGCTGATGTTGTTAAATGAAGTTTTATAGTTGTTACTCGCGTTAGCGGTTTTGTTCTGTACACACGTCTCCATTGCCTTTGAACTTCAACAACATTCTCGGTTTTCCAATACCACTTCAAAATTGCTTTCCACTGTTTAAACGATAACCTTGGCTCCATTTTGTTGTAGCAATGCTAGCATAACGTAATGTGTGTCACATCTGTTTACAGAACATCATACGATAATCTTGGCTTCATTTGTTCATTGTTTATTTACCTGTCACTTAGCAACGCTAGCATAACGTAATGTAAGTCACTCTATTTACAGAACATCATACTACACATTACTGTTGTTTTTCGGTCCAACTTTGAAATATATTAAATAGATATCTACTGTGAAAGTGTGTATACATTTTTGGCACTCTCGGTATATCATGGTTGGCAGTATGGCGCAGACAATTGGAAGACCTTATTTAATGAGAGATTATAAACACACTGTCTAATGTACAAACCAAAATTATACGAGTTGTAAAGAAATTTCACATCCTTCTTAGAAACAAACTAAATTTATTTCCGTTTGAAATTTTTCTAGCATGCCCTGTTAAGTTGGTAGCTTTTCTTTGTTACATTTCAATTTCTATCAGAAAATAACAAGCTTATTATTTTCTTAGTAGTCGAGAATATTGCGCTATAAATGTCTTATTTACTAAACATACATTCAAGATCGCATAAACAATGTGCACTTGCCGAAACAAAAAACCAGACACTGTTTATTTAATAAATATTGCCATGAAATTTGTTTATAACAAACAAACTCGTTTAAATTAGGAAACTATTCCATGTATTGCTTACTAAACGGCAAATAAAGAACAATTGCTAGAAATAAAATGTTCTGCAAACGGTAGCTGGCAACTAGTAGCTTCAAACCAAACAAAATTACTAAATAACTTTATATTCAAATTTAATGAATATAAAGTTTTAAATGTATATATCTATAGAATTTATGTTTATTCATTCAACTTCTTCTAAGAAACAAAAATTGAATAGATTATTTAATTTAGATTTCTTTTAAGTATTTTCTAATGCCTAATTTTATTAAAATTGTGAATAAAAATGCGCAATTTCACAAAAGGAATACCGCCAAGGGTGGCCGAGGTTGTAGGCGCGGACTTGTAAGCGGGAGGTCTGGGGTTTGAATCCCGGCAGCACCATCCTTCCTGAATGAGGTTTTTCCAGGTTTTGCTCAATCCTCATAAACGGAAAATGCCTGGGAGGCACCCTAAACTTAGGCCTGGAACGTTTTTTTCCTTAAAAAAGTCCTTTCCCAATAATCATTTCATCAGGGTCCACAGTCTGTGGTGCCTCAATTCATTTATTCGCAAAAGGAATATATATTTATGAAAAATCGCTTTGACAAATTTTGATTTACCTCAACTAGTTCTTAAAAGAAAAATTCTGTATGCAACATTTTCTTAAAAATTCCTGCATGCTCTTTAAAATATAGCTAATGTGTTTTCAAATTGCATAATTTTGAAAATTATAAATTAAACATTTTGACAGAAAAGTATTCTAAACAATAAATGAGTTCGTATCAATGCATTTTGAACAAGTTGCATTAATATTTAGCGTTTTAAAAACGGAAGAAAAAAATAGAAAAATCTTTCTGATTCTATTGTAATTTTTAGCAAGAATATTATAATGAAATTCGTTTTTCGCTCCGAGAGTTTCAAACCAATTTTAAAATCGAAGCGTATTATTTAATGGTGTTAGGCTGCTGCAAAACCGATGGCAATCAAACGTACACTCATCGTGACGCGAGCCGTTTAGCAAGACATGGGCGATACACACGCTTCTCTCTGTTCTATAGCGCCGGCGCTCCTCCACTGAGGGAAATCAACTACGCGAATAAATCACATTACTCGCGCCACTGGGTTTCACTGCCTTGTATCATGCATTACGTGGCTACACGACTCTCCATTACAAACATCATCAGAACCATTCCACAAGCTCAGAACAAGGATTTTTGTGAATTACATGCCAAAGTGACAGCTGGCAGAGCTTAGCCTATTTCCTTTGTGATTCTACATGGACGAAAATCTCATTTTTTGACTTTACACAAGCTCTGTGCAATTTTAAACTATTGGTTACGTTTCAGATACAGCGAAAAAGAGAACTAAATTTTGGAGCTTTTATTTTATCACAAAAATGAAACAGCAAAGACAGTAATGGAAGTATGTACACAGTAACGTAGAGACATTCACATATTGTCGGCTAACTCTAGCTCTTCTACATGGCTGCATATCCATGGTGACTGAGCAAATTATTCTTTTCTGACTGTAACACTTTTATAAATGACGCAATTTCTAAGGATAGAAGAAATGCACACAGCTAAAATTTTCGTCATATCGAAATAGTATTACGCAGTGGCGGTTAGTGGCCAAGTTAGATGGGTGGATCAGGGGTATAACTACATGACACCCAAATTGCATGAGGGAAGGTCCTTTTATCAGGACGTATACCCCATACAACATTCTCTCATAACTGTCTCTCACATTTATGCTATAAACTTTTGGTTTATATGGAATTCTTCTTATTCAGCTGTTAAGTACGCCTTAAGCCTAATACAGTAAATTCAGGAAGAGCAATGAATTTTATGAACCTATCAACTGGTTTACACTCGCTGATGTGTCGTAATATCACAACAAATTGTGACATGCATCTAATACCTGTCGTTTCGTTGGCCTGCACAAAAACGAAATTCACCCTTTTTACGTTTCTCACTTCACATGCTGTCAGCCAAAATGTTTTTTCACACATTATATAACGTTCTTAATTTTGTACCGTCTTGCTGAGTAAGCTGCTATAACTTTCGGTTGATGAGGTCCAAATCATTTCACTTCCAACTTAACAGCTAAACTTAGACGCAAAAATGGAGTCTTCAATAAAACGTGTACTTTACACATTGTCATCAAGACAGATACGTTTTATTGTAATTTAACGGTTAACACAGTGAAAGTCAACTTTCCAGTTAATTAACATCAGGAAGTTACCCAATTCCAAACACAGTACGAAATCAAACCATGCTTGGTATCAGTAAACGCTCAACATCTGGCTCAAAAAAGAGAGCATACCGAGTGCTCGTCATGGGCCGTCTTCCTGCTGGCCCAGAGAACGCAGAAATTATCAGGGAAAAGGCAACTCATCTTGGAGGAAGTCCTTGCAAATCTTTGCTGGCCAATGTGCTTCCAACGCTAACAGATGCCCCGCATGCTACAGCTACTACAGTAAAAGGAAATGCGTTAAGATACAATTAACAACTAATCTGCTAAATATTGCTATTTTCATGTATTTTTTTGTTTGTTTTGTTTTAAAAGTTGACCAAGAGAAGAAAAATGATATATAATTACGGTATTTTCTTTGGGGCGGGGGGACAGGCCCATCTGGCCCTTGTCGACGTGCCGCCTCTGATATTAAGGGAATGATAAAAAGGAAGAGTAGTAGAAAGTACTGAAATCTGGAAGAAAGCATCTTGGCAAAAAGATGCGACATATTACTAATAGAGGAGTAATGAAAAACCGTGTTTCGTGATTATTTCGTAAATTGATTTGTTGCCACTTCTGATCTTGGTAATACATTGATTACCATACAAACTGTAGATCCTTTTCGGAAATTCCCAGTTTAAGTTTCTTATTACGTTAATCATCGTCTTCAATAAGCCTGTCAACAGCCTTCAACTATTTCTCCCACAGATAGAATGGTGCATCAAGCTCTCGTGTTTATCTCGTTTAAGTGACAGCATTCCTCACACCTCTTTGTTCATCATATATTTCAAAATAACTTTTTTCAATATGAGATACATACAAGGAAAATCTTTGTGGTGTAGAAAACAGAATCGCACCTAAATTAGTTATATAATATTTACTGCATCTCAATTGATATTACCTTTTCTGTGAAACACGCAGTTGGCCAATGCACTGTCTCGACTGACATACCAGAAGGCGAGCGAAGGATTTCTAAATGGAGCCATTGAGTGAGCAATTGAATTAAGTCAATGGTCTCTGACTGAATTGTTGCACGTTTTAATTGTTCTAATCCGAGTTAACGGTGATTAAATGGAATTCTGTAATGAGTAACTTCGGTGTTTTATAGAGAAACTAACATTACAATTTAATTCAGAGGTAAATAAAGAGCATATTTGTTTCTTTAAATTCGAAGATATTGTCGTGTCGTATTGTCTTCTGTTTCGTGATAAATTGTTTACGGCTTGTAGGGCGTGCTGTATGTATATATATTATGTGGCATGGGATCTTCCATTAAACTAAAACGTAATGCGTTAACAATAGATGCAAGATAATAAATTTAAAATGTGAAGATAAATAAGAGGAGAATCTTCTAGAGTAGGTGTAGAAAATCTACCATCTCTGATATGAAATGAAATAAAAATTATATTACAATTTGCGTCCAAGCTTGACTCTTATATGGTTGAAAAAAAGAAAATATGTCAGGGAAGCAAACATACAATTTAATGTATGTATTTATGTATTAACTGCTATGGGGCTTAAGAACAATAACTATTTACAGCAAAATACTTAAAAAAGAAACAAATTTAATCAATACATGCATTAAATGCGTGAGTAATTATTTTACATTCTAGTTAACTTAATTAAATACATTTCATTAAGAACATATTAGTCTAATTAGCTCACATCAACCTAGCTAACTATGTCAACTTAATTTTACACATTTACTTAATTAAATACAATTCATTTCACCTACCTCATACATCAACATAGCTAAATACAGAGAGTGCCATAAATGTATACGTACTTCAAGCAAAGAAAAAACTGTATTCACATAACAAAACTGAATTCACACAAACAGAAAATGGTGAGCACAAATCATCTTAAACTTTTACAGTTACAACAGTTGCTCAAAATGACCACCATCGGCGTCGATACACTTCTGAGTATGTTGAACTACTGACTGAGCAACGTTTGCGAAAGTGTCCTCAGCGATTACAGCACATGCCGTTTCAATTTCTTCCCGAAGTGCTGCCAGTGTAGCTGGTTTTCTATGATATATGGTACCATGAGTCTCAAATTTGTCTCGAATGCGTGCAATTGTTACTCGCGTTGACGGTTCTGTTCTGTATACACGTCTTCATTACCTTTGAACTTCAACAACATTGTCGGTTTTCCAATAGCACTTCAATATTGCTTTCCGCTGTTCAAACGATAATCTTGACCCCATTTTGTTGTAGCAATGCTAGCATAACTAATGTGAGTCACATCTGTTTACAGAACATCATACGATAAGTTTGACTTCATTTGTTCAGTTTCCTGTCACGTAGCAACGCTATCATAATGCATGTGAGTTACATTTGTTTACAGAACATCATACTACACATTACTGTTGTTTTTCGGTATAATTTTGAAATATATTAAATAAATATCCACTGTGAAAATGCATATACATTTTGGCACCCCCTTTAT
Organism: Metallyticus violacea; assembly: GCA_030762175.1. Taxonomy (NCBI): domain Eukaryota; kingdom Metazoa; phylum Arthropoda; class Insecta; order Mantodea; family Metallyticidae; genus Metallyticus; species Metallyticus violacea. Next base: position 93,390,678 of record CM060839.1, read on the forward strand.
ATCAAAATAATTAAGTACATTAACCTAATTAAATACATTTTACCTATTTAAACATAACAATATAGTTAAATGTGTCAAAATAATTAAATAGTTCATATCAGCATATGTAATTTTACACGTATTAATAATTTAATTAAATATATTCATAAAACTATTAGCTTCATCAAGTGCAATTCAGCATATTTAGACTTAAACACTTATCAGTTTGAATAACAATATAAACAAGTTATGCTATGCTAATAAATTAAATACAAGGAGTTAAACAATATTTCAAGTAGTTCGGGAAAAACAAAAGTTGAACACTAATTACATTAATATCTACTGATATTAACGAAATACTTCTACACATAGCATTTTAGGTCATTTTTAAATCTTGTCACAGAAAGACAACTGCAAGTAGTACATTCTATCATTTATGGTTTTAATTAAGAAAGAGAATTAATTCAAGATTCGTTCTGTTGCCTACAATTGCTTTTAAAAATCTGATCGTTCCTACGACAGTATGCTGTTTTTCTAACTGTTGTGTTATCTTTCTTGCATTTTTTACTGTATACGCTTTGTGAGGTATAATGACGTTTAACCTTGCTTTTCATCTCTGCTAGTGTTTCCTAACCTAATTCTTTATCATTTTACGAATTTTGCTGCTATACGCGATATTTCCTAGGATATTTATTGGATATATTCTGTACGGATCCAACAAACTGCTCCATGCTCCATCAAGTGCCGAACTAATTACAAATAAAATATTTCCTGACTTTTGGACAGGCTTTTTTTAGTATAGTTCTATTTTCAAATTTTTTGAAAACTGCATCAGGAACATTTTACTAGAGGGCACATAAAAATTACAATATTTTTCCTCTCAGCAAATACTTGATGGAGTTCTGACTTTACACAGTTTTTTTTTCTTGCATGCCATTAATGTACAGTACAAAAATGTACTGAATTCGCCAAGAATCGTCACATTATCTATAACTGGATGTAAAAAATAAACTTTTGCTAATCAGGACGAGTACGACATGCAGAAAGACTACAATTACGAAGATTGAGATAGTAGACCTAAAAGATATAATGTAAGAAAAAGTGTAATGTAAGTTTAAGCAAAATACTCGAGGAAAATTATAATTAAGACACGTGCCGAAAGATAGTACGAGAACAGGAGAAATGCAGAAAACGACCACCCTGGAAATGTAAAATATACAAAGTGGAAAAGAGAGATCTGGAAATTAAGATGGGAGAAAGACAGCAAGAGCGAAAGCTGGAGAGAACTTTCACAAGGAAGAGGAAGGGACGTGCACAGCATGACAGAGAGAGCAACTAAATGGCGAAGGAGAAGGAGAAAACTAACGCTAGTAATCCATGTGAAAGAAATGCTGATGCTGCATTTCGCTCTATCAGCTCCGGAGAGTTAGTACTTGAGAATATGTTGCCATATCCCATCTGCGGTATTCGACCTCTCGGAAAATTGTCTGAAGAGCAACATCTTGATGTCCTCCATCTGCTCCAGGTTTAAGTGAATTTATCTCACGAGGGGAGAAAAGGAGCGGAAATAAATAGGAAACGACGTTAGAAGAAAGGAAGAAAGGAAAAATGAAAAAGGAGAATGACAACCCTTTTACCTTTTCTTATATATCTCACTCCAGCTCACCCTTTGTGTCGATTCGCGACGTGGGTTTCCTTTCCTCGCAACAAAATGTGAAAGCTGCAGGAACCTAACCGTGCTTGATTTCCCTGTTAAGATAATTAACTGCAAACTTGTTGAGGTAATAACCCAGTGTTCGGAGTGCTCGGTACTACGCTATACCAACTTTAAGTTGGTCAGAGGCATCCGCGCACTTCAACCCATTGGTGATATTTTTCTTTCCAACTGGATGAGTAATGCATAAGAAACGAAACCGTACAAAAAATGTATGAATAACAAATCCAGGAAAAAAATTCTTCGGTCCAAATGTGTTGGCCTGAAAGTGGACGCAATGTAATATTGCTGCTTATTGTAAGAGGAGATATTAAAGTCCACTTTGTTATTTTAAAAGCGCCTTTGAGGAAGAGTCAAATGCTGAGACATAATTTCTTACGTTAAAATTTAACTTTACAATATTTTGTTAGCTTAACGCTTAATATATAAGAGATACACCGTTGTCACTTCCGAGAAGCGTGCAAGCTGAGACATGTTCAGTTCCGCCTACAGCAAAATATACATTCGTCTCAACAAATCTTCAACTGGATCCTGTGCAATGCTACAAGAGGTCTTTAGAGAGTTTGTTCTTCCCTAAAGCACAGCTTGAAGATGGTTTAAAACGATTAAGGTGAGAATTTAAAAGGAAGGTGACCGTGGCTCCAGTTTGTGATCTTTACACCTTTATTGTGGCTGTGAGAGAGGATCGTCGCATAATATTAAAAGCATTTTTGTAAACTCTTAACAGTTTTACTTGGTACCACCTACAAGTTGCACATGTGATGTGCTCTAAGATCGAACAAAAGGACGTTCGTAAGCAGGGTAGTTGAAGATGATGTTAAGAGAAGATGCGGAGTTTCTTTCAAAGATAAACCCTGCTAATGAAACTGCATTATTTCGATATTGAAAGCAAAAAGAAAACTTCCATCACAAGAAATTTATGATATTCTCATTCTTCTGTATTCAAGAAATGGTTTGCCAGTATGTCATACCTGCACCCACACATCTGAAACTAGGCAATAATGCTATAAATGTTTGAAATACTCACAAGGTCATATCACAAGCAAAAGGCCACGTTTCTTTGCATCAAACTGAACACTACACTTTAATAATGAACGTCAGCGCATCGCAAATTATGTCTCTCACCCGCCCTATAGTCAATTTTAACCCAAATTATTGCTGTTATTAATTTGTTTTATTTGTGGACGCTCTTTAACATCTCAGGTCATCAGCGTCTCATTCAATTCAGGGCGTCAAACGGCCGAAAAATTTTGCTCAGGGGTCTCTTCTTTCAGGCTTGAGGTTCTTTATCATGCCGTAAATGTACGACGCGCGACCCACGGCTTTACTTCCCTTCCGAAGGAAGCCATACTTAGGATTTTTACGCCCGAAGAAATCCATCGATCCTGGCCGGGTTTGAACCCGCGATCTTGGTTATAGAAGACCAGTATGGCTACCACTACACCAACAGGACCGACAGCCCAAATTGATTTCCCCTATCTAAAATGGTTTCCTGAAGACTGACAAAAACCCGGCGTCGAATACTTGAGGATGAGTGAAGATATATTGTAAAAAGTATCTGATCACTTTTTATTAAACAGCCATCGTAGCTGAAGATCAATGACTAATGGAAACATTTTACTTCAAGGAACTGATTAAGTACTTGTTTGCTCTATTGTATAAATGCTTTAGTAGCGAGCAGTTGATCTCTTCCTAAACGTATTCAATTTTCACATTACGTTACATTATATTATAAGGTCTTCATTTATGGCGAATATTGCAAGTTAGAGCAGCAATGCGATTATATTTTGAAATATATCTTGAGCTTGTCACACCTTATCAATCTGTGGTTAAGTCCAAATGAATGTTATCTGTTATGAATATTAAGTAGAATTTGTTCCATCATTCATAAACCTGCAGTGTTGCTAGTATAGGAAGGATTACCAGGGTAGCCCCATAAGTTACGGCCTAAACATTTTCTAGATATGATAAAAACAAAAACTATATTTCACTTTTGAATATGCTTACCCTTAATTGCAATACACTTCTCACATCTTTGAATTATCACTTCAATCCCCCCCTCCCAAAATAGTCAGAAGCCTTGTCTGCAAAATGGACATAAACATCATTCATTACTTCTTCGTCACACTTAATTTTACTTCCCAAAGTCGCTCTTGAGTTTTGAGAAGAGGAATGTCACTGGAAGCTAGATCTGGGCTGTAGGGTGGATGGTCAATCTCCCTGAAGCCACATTTCTTCACAACTTCCTTTGCAACAAGAGCTGAGTTTAGAGACTGTGGTTCGCCAGATTTACGCTACTCCACTGATTCTCTTTTGGACAAGGGATCGTAGTAGAGGACCATAGTTTCATCTCCTGTAACAATGATTTGTTTGCGGAACTTCTCTCTCGTTTCCACGGCAGAACTCCAAAAATGCTTGACAACAGATGACTCGTTACTGTTTTTGGACTGAGGAAAGAAGTATAGTCACCCATCTTGCACTAACCTTATTCGTGTTTAAATGTTCATGAATAATTCTAAGGACTGTTGTTTTAGAAAGGCCCAACCTTGCTGGTATTTCTGTAACTTTGAGCCGCCGGTCTTCCACAATTTCTTCTTCCACAAGAGCGATGTTTTCAGGAATAAGCACCGATCAGTACGCTCTTCGTCTTGAATGTTTTTTCGACCCATTCGAAAAATTTTGGTCCATTTTTTTACGGTAAAATTTGAGAGGGATGCTTCCCCACATACACCGCCCAATGGCTGTTTAATTTCACTTGGAGTAAGTTCTTCTTTTGCGAAGAACTTAATAACACCTTGATACTTAATTGTGAACATGTCCCATTGTTCTACACTTAGTCCTCTTTATGCAACTATATCTGGACAACTGAACACAGCGGAGCTGCAATTATTTAATAGATAAGGTATGACACCATATAAGGATTTTGTGAAGGCGATGATCCTTATCTGCAAGGCCGGAAACTTATGGACCTACCTCGTATATGACCCAATTATATCATGTAACTTTTCCTCAGAACCGCTGAAACAAAAATATATTATTTTAAAGTAAACGTTAATGAAAGTATAACGTTGTTAATACAGTTTAGAGGAGGCTATGGTTACTTTATTTCGCGTATAATGATCGTAAATTCAACATTTAAAGGGATCAGAAAGGAAGTATATTTAAACTGGCACTAAGATAATACTGGGAACTAGATAAATTGTACAAATTTCTGCGCAGCTCAAATATTCTGTGACAGAGAACCTAATTAGCAGTATGCAGTACCTTAGTCATAATTCCAGAGCTACAATAATGGAGATATTAGGGAAGAAAAAACCTACAAAGAGGGACTCTATGGTGTTACTAACTGTGAACACCTGTACAGAAGTTGTAGGTGTGTACCCCTCATGAACACGCGTAAAGTAAATGTACGTATATTATCAGGTTATCACTATCCTATGGATATACCTCAAAACAAAGCTTCTGTCCATACCAGTCGGTTTGAGCTAATGTAATATTATCTGTCTGGTGGATTTATGAGAAGGTAGTTCACTGTTAGTTAATTCCAAACTGTCTCAACAGCTAGAACGAGTTACGCAGTTTGCAGTCAGAGACAAACGGCGCTAGTTAATTCTCTTGCATCGGGACAAGGCGATACTCCATACAACTCAAACCAAGAAAAATGCTCTCAAGGATTAGATGGAACAGGACTCCTTTACACCCGACAAACGTCCTGATTATGAAACATTTTAATTACCGTGGTTCATATCTTCATGTGGAATTTTCCAAAAATCAGGTACATGAAATCTTGGCAGTTATTAAAGATGCCTCATATTTAAGATAAAACACTTTAAATTCTGAAAATGATATGTATCAAGAATTTTAAAGATTGGAAAGCATAATGTAAACACCCGTGTTGTGGGTCCACCTTTGACTTTGACAACACCCTCAATTCGTCTGGAAATTTATGCATACAACCCCTGGACGGTAATTAATGGGGTTTTATATTTACTTTTTTTATGTTTCTTCTTTTAAGGGTATTTCCACTTTTATTCCCAGCCACCATCCACGATTTTCTCAGCCTCCTTCCTGCAGATTATTTCGTTGTTTCATCATTTGGTCTACACAAGATATCCATGATGCTCTAGGCGGACCTTCCAGAAGGTTACCATTTAAAAAATCTTAGGTCATCTATGACGAGTTATTCTAATGATAAGAGCATATCACTATAGAGTTGATCTTTCAATACTCTCGGTAACTGATTCTTCCATTACCTCACCTCTTCATTCCGCCTCATTTCAAACCCAGATATCTTGGCCTCTCTTCGAATTCCACCCATCTCCACTTTCTGTATTTTGCTTTTCTGCCTTCTACTTACGTCCACCTTTCAGTATCATATACTCTCTATGACCATTTGGAGAATTCTATCTTTGTTTGCGCACTATATTTCTCTGTATAAAATCAGAATTTTATTGGATCTCTTGCCTAAAGTATTGTGTGGAATTTTATACCCTTCGTTCAAAAAAAAAAAAAAAAAAGTTCCTATGCTTTGAGGATGGTTGGAGGGGTTTCGCCGGCCGTTACTTCGTTTGAAGGTGCATAATTTTCTTCTCGTTCTCCTCAAATCAATGTTGGACAATTCCAGCTGAATGAATGGGGGCATTACCATCTTGAGGGATAGCATCCCCTGCTGAGAACAATGCTTGCCCCATTGAATGAACTTGGTCACATAAAATGGTTTCATAGACCTTACCAGTTACCTTTCTTTTCAGTGGGACAATGGAATCCTCTGAAACCCATATGACCGCCCAATCATAACAAAACCTCCACCATGTTTTGCCGTCGGAAGATGTTTCTGCCCGTGTTTCCCATATGTAAACATGTCCAGCAGTGAGGAACAGTGTAAAGGTGGATTCATCCGACATTATCTGTCTCCATTGGTCGCTAGGCCAGGTATGTGCTCCTTGCACCACTGTGTTCCTGCATTACAACAGGTTTGGCAGTAACACATGTGCTATAAATATTTGGTTTATGCGTTTCCTATGCTCTGTTTTATTTGATCAGGTTTTCTATATTTGCATTATTGAGCTCAGGAGTCACTTTAGCGAGAGACAGCAATTTCGGTCTCTATCCGTCAGTTTTGTATTCTGTTTAGCAAAAGAAGTTGTCCAATGAACTTTGTATGCTATGATGACGGCAGATACAGAGACTATAGATATCCCCATCAACAGCTGTTACGAATGCACCTCAATTTGCCCTCTTTGGAAATCTGTAAAGCGCATTCAGTGTGTGAAGTCCAGTCAGAAAAAAGGAGTACTTCTAACAGGTGTAACAGTTCCTCCGATCCACCGCACTGAAATATAATTATGAATATTTATGTAAGCCAAATCATATTTGGGCATTGTAATTAGTAACATAAAGTTTATGGCATATTATATATGTCTTTTACTTCAATATAACAATTGTACAGAGAAAAAGTCTCTGATGTTTTGTTAAAAAAGCTTGGAAGGCCAACAAGTTCAGAAAACTACACAATGGAGAAGAAACTCAGGGTCCCGTGTGAAGCCATTAAAAAAAAAAAAAAAAAAAAAAAAAAAAAAAAAAAAAAAAACTACCGTTGCAAGATTAAAAAACTGAAAGGACTTTTAAGCCGTTTGGTGCTTTGACTAGTACCCTTTAAACTAGACAATGTCAACAAAATGTCTTAACTTTCAAACATAGCGAATTGCGGGTGGAGCAGGTGAACTTCAACTAGCCAAGGGAAAATGTATGTTTGAACTTTTAAGATTGCAAGTGCCTATGAGAGCCCGTGGCAATCGTTAAAACCAACGTTCACTTTATTGAATTTAATATATAAGGGAGCGTTTGCTCGGCCGAGGATGATAGCAGAGGCAGTTCGACTCAGTTAAGCAGTTTGTAAGTTCGACGTGGCTGAGACACGCAGTTGTAAGATCTACACGCCGCACGCTGCACGCAGTTCCGATACATCATTTAAGTAGTTTTCACTTTCACTCGCCGTGGCACTCATTTGTAAGTTTAACACGTGGCAATCTAAATTTTATCTTCTTAGCCTAACTCTATCGTACGCAAAACATCAGAGGAGGCGAAAAATGTTGGACATAGTAAAATATTAATACATATAGTCGCATCACGTGCTATACTATTAAAATCTGCCCCCGTTTTGTTCAGTACAAATCAACAAAATAGCAGAAATCATCCTGAGAAGTTGTCATTGAAGTATGGGCAATAATCCTGCAAAACCACGTCAAAATTGGCATCACAACGTGAGACCTTTCAATGTCGACAACAAATCGCTTCAAAAATTTGCCTCCCAACGTGAGACCACGAACAGTCTCATAATTAGGCTCTTAATTGCTGGTTTCCATAACTAAACTGCCTTACAGGGTGTTCATATTATTCCATCCAATCCCCGTTTTTACGAGGGAGATTTAATTAATAAAAACAAACTTCTTGCTGACTCCTGGGTTGCACCAATTTCTAGATGTTCATTTTGACGTTTTTCTCTTCTATTCCTCATTGAAACACACATGCTTGTTTGTTTACTCAGTTTGACAGAAGTGGAGAAGGGCCAGTACTTTGTACGCGTATTGCGGAAAGTGAGAGAGCCCATTTGCTGGGCATAGTAATGCCTGCTGCAGAAAACACATGCAGAGTAGCGCCTCTCGTGTGTCTGCAGCTTTATTTCGTTTATTACAGATCAAATATTACAAGGAATAAGTCATCAAAAGAATTAGATATACAGTCATAATCGAGGTAAATCGAGAGAGAGTTTGTATAAATGAAATTATCCTGAAAACTACTAAAGTTAGAGATATTAAAAATATCTTTCCTCAATTTCGACTGAAAAACAATTTCATTTTCAAAGACTTCTGGACCAATATTGTAAGTATTAGGTTCCTATTACTGAGAATTCAGGAATTGAAGTGTTGGATTCAATGTGTTATGTTTCTTGAGAAAATTAGGCTAATTTATGCAAGGTTAGTGTATTTTTTATTTCCAAACACTGAGACGCACAAAATAAGCACATTTCTCTTCCAAATGAACATTTTAATATGTTACATACTAATGAGTTTCCCTAACAACACAAGTTCAGCATTTTCGTGAATTTGTTACAGACAAAACATCTGTGATGTTTTATATAATGATGCAGTATATAAGTGGGGACGGCTTAGTGAGATTATACTCTTGAGTGCGCAGTTAGAAAATGGTACTGCCTGTATTCTCCTTCCGATAACTCTGTATAAATAAACAGATGATATAATTAAAGGAGAACATTTTTAAATGAATAAAATAGTTACAAGGCATATGTAAGCCACCAAACTGCTAATAAATATTATCGAACGTAACATTCCCAAATATTTACTATTTACATTAGTCATCGGGTGTTTGGGGATTAAGTTGGTGCTATCCGTTCTTGTGAATGAAAGCCCGTGCATAATTTTTCTGGTTGTACATGTTAAGGCTACAATATAAAATTTAATACTGAATTGAATTTCTCTGACCAAATAGCCCTATTAAGTTCCAAATTCATTTTATTTTACTACTGAAAAATTTTAAAAACCTTGAAAAAAGTTAAAATAATTAATTAATTAATTAAAACTAATTAATACTTATACTAATACTAAATGGCGTGATCCTTTCTTCCTTCTTATTATTTCAGGCTATGTTGCTTGTCGCAAGCTGCAAGGATGTCTTCTGTTACTTTCAATAATGTCATGATGGTATTTCCTGCTCTGAAACCAGATTGATGATTGTCAAGAACGCAAACACATATTAAGGTAGTCTGGTACAATGCGTTCCAGTTCTTTAGATAATGCAGGATGGATGCTGATAGGCCTGAAATCTTAGTGCTTTATTCTTCGATATAGAGCGGATAAATGCTAATTTCTATTGTGTGGGGTGTAATTAGTGAAGCGTTAAATGTGAGAGTTAGTGTTGGTAATACGTCAATAATTATCTGTAGCATCATAATGCTATTACGATTACACTTGCCGCTCTTGATGGCCTTGTCAGCTGAAATATACGTGAAGTGAAATTCCTCTCATGCAGGTAAAGCGACACTTTTCAATTGTCACTTTTCTTGCTGTACTACGAGGGCCATCCAGAGAGTAAGTCTCAATCGCGCCTGGAGATGGAACCACTTGTCGGATAGGAATGCGCATGCGCAGGAGTAGAGAGGAAGTATGTGGGAATAATGCAGTAAAATTTCAGCCTTGTGTCAAGCTTCCGGGAGACAATTTCGTGCACAAGGGAGCGAGACATCTGGGGAATTGACAAGAGAGTTCTGAAATTGTGAAGCGCCGGTTCTGCTCAATTGCTTGCCGCACACTTTCCAACACTTCTTCCGTCACCAGAGAAGGTCGGCCACTACGGTCGTCGTCGTGAACATTAGTTCCTCCTTCAGTGATTTGCCTGCACCATCGTCTTACCATAATGTCGTGTCCATACACTTGACATAATTGGCGATGGATCTCTGCTGGACTTTGCTTTTGAGCGAGCAAACCTCGGATGACTGCACGAACCTCGCAGTTGGCGGGAGACAATATCAGAGCACCCATTTTCTCCTAGCAAAGCGCGGTAACCACGGCCGTCACAAGGCTGAAACTTTACTGCATTATTCCCACATACTTCCTCTCTACTCCTGCGCATGCGCATTCCTATCCGACTAGCGGTGTCATCTCTAGGCGCGATTGGGACTTACTTTCTGACAATCGGTCCATAATATAATAACACGGTGTTCCCTCTTCCACTTTGTATTTTCACTTTCACTCTTGATCTATAAGTACTGCTTAATTATTCGCAGTGTGCATATGCTTTGTATAACTTTCAATAAATTTTAATATTTAATAATATTTTAATATTCTATCTTTCCCCTCCACTCCATGGCTATTTGAATTTTTATATGCCTCAGTTTTCTTCCCTATCCTACAAGGTGCAACAACACTGTATCAAAATATACTTTCTAATAGTTTTGACTTCCAATGCATCTCTGTATCAACCTGTTAAATAGTTTATATTTTTTCTAGATATATTCTCAAACAACCAAGCAATCTGAAACTGAGGTACTCTACATTCAAAATATTTTAAAAAAAACATATGCCCCTTCCAGCTTTTTGTCAAATACAATCCTGTCATTTATTCAACATTTAAAATGGTAGGTTAAAGTTTTTTTGTCAAATACAATCCTGTCATTTATTCAACATTTAAAATTGTGGGTTAAAGTTTTTTTTTTCTCTCCTATCGTGCAAAATATTTGACTCAAAAAAGGGAGAGAAACAGTGCGCCAAAATAAATCCGGCTTTACGCTGGTTGTGCAGGATTTATTTGTAGCGATTGTCAGAAACGTAACATTAACTGTAGAATAATCGGGAAGCAATTAACATTCGCAGTGCTGGAATCTGAGGCACGCTGCCATATATCAGCTCTGCTGACGGGGATCACACTAGCACACAAAACCTCTGAACGCTACAAATCACAGGAAATTGCAGCTCACCAGTCACGAATGTGAATGTAGTCTCCCCCACTCCCCCTGGAGAGGATCATCGCGGGTTAAAAACGGAATTACCGTCGACGGGACTCTCGCCCTAAGGTATGTATCGAGGAATGCCTAGTTAAACGTGTTTGGGATACTTGCACTGTGACGTTACGACTTTCCCCTTCTTATTTAGGATGAATTAGTGCCCAGTGCCACATTAATGGACAGGTCCATTGTTGTTGCAGGGATGTGTCCCAAATTCAAATAAGATGAAGCTTTGTCAAACTTCTTTCACGTTGCTTTAGAGAAGAGGTGATATTTCAATTGTTAAAAATGCAAAAAATACATCATTCAATGACAATGACAAATTCACAGCTTCTGTAGGTAAATACGTTGATTGGTGCATGAAAGAAACAGGTGCAGGTGGTCTTTCTAAGCCTCTTTTAAATGAAGGCAGATTTTCCTGCCGTGCAAGAATTTTCAAGCAAGCAATTGGTATCTAAGGTAAAATGTTGGATTTTTATTGGCTTACATTAATGTACTGCAGGGAAATGTATCGCATTTGAAAAGACGGCGTAGGAGGGCCACATGTAGAACAATTGATAGAACATAAAATGAACATTTTCGTTTACAACAGATAGGGAACATGTTCATGAGTTGCTTCAATTCTACAGCTAAGTCACTTAACATCATGCAGCTGCATCGGTTGAATCACTTTGTTGGTGGACATTATAGTGCGGTTTACTTTCCCTTGACCTGTATGTATTCTCTTTTTAAAGCAAGTAATTACGAAATTGAGAAAGGAGCTGAAAAACTACATAATACCCAGAATATATTGCTTTATTCAAGAACATCCACATAATGTTTAATTTTAAATATTTACTTATTGAAATGGCATTCACCCAGTTTTGGCTCAGGCTATTCATAGGTACCGCCACAGATGCCAAGGTTGTTAAAACGCGGATTCGTGAGCGGGAGGTCTGATGTTCGAATCCCACCTGGATCGTCCTCCCTGATTGAGGTTTTTTCAAAGTTTTCCTCGGTCCTCATAAATGGCAAATGCCGGAGAGATACCCTAAACTTAGGTTTCGAACGCTTCCTTCCTTTAAAAAAAAAAAAAACTCCCCAATACACCATTTCATTTCATGTATCGTCATGGTCCACCGCCTGTGGTGCATAGTAGTAAAAACGGGTGTTAAACACTAATTAAAAAAAAAAGACTATTCATAGATATGGCCACCACAAACTCAAAAATTGTATTGCGTATAATAAATTACACATTATTTATAATTAAATTGTTAAAATTTAAAAAAGAAGAAGAAAATAAAAATAAAATTGTCTCGCTTATATTCAAACAAAACGGCAGAGAAACCTTCCCCTACATCTTTTACTATTAAATTTCTATTCCTCTCCATTTGTTCTCTTCTCTCTCAACCTTTATCTACAATTAAAATTATTATACCAGCTATTAACTTTATAACACATGAACCGGACATAATATACATCTTTCAATATTACTGACAACCTTCTATCTTGAAAATACAATTAATTTCCTAATAGATCATATGATTAAATACTTCTCTTAATGTATATATTATTATTGGTATTTTCTTTCTGTATATTATTTTTTGTTAAAATTTGGTTTAAAGCAATTATTCTGTTCATTATAAATCATTTTAGTTTGATTTTTCGGTTCTACAAATCTCAAGTTTTCTTACATTCACACCTGCTCTTCTTTTCCCTCCACATTATGAACATTCACCTTTAAAAACCTTATATTTGTCTTGTTAGCCTCTTCTCTTAGTCTTGATCATCTCTTTTTATTCTTCTTTCACATTATTCATATTTATATCCCAACTGTTTTTCATTGACAGATAAAATATAAATGACGTCTTCTCTGCTAGCCCATTGAGCAATTTCAAATATGTAATGGTTGAATATAAAAAAGAAAGCTTTGTAGTGAAAATGTATAAGAACACCTTCCTTAGCAATTATCTTTGGTATTTTCTTAAATTATTTTGGACGTCTCTTTTCTGTATTTAGCTATTCTTTTGTAGGCATTGATCTGTAGCACTCAGAGAAGTTTATTACTTTGTCCCGAAATTGTCACGATGTACTAAAATTACTTAAGGTGAAGAAATTATTTTGTATAGCGTGATAAAAAAATAGTATTTCGTCCAGCTTAGTGTTTGTATTTAGCCCTCTTGTGTGCATAACAGATCTTCATATAACGTAATATATCTATCACTTTTACAGCGTGATCAATACGAACTACTTTTCATTTAGAAACACCTTTTCTTTGGGGAGCTAGAAAGTCTGTTGTGTGTGTATAGGTACAAAATATCAACCCAAACTTTGGTTATATTATAATTTTAAATCATTGTGCACTCATTACAGCAAATGTTGAAAATGTCTTGCACCAGCCTCAATACAAACATTGCATCGATAACAATATACATCGACTGTTGCACCGTTTGTAGAATACGACTTTGTTCCACCACATGGGCTGGGTGGTATATCCAGTAGCTCAGGTATTACAATCAGATTAATAAAGTTGCAGCACAGTTTCTCTGATTATGAAGTACTGCATCCCAAATTCACTGCAAACCCCTGTTGATAGCTACTGCTGACGTAAGAGTGGTATTTTTCATCTGCCTGTACTTGGCTATTCCTGATGAATTCTTCCTTACAAACATGCAAAAACCGACAAAAATCCTCTCTAGGATCATAATAACCTCGCCTCAATTATTTCATCTTTGGATCATTTTTAGTGGTGTTTAACGCCCGTTTTTACTACTGAGGCACCACAGGCGGTGAACATTGATGATAAATGAAATGATATATTGAGAAAGGATCGTTATGTTGTGGAAGCACGGGGAAAAGGAAGCTCAGCAAAATTTTTTTGTTTAGTTTTTAAGGAAGGAAGCCTCCCATGTCTAAGTTTAGAGTACCTCCCGGGCATTTGCCATTTATGAGGGCTGAGGAAAACCTGGAAAAAAAAAAACCTGAGTCAGGGAGATGGTTCTGGCGGGATTCGAACCCCAGACCTCTCCTTCACGAGTCTGCACCTTAACGACCTCGGCCACCCGTGGCGGTGCCCTTTTGATCATGAAATGGGGACAAGCCGTGCCCATGTATGATTCTCTATATTGACGTATATGATTTGCGGCTGCTCTCTCACCCGATCCAGCAAGTGTTTGTTACACCACTGTCTCTGAACTTTTATTTGAGAATCCCTCTTTCCAGACTCCATTTCAATTTGTTTACCTTACATAAAAATAAAATCAGTAAGTTTTCTTAGCGTGTTTCTTTCATAACACTAATCATCACATGGTAACATCAAGGAAAACAAACTGACTTATTTCACAAATGTTATTCTGCAATAATGCTCAGAGCAGCGTACGTACACAACGTTTCTAGCTCTCGGACATGCGTTTCTGTATTCATCGCTTATCTTCCCTGAAATAAATAATAAAGTTACACATACATCCTGATTAAGATTTTTTTTTGTTTATTTAAGGACGCTCTTAACATCTCAGGTCATCAGCGACCCATTCAAATCAGGTCGTGAAACGGCCGACAAATTTTGCTCAGAGGTCTCTTCTTTCAAGCTTGAGGTTCTTTATCGTGCCGTAAATGTACATGGGACCCACGGCTTTACTTCTCTTCCGAAGGAAGTATTTTCCGTAAGATTTTTACGCCCGAAAAAAATCCATCGACCTGACCGAGATCGAAGCCGCGATCTTGGGTTTAGGAGGTAAGATGGTTACCACTGCGCCACCAGAAATGACTTTAAGAAATTTAAGCATATACGAGATTTCAAGGCATTTTTCATCAAGATTTTGTTCTTTGTGAGTATAGATTAGCATTTCTATAATCTCTCAAATTTTGATTTGTTTTTACAGGAAAATCCGTTATCTTGCAGAAATATTCCATATCAAGAAGTACATATTTTAGAAGCATCTAGAGAATGATTAAAGCACAACATATAATACTTATGTATTGATTATCTAACAACAAGAAACCATTACATGCTCTAATTGTCATTTTCGTAAATATGTTGACAATTTTTCCTCCATTAGAAGTGTATATCTGAGATTTATATTAGAAACCATTCGCTAATAAAATTTAATAATGTTTACTCAGTACTTCAAAACTTACAAAGCATTATGAAGCTACCTTTCTTCCAGATCCATGAAAAGATCCTTCCAGGACATAAATAAAGCGATGTATCCCTCCATCCTTTACTTCAGTTTCTAAAGCACAGCATTATAAGTTTTGGAAACGCTGATGCAGAAGAACGAGGATCCAGCCAAATGATCCCGAAAAACTCTCTTTATTGTGCTGATCTCGACGTTTGAAGGGATCATTTTCTTTCCATCTTGAGAAAGCAGTTTCTCCTCCCTCGTGCACAACAACCACGAAATGATATCCTTATTACTTTAAACGGGAGAAACATTGCACATATTTCCTTTCTATTTATGTCCACAGGCGTGCTGATATCCATTTTGTAAACAACTGCCTATTGTTCTCAACAATAATGAACTCTTTTTCCAATATTGTATATTTTAAAGTAAAAATTTAACGAGTGCATAGAATTATCTCAATGCAACGCGCTAATTATTGTCCTTCAGCTACCAAAAATAAAATTGAAAACAAATGAAAAAGGACGATATTTGCTAAACTCGTTTGTCTCATGAATGTCAGACTTATCTTTTAAAATGAATAGTAAGAAAATGTTCATCGCTTAGGAGCTGCGCAAAGTAATCCAGTTCTTCACCAAGTTGATTAACTTTAAAAAGGAATATAAAATTCAAAGTATGACCTTATTAATTAATGAAATGAAATAAGTTATGAAATATTGTGTGGTGTTATGGGAACAAAATTAGAATTCTTGCAATCTGTAAATATTACAAAAAGAGAAGCCTCCTTTTTATGATTATTTGTATTATTATTATTGTTATTATCATCATCATCATAATCATTATTGAAATTAAACCGCAAAATAAATGATATACTATTAATTAAATGAAATATATGATCACTGATAGACAGCTATACTGTGTAAGTATTTTTAAACGTTTTTAAAAGTAACCATGTTTATGTACTGAGCAGCTAGTATCATCTTTACATTCACTAAAATAGAGAGAAATAACAGAAAGTTTCCAGTTACATTAAGATGTTCATATGTTTCAATAAAACAAAAGCATGTTACTACTCAGAAACATTTACAATGTACTAGGCAACATATACTCAACAATGTACAATTGAAAGGTTCATCTATTTTCAGTGGCTTTGAAATTTAATTTAAATTGTATTGTAGCGAAAACATGTAATGCAAACGTGTTCTGATCGCTCTTACATACAAATATAATTCCCACACATATTAATATTTCACAAAAAAAAAATCGTAATTAGTATCTTTGCGACAATGCTTTTGTTAAATATGAAACATATGCATCGTTACAAATACGGTTTACATGCACAGTTAATTTGTCCTTTTATTTTGAATCAATAGAGAGAAAATTATACTCTAGAGTACTTTTTAAATTTCGACTTTCAGGTATACACGTACCCTAAACGGCCAGGCTTCCTAAATTTCGGACAATATTTTCGTTATTTTATTTATATGGTATATGCAGAGTTTTATTGCAAAAAACAAAAAACAAAGTTTAGCGATCCTAATGGATCGATTTTTTTGAATTTCAAATACTATTTTCTTCTTTTATTTCAATTATATATACCGATTTTTGCTGCGACAAAATGCTCCTAGGACAATTTAAATTTGGGTTTAAGGTAACCCTCCTTCTAATAGTCTGATTTCATTGATTTTCAGAAAATATTTGGCTTTTTTATTTCAATGGTATGTGCGCAGTTTCGTTGAGAAATAAAAAATTGCGGGCACTAAGATGGATTTTTCAAGTTTCTCTTTAACGCCCACTCTGTAAATTTCGGTTTCCAGGTAAACTCCCTCCTAAGGGCGCTAGAGTGATTTTTCAGTTTTCGCTTTAACGGCCAGTCTTTAAATTTCGGTTTCCAGGTAAACTCCCACTCCTAATGGTCCGATTTCCCTGATGTTCAGAAACTGTTTTTCTAATTTAATTCAAATGGTATATACCGAGTTACTTGCGAAAAAGCAAATAATATTGATGCTCTAAGTGATTTTAAACGAGGTTAATACCAACTCCTAATAGGGAAATTTCGCTTATTTTCGGAAACTATTTTTTCTAATTTTATTTCAATGTCATATACTAAGTTTCGTTGTGAAAAAACAAAAATTGCGTCGCTAGAGCAATTTTTAAATGGCCGCTTTAGGTTAATCCACGCGCCCAATGGTCCAATTTTGCCGGTTAACAAATTCGATGAATCTTTTATTAATTGATCGTTATATGCCGAGTTTCACTGAGAAAAAACAAAAACTGCGATCGCTAGAGCGTTGACACACACTCACGCACTTTATCACTTCATTTTGGGTGCGTAGTGCAATCGGAATAGCTACTTTATTCTTTCAGAATTTACTGAAAAGTGTGAAGTCGGTTCAGTTATCGATAATCTTCGATATACCATGCTTACAAGGTACATAATAAGATTTCTTGCCATGTTTATATGACCATTCAATTCTTGAAACCATACTTTGGGTGAAAGAAAACTTTCAATTTAAAACATTCTACATTTTGTGAATAAATGACATTTGTCAATAATGCTGTCTTTCCTACTACTCCGACATGGAGTAGTGCAGCCGTGTAGGAATGCTAACCGAAGGCACAAACACTTAAATAACTAATACAGGCTGCACTGTTAATGGACACAAACAAAATAAAAGTTTTCCCAGTTACGCCTAACGTTTAGGAGATAAGACTCCTTGGCAGCAATATGTTCAAAACAACCAAGGTCGTCAGCAAATGTAAAATAAAACAAGTAATAAGTAGGAATGGAAGTTCGGGCACAAAATTCAAATTTATGTTAACTATGTCGTGTATTATACACATTGTGTTGCTTACATCAAGTCAGAGCTCCCTTCACGAGATTTTTCTTTTCTGTTCGAACTTGAAGGTACACCACTAAATTAAACAACTGACAGTAGGTTCCTTTAATCTATAGCCGCCATCTAGGCAATATTTTTGTTATCCAGACTTCATTCACTAGTAATAAGTAGAGGCTGCCTCTGGTCTCACTTTACACATACGCCTCCCCGCTACTATCTGCAAGAGAATGGTATAAGTGAGTATGGTGTTGCCACCAAGCAATACTCCATGCACAGCGTCACTATTGTGGACTGTTTCAGTTTCTCGGTGTCCAAACGCAGGGCTTGAAGTCAAGGTGTGCTGACTAGCAATTACTTCATTAATTCAAGCTGAGTCGCGGTAAAACCGCATTCATTTTATTTTCCTATACTACTCATAAACATTTCTGCGATATGTATAAGTTTTTTAAGTTGTTCTTCGTATTTTTATCATCGGATATTAGGGTATTGGACAAAATATTTTGCAAAATTGAACGCATGAGGAAAAACCTATTAACATGCAACTTCTTTGCACACAATTATTGTAGCAGGGACAGTGGAGTTACGATTCAAGAGTTCCTAAGAATTTCTATCTTTTTCACTAATTTTCAGTCATCGCTTGTGTTTATCCGTTTAAACTCGGATCTTAAACAAAAACTTCTGGGCGTGCCAGTGTTCGTGACATGGTCGAGGTTGGGAAGACGATCTCTCTATGCCTGTCTCTGTCCAGTTGAGTGAATCGGAGAGAAAATGGCGGTCCATAGAGCCGTCATCTTTCATATCTTTATTAGAAGTGGTCCCTCTACCTGGGGGTTATCAGTTACATGCCACTCTTGCTACCCCCATAAGCATTCCCCAAGGGCTGAGGGAGCGGTGAACAACTGGAGTGGTAAAGTCAGTATTCTTTTCTATAGACCGTGCATCCCCTCACGTGTTTACATATTACGCACTTTTATCAGAGGCGTGTAATAGAACATCCCTGAAATACAACGTACTTGTGCTTTTGAACCCTGGTTATCGTAAACTGTAGATGCACGGGGCCATTTCTTTTAAAGCAATTTAGTAAGCCAAACTTGCTTTATATCAAAATATGTTCACCGCTGAGCCTTAAACAAATACTACAATGAGGTTATATGAGTTATGGGCCGCCTAATGGGAAAATGTAGCCGCCGCAACCGAAAAAACGTAAAGTTGTCTCGCATATAGCTAATACTTTTATATTCGTTACTGAAAACATAGAATTATGATTTAAAACTGATAACAGCAAGTACTAACTTATGTTATATTTACAAGAGATGTTGAAAATGATGTTCCTCAGCGGCAGCACGTTGATGAAATTCCATTATTTCATCAAAATTTTCAAAACATGTTTCTTATCATTCAGAGATTCTATCTCTCGTAACTTTTTTAACAAGTTGGCAAACAGTTACTTTAAGCTGCCACCTTGTACATGCATTATAGGCCTAGACTGACTTTTTCTAGTACTCAAATGTGCTCTGCCGCCCTTAGCTCAAATAACCGCACTATGAAAGTTAATATGTTTTCTAAAAGTCTTATTTATAAATATGTTAATATATTCTCAAGTGCACACGAGACCAAGTGTGGCAAACAAATATCTTCCGCAGTACTCTCAGTACTGTGAGTACATCACGGCATGGAATGTGAGTTCGCGTACCGTGATATTAATTATGCAGCTTAGGATCACACTCGCCACGCCACGGATAGCCCGCAGATAAAGTGACTAGCGTGGGGACATGTATCGTACGGAACTGGATTTCAATTATCCAACGGCTTGTTTATATTATGTTGATATGATATGCATAAGGAATGAGATTAGTTCGCTCAGGAGAACAACGTTGTCACGTCTCTGCAATCTATTTCAGTATACGTTTAGTGCTAGCAGAGATTGTGTAGAAATGAAAGTAAATAGTTTATTTATTTATATTTTATTAATTAAAGCATCTTTAATAATATGGAAACAGGATATATGCATCGTTTGAACTGAATATTGGATGTGCGATAGCAACACTGGAGAAGTACCAAATATCTCATGGCAGTGTGTTACTCTTTAGACGAAGGTTATAATAACACTTAGAAATTTAGAATACGGTGGGATAAGAGGAGGGCGTTAAGGTTTGTCCTGCACTTTATCAAAACAAGTTTCTATATTTCTAAGACAAAAGGACTTTAAACAAACTGGAGGATCTCCTTAATTATCATTGTGCGAGATCTAAGTACGGTCTGACGATCAGAAGAAGGCAAGCGAGAGGAATTTGCTATGTAAACATTTTCTACCCCCCCTCGTTATGTTCATGCCGATAAGAATAAACAGCGGTGTCTTATACTCCTCCTTGGTTAAAAGTCCAGCGGGCGTGCAAGATTTGAGCCTAAGAAGTCCTCATTCCACATGTACACGTGCAGATAATGAGTTCCCTTTATGTATCTTCTCTTTTATCACATTGTGAATTAATTCAAATTCTTCATCCATTCTAAAATATATTCAGAAAAATCCAGTTTATTTTAGGCTCCACTTGCAACTTTTCCTTTCCTGAACGATATCAGTAGCACCCACATTTTCGAAGCCATCTTTAAAATCTGAAAAATTAATCGATGTCATTTCCATTTGCATCAAAGGACGGTTGAAGACGTAGCGTATAATGTGCACGTGATGTGGTACAGTTCCAGTCTTCCAGTTTATATGATTAATGTGTTTCTACTTCAAGAAATAGTCTAAATGTTTGTCTGGCCCTCTCGCAGTTAAATGACCGATATTTGCACCATTCTACACAGTTTCCGAGAAAACCGCAACCGTAAATAAAAGTATCTACTGCATAAATTTACGTCACGAATTGCAGAACTTTGGAGAACCCTGCTTGAATGCATGCGTCCAAGCTGGTATAAGTACGAACGGGGTCTTTTATTTAATTTTTTTCTTCTCCTTCTTAACAAATTCCTTTTTCATCAAAGCTTGTATATTGCTTTTTTGCAGCAACGTTAGCACTATGAAATGTCTGCAAAATTCTTCTGCGTTTCTTAACGGAACCGGTACGCACGTATGCTTGCACTATTGCAATTCTTTATTGCAAAGAATACATTTCGCAAGATACAACTGTGAACTCTTCCTCACACTGATTCAGATTTTGAAATAGTGATCACCTATGGGTTGCGAAAACACAACATTTCCTTTCCTCTCTCCGCCAGCATTTCTTTATTATCTGGCTCGCCGTTACCGGTAACTAATATATTGATATTAGGAGTTCGCATCTCTTTTCCCCTCTACAAAGTACTCAAGCTGAGTGCATTTCGTCCTCAGAACTCATAGTACCTGAAGAAATTGAATTTCTGTTAAGCAACTACACTTTGACGCTTATAAAACACCAGAGTGTTTACTCTGAGACTATATTCAAATTGCAGAATCAAGGATGCATTTCTTTGTGACACCAAAAGCTTCCAGATATCATAATTCAGATATCGCAGAGTATTATGAAACAATGAATCTCATGCAAACATTGTTTAACTACTCACCACATATAACACTATACTTTAATACTATGTAAATAATATTAAAAGTGTTAAAAAGACTAAAAGTACTCTTAGCTTCGTTAAATTCTGCAATATTTTAAAACTATTAATGCGGTTCTCACTGCCATGAACACATGCGTCACAGCATTATGCCACATGAACATTTCCTTACATCAATTAACTCACGTGGGCGATAGTACACTCTGCATTATGACCAGATGTGTTGGTTTTTGTTGACATTTGAGTGAAACTGGCCTAGACACCCACCATTGTCTGGAGCTTCAAGGAAGATTCTCCGACAATGCCGAGGAGAATGAGCAAGGACAGGGATAAGACATATCATTGCAATATCCTCGTGAGGGGCGGTGAAGGGAAAGAAATGATACTGACGACTTGTAATTGATGGAACTGGGCAGTTCCACAAGAGACGCTCATTTCAACTTGTCGACCTGCTTCACTCTCCATTACTGTCAGTCCCCCCCTCGCAGTCAATAATCTTGCCGACTGTGTTCCGTTCTGCCCACTTAAACTTTTATGATGGTGTCAAAAGAAAACCACCACATGCTTTAGTGGTCTCTTTAACATTAAGCTCATACGTCTGTCATGGGGAAGGGGTTTCTCATAAAAGTGTACCAAATTTTAGGGTACAGCTGTAGAGGTATGGGGAAAAGTCAGTGTGGTAAAATTAAGAGTCGCGACGTAAGGAGAGCTTAATAGGCAATTTCCTTGAGTGTATATATCAGTAAAAACATTTAACGACTTTATCTTTTTCTTTCTGATGGCGCGTGATTCCGAAAATACGAGAAAAAGCGTTTGTCTATTCCCTAAGAACATATTTTATGTTTTGCACGTATTTTATTTCTTTATCCCTGAATATTTGGGTAATTATTGTTTTTTAATGTTTCAGTTTTCCCCTACAAACTTTTAATAAACAATTAACAAGTCTATGTAGGCTGCTTATAACTTTTCATCCCGAATTACTGCGATGTTTTGTCAACTTGTCGTCTAATTATTTTAGCTAATGATATGACAAATAAGATTGTCGTGGACTTTATTATGCATTTTTCTTCTTTCACTTCTCTTATTGAAGTTTGTTTACCATAAGAATATTAATTATAGGTATTTATATATCTGAATAATGAATTTTGGAATTTAGAGGTATTCATGTGATTGGTGTTGGCGCTTTGCTCCTCGTCTTGCAAACACAAAAGGTTTTTCACACAAATTGACAATAGCTGCAATATGTTGCCATTTTATATATAAGAATATACAAAAATCACTTTGTTTTTGGGAAAAATTTAATTTCTTTTGCCCATTTCTGCTATTAGTGACAAGATAGAAGCTTATACTTTAACAGAACTTCATCGTGCACTTCAAGAAAATATTTCTTCAGCATTTAAAGTATTTACATGTAGACCAAAAACAATCTTTTGCAATAATTAATAAATAAAAGCATTTCATGTTGTTTTATTCTGGGCAAATCCATCGCTGAGAACGATCTAACATATTTAAACTTACTTTTCTAAACATTATCTGATCCAAATTAATTTCTTCAATGGACCATTTTCAAGAACTCACCCTTTTCTGACTAGCATACATTTCATCTTTAAGCTACAATACTTAGGTGTTAAATGGTCTTTCTATTGAATCTTGCCTTGCAATATTTTTTCCAGTAAACAGTTCATCAATGCAGTCTGCTATATCTGCTGCTTAGTGTGCTGGACCACCATCGTGTTCAAACTAAAAAGCAAGTATTATTGTTAGCATTCGTAGTTAATATAGATAAAAGTTAGTTTTTTTTTTTTTTTTTTTTTTTTTTTCATTTTTACGAACCATGAAATAAAGTCGTGGTAAACAATGCAGTCTTCAAAGATGAAGGTATTCAGTGGAAAGTGAATTAATTTACAAACATAAATAAAATATATCAATGTAAACTTTCTTAACTGACATGAAGGAACAGGGTAGCTTAAGCAAAAGCTCTTGGAACTGGCATTCGGAAGGTGCCGAATTAAAAAACCTTGGATTTTAATCACTGTCTTCCCCCCCCCCCCCGGGTTTCCCCTGGTCAATTAGGGGAATGTTGGTATGGATCTTTCCATGCTTTACCGATCATCCCATTCCATTTTCTGTGTCAGAGTAAGATGGATAGTACTGTGTGTGGCTTAAGCTTTGGAAAGGCTTCTTCTCTGGCATCGGGAAGTAGTCCCATTTTGAAGCAATACTAGCTATCCGGCCTAAGTTCGTGCTTCACAGCCCCCTGATCCTGGCCACCCGGTGTATCCCTTAACTTTTCCCTTCCTTCCGGAAATGTCCCCAATGGAGGCGTAGGCACAAAAGGAGAGTCATTAAACAAGGCCCAAGTACTGAAATGTCCTACTCCGGACATGTTAATAATTTATTATGCCTTTTTCATGTTGTAATAAATAACGCGCGCTATCATAGAAAATTAAAGGGAAAATATTTGTATTGGTAAAAAAAAGTTTAAAAACTACGGTAGATATTTTAAGAACAATCAGATATTTTAAACTTATTTTATGGTTCTATGAACAGTGAATAGGTTCTAGAGAGTTCTGTCAATAATTTAAATACTAATAAAGCATTTAAAACGAAACTAAACGACTGTGTTTAGTTTAGAAAGAAGTTCATTAGATCTTATGCCAATAGGTGGTTACAATGAAATACTTAGAAGAAATCTTACCTCGTCTTGGTTGAAGTAGAGAGGCCTATTTATCATGACATCACACTTTCATAGACACATTTGCATCTTGAGCACTGATAACACGAATAGGTTTCAGTATAAAGCATTCATCTACAGAGTATACCGCTGACAACCATGCACACGATCCTGCAGTGTGACCATGACTACTTGACAACACTCTCGTCACGTGTTCATAAGAGAAAACGGGGGTGGGGGCATACTTATCGAGCAGTGTAAACACCTAAATCGGCGAAAGTTCGCCAAGACCTGACGAAGGGTTTTCAGAGAGTATTTAGAGGTCCCATCGACCGGTTCACGAAAAGCGGATAATCCTGTGTAATCCCAACCTCCTTCAGAAGTGTCATTCATTCTGAGGCCCGTCAAGATTTCCTCTTCATGGCTCCGTCTCCCTCTCTCTTCTCCTTTTATTTATTAACTGCCAACATTTTTAAGTGCGTTACTCCCCGTGACTGATCAAAGAGAGACATATAAAAGACTCAAAAGCAGGAAAGACATACACAGAATTTTTTTTCGACAGGGGAAAGTGAAACTCAAAGAAAAAGCCTTTTGAAGGATATATAAACGAGACACTTTTTATCGAATACTTTCTTGGCGTTTATGGATTACTCAGCATTCACTATTTTAAAACAAAATCTTAACGTTTGTGGTAGTTTGAAGATTGATATTTCCTGTACAAAATCAAACAAATTCTGTTTCATTTTTATACATCTGTATAATGTAATTAATTACCAAATCTGCTGACAACAATGATTATGAAATTAAAACTGTTGAAAATATAACTGCATTATCACTAAACTGGCAATTATATTATCATTTATTAGAAAGGGTAACATGGCCTTCTTTGATAGTCCGGTTGAGGCAGACGTTATCAGAGAGAGTAATGGTACATAATGTGTGTTCTTCCTGGTCGACGTTTTAGGCTTACCTGTTTGAAAGTTCCCTCCGAAACAAGAAGTAACCTTCAATTTGAATCTAAGGTACTTTACGCCAATAAATACACACCATCTTTCCGTTTTCATTGTTCGTATCTATACATTAAAGAACATATGCTCTTAATTTTTGGGTACCTCCTGAGAACGCCCCGCAGTCTGCTGTAATATAATATGCATATAAGAAATACAGCATATAATTGAAAGATTAACGATGAGCTAAAATATTACGGCATACTTTGTAAATATGTGAGGGATATCCCTAGGGCCGTAAACGGAATGAAATCATATTTACAGTTAGGACAGATATACTAATAATTTCCGCATATTCACCATCGGTATTGGGACTGGTCATATCGTGGGATCAACTTTTGTATTGTAGAAGTCCACCCCTGGGTTGGGAGCCAGTGTGTGGCTGCTAATCGTGAAGAGACGATTCGCCACAAAGTGCTGACATGTATCCTTTAAAAATAAAACCAGTACGTGTCGATCGGAGATCTTCGAGGACGCCTGTAAACGTAATGGTCACAAGCATAAGATCTGGAAAGAAAACTTGTTTTGTGTGTGTGTGTGTGTGTGTGTGTGTGTGTGTGTGTGTGCGCGCGCGCGCGTGCGTGCGCAGTGTTTAACATCCGCTTTTACTACTGTGGCATCACAGGCGGTGTACACTGATGATACACGAGATGAAATGATAAATTGGGAAAGGATGTTTTTTAAGGAAGGAAGCGTTCCAGGCCTAAGTTTAGGGTACCTCCCGGCATTTGCCAGTTATGAGAACTGGAAAACCTGGGGGGGAAAAAAAACCAGTTACGGAGGACGGTCCTCGAACTCCAGACCTCCCGCTCACGAGTCCACACCTTAACGACCTCGACAACCCGTGGCGGTAAACATTAGGTAGGAGTGTCCGAGTGGTTTAGAAGGCAATTGTTCTTTTGCGTAAACTACTGGGTTCATATCCCACACAACAGTTGTTTTGTTTTTATAAGTGTATATGTAGAATATCATGTTGCCTCAATATCATATTGTATTTTAACATATCATTTGAGTTTTATGGCATTACCTACGCACACACAAAAACGTAATCAAAAACTGACGCATTCTTTACAAATAACTAAATAAATACGCGAACAGAAACATTTATGTTCTTAAATGAAAACAGAAATACACACAAATTAATGTCGGGTGTATGAACCCTCAGCATGTATAACTGCATATTTTCGGGACATGGATGTCAGATTTCTACAAGAGAGGCTACAACACCCCAGGCTTCTTCAATTTATGCCCCTAAACTATATTTTGTCTTTCATGCACGGGCAGGGAATGCGTGTGCAGCATATTGGATTTAGATAGAATAAATACTGAAAGAAATATTATAAGTAATTATAATTGTGAAAATGTATTAATATTA
Organism: Metallyticus violacea; assembly: GCA_030762175.1. NCBI lineage: Eukaryota > Metazoa > Arthropoda > Insecta > Mantodea > Metallyticidae > Metallyticus > Metallyticus violacea. Next base: position 93,417,427 of record CM060839.1, read on the forward strand.
AGCTTGCTGTGTTTGGGGAACAATATTACGAATTTGTAACAGTATGTTACAAAGGTTTATGAAAATAAAAGTAATTTTTGCCGGAGGTGAAGCTGCACACTCTACTATTGAGCTAACGGCACACGCACTAGCCACCATCTTTAGTGCATGCCGTATAATAAACTGCTGGCTTTGCTGGAGACCTTGTGAACTGCGCGTTGTATCGAGTAGGACCTAAAGAATTTTCCGTTCAAGAAATGACTCATTTTTTCCTCAAAAATAGACATTAACAAGCCCCGGCAGAACACTGCGCTCATTATCTTGGGTTGGTCCTGGTGGTGTAGTGGTAGCCATACTTGCCTCCCAAACCCAAGACCGCGGGTTCGATCCCGGCCAGGATCGATTGATTTTTTTTTTTTTTTCCATCCTAAGTATGGCTTCCTTCCGAAGTGAAGTAAAGCCGTGGGTCCCGTGTCGTACATTATCGCAGGATAAAGAACCTCAAACCTGAAAGAAGAGGCCTCTGAGCAAAATTTGTCGGCCTTTTCACGCCCTGAATTGAATGGGGACGCTGATGACCTGAGATGTTAAAGAGCGTCCATAAATAAACCAAATCAACAAAAGTATTACCTTTCGAAAAGTACTTCAAAAGAGGCTCCTATTTCATCAAATGTTTCTTTTGAACACACAAAATATTTATTTTCTTTTACCTGTGAATTGGTTAATCTCTTATTGTTGTTTTTTATGGAAATAGACGATTAGGAATTTACATCTCGAATTTTGCCTTGTTCTAGCACACGATTTCTGGCACTTTATGGACGTCTTTAAAACGAGTACTCTAATTGCACAAAATAAAACACTACTGACTAATCCGAATACTTACAACTACGCCTTGACTGTATAGGGGGATATGGCAATGAAGGGAGGAAGATGGAGCCGGGAAGCAGCCTGCTTTCAAGATTTAAAACGTTCCTCAATGTAGGTTACAATCTTATCGTCCTCAATTTATCTATAACATTTTTCATCACATTTTCGCTTACAGAAGATCTAAATAAAGCTCAAAGTTAGCCCTAAAACCAGTACATTGATATATTAAAATGGAATTTTAGTTTTTACCAACTCTACAATTATGTATCACAGGAGGTCAAAATAAAAGTAAGTTCACCTACTAGTACTAGATACTGATTAACTTACCTAAACAATGAAATACTGAACATCCTTTTAAAACCATCGCACGATTTCATACTCGTTTATACAGACTCGGATTTGACCACAAGTGATCGCGCGGTACATTTAATTCATTTTTGACCAAAAGTAGAGTTGCCCGGCTTTTCTAAAATGCTTTAAGATATTGCATTGCATCATTGTATATTTTTTATGCATCTGGTTGGTTCAGGATCTTGTTGAGTTACCTAAGTTAAGAAAGAGTCTTTGCTATCATGGATTATGACGTTATATTCAAATGTGTGGCATTAAGTTCTAACTTCTGCAACCATTCTCCTTGTTTGTCTATAGAATATCTAGAAAATTTGATGCTGTAGATAACAGTTTGTAGAATCAGGCAGCAGATCATTAAACTTGTGCATTACAATATTTGGTAAATTAATCAAAACAAAGAGCTGCAGATATACAAACTCTTAGGCTTAATAAACACTAAATTGTATAAACAGCAAAGGAAGAAACACTACGCAGTTTGCCATTTCACTTACTTTTTTTTTCCCCCCCTGCAGAACGAGTGCAACCTTTTCCCAGGCTTCCAATTGCTGATACAGCTAATGGTAGCTATTAGTAAAAATGGCGGCACTTTGGATGGCCCATAAATACTGATCCCGTTGATAAACTTGCTCACCTGGGATAAAGGCTGGACTATGCGTCATACAATTAGCCGCATGGATGCCTGTCATTATCGCGCTAGGACCACAATGCACTGTGCAACATTTGTCATCATTATAATGGTGAAAGGGACCCGACAGAAAATACACGTGGGCTAAAGCTTTTTGCCTGATTTGTAATGAATCATGTTCTCACCAATTTAACAAGAGAGAGAGAGAGAGAGAGAGAGAGAGAGAGAGAGAGAGAGAGAGAGATATTCATTTGTATGTTTGCCCGCTAAACAATTTATTCGCTAATGATCACATTTGGTTTGCCTGTTCTTGTTTTACAAATTATAATATTGAGGTTATGTGAGACTCCTCATGTTAAAATATTGCTGTGATACTTTGTTCTAGTTTGTTTTAAGTCAAAAGATAAAATAAGAACTTCATAAGTTAAATAACGAAAGCTATTAACATACAATAAGCAGAATAAAATGATTAAGATTGCACATAAAAGTCACTTGTGCTATTTCATTCATTGTGCATGGATATTGACATACCGCGCGATTCAGTTCATCTTGCGGACTATTAAGTTATACAAGTTTGTCGTTCTACACACTGCCCCGCTGAATCATCACTAGTTCGACCGATCATGCACACTTAACGCTTTACTCTGCCAATGTACTCTCCTAGCATAATCTAAACAAAAGAGTTCCAATGTTCTGGAGGAAACACAGCAATTATTTTTATCAGAAGAAAATAAAACACCTAAACCTCAAATAAACCGTTATGTTAGTACACTATATTGTATTCTAACAGAAAATATATGCACATGCTGAAAAAAAGAAAAATGGAGAACACGTAGCTTCATTTAGCAACATTGATGGTAAATGTTCTTGAATGAATGGTGTTTAACGCCCAGGGGCACCACAGGCGGTGGACACTGATGATGTATGAGATGAAATGATATATTGGGAAAGGATTTATTTTAAAGGAAGGAAACGTTCCAAGCCTAAGTTTAGGATACCTCCTCAGAAATTGCCGTTAATAAGGACTGAGGAAAAGCTGGAAAAAAACCTGTCAGGGAGGAAGGTCCTGGCGGGATTCGAACCCTAGAACTCCCGCTCACGACTCTGCGCCTTAACGACCTCGGCCACCCGCGGCGGTGTAAATGTTGTATATGCTGCACATGCATCTAACATCTGGTACCTTTAGCGTTTCATAACGTTTAATTTATTTATTCTTAATATTTTAAATTACTACACACATTTATGTGGATTTGTGTAGTTTAAAAAGTTTTTCGTGATTTTCCCTTATTAACTACTATCCTAAATGTTTTATAAACGTGACAGAAATTGAAACATTATGACAGAATAGAGTCAAGCCATGGTAGTTTAAGTATAAGAGAATAAATATGAATGCATCATACTGCATGCCGCTTTGAAATTTAGCACGATGAACTAAATCATTTCAAAAGAATAAGAGTATTTAAATATTATCACTATTTTCTCTGCTCTTGCTTTGGCGGCATTTGCCCCCTTACCAAAAATGTTAAAAAAAAATGTTTTGATTCCATACATGTACTCGTGCTAAAATAAAGCGGCAGATATCAACAAAGCAGTTTATATGAGGATATTTTGAGCTCCTACCTGGCAGAGCATTTACTAAAGTATATAACCTCCCCAGTTATTTGGATAATAATCGAGGGTTAAGACCAGTCTGGACCATGAATGTACCAAAAGGGATCCAAATGAAATATTTAATATTTCAAACATTTTAATATGCAGATGTAGTTACATGAAGAAAAGTTCAGTAAATAAAAGTACAAAAGTCGATATACTTACTAATTTGATTGAGTATAATGTAGAGATATAAATAAATAAGGTATTGGCATGCCAGAGAAAATATTTACATCGAATAAAAACTATAGTTTAAGATTACATTTTAGAATAACTGCAAAAGTTCAAATGTTAGGCACTAATATTTTTATAATGAAGAAAAGGATATCCATATCAATATACAGACATATCAAAGAATGCGTGAGACGGGACTGAAATACACAAAATATACATTTATTATATTGGCGGCTATCCCCCCATTCTGTTATACAGCGAATCGTGGATTACCAGAAATAAAGATTTTAGTACAGTTCAGGCGAATGAAATGAAATGCTTGATACCAGTGAAGAGTTGCATTAACAGAGATAAAGTATCTAAGAACGAAATAGAAAGTAGAAACAAAATTGGAAGAAACATTTTGATGTAATGGACATTAATAACATTCAAAAAATGGTTTATAACACAAATGTTCAAGACACAGGTGGACCGGTGAAAAGAATGGTTTTTATAATTAACGATTTTGTCCTTTGAAGGCGAGAAAAGGAACTTTTCGTGAGAACAAACAGAAGGTATTTGAGAGCAGTAGATTCTGATAGAAATGGACATCTGTTTCTTAATTTCAACATATTTCACAATCCTGTGCTGCTGCAGTCAAAATATTGAAAACAGAACATTTGTTGCAAATATTCCTAATAATGCATTCTGATATATACTTATAAATAAACGAGATTTTATTGGTATCACTTCTACTAAGTGCAATATAAAATATTAAGTCATCCAATTATCTGATTACGCGGTGGCGGAGGACTGCATCGGTCAATAAGTTATTGCTACACGAGTACGTGGCCGGACTTTACAGAACTGCTAAGTTGGCTTTGAGACTAACATCATTCAATGTCGTTTAGCAGTTAAAGAAATAGCATTTTCTAAACAAAGAGTAAAGTATACTAATAATACTAAACGGCAAAAATTGGGCATAATTTTCTATTCCACGAAGAGAGTTTATTTATCATTCATACGTTTTTACAGGGTCCGCTTGTGCTATCAGTTTATTAGAAGGGAAAATCTAGGGTTAAGTCGTGTGATTCATAAATCAATAGCATGCACACACTTATACGAACTAAATAACATTTCTGGCAAGAAATCAATGAAAATTTTAAATAAGAATTAATATTCAGATGATAGAAATATACAGAAAATGTAGGCGGGCAGTTCTAGCACCATCTTGAGTGACATGGTTGACTTTTAAGTGAATTAGAATTCATTAGACTCTCATTATAGTGTTTCTATCATTGAATCGTGTTGCCTGCATTTATCCTAATCTAGCTCGCTGAACGATGGTTCTTTGACCAATGCAGTCCCTGTTTAGTCGGACATTAAATAATTGTATGGCAGGATAAAATAAATACCATACTCCCAATTATTTTTCCAAGGGGGTGGGGTCTAAAAAGATGTGTCCCCTAGCGTCGTGAGAGCAACGAGGGCAATTTTTATATGAGAACTAGCGAAATTTGTCTTATAGTCAAACACTATTTTCACAGTCCAGCCCTTTCATCTCGCATTTCGAGATGGAAAACACACAATGTCTTCAATAGTTCAGGAGTTTAACCTTCATAGATTTATCTAAAAAAATCCAAAAGCTTTAGAAACAAAACTACGAGTGTTACGTTCTAATACGCTCCAGTTGCTATACAGAGGGTGAGTGTGTGTGTATATATATATATGTATATATATATATATATTATACTTACATACACTTTCACAGTAGATATCTATTGAATATATTTCAAAGTTGAACTGAAAAACAACAGTAATGTGTAGCATGGTGTTCTGTAAACAGATGTGACTCTCATACATTGTGATAGCGTTGCTGCGCGACAGGTAAATCAACAATGAACAAATGCAGCCAAGATTATCGTATGATATTCTGTAAACAGACGTGACTCGCATTACGTTATGCTAGCGTTGCTACAACAAAATGGAGGCAAGATTATGGTTTGAACAGCGGAATACAATTTTGAAGTGGTATTGAAAAAAAGAGAATGTTGTTGAAGTTCAAAGGCAATGGAGACGTGTGTACAGAACAGAACCGCCGTTGGGGAACTCTTAAGGATGTTGTATACCATAGAAAACCAGCTACACTGGCAGCACTTCGGGAAGAAATTGAAACGGCATGTGCTGCAATTGCTGAGGACACTTTCGCAAACGTTGCTCAATCAGCAGTTCAACGTACTCAGAAGTGTATCGACGTCCAGGGTGGGCATTTTGAGCAACTGTTGTTAAGTGTAAATGTCTAAGATGATTAGTGCTCATCATTTTCTGTTTGTGTGAATTCAGTTTTGTTATATTAACACAGTTTTTTCTTTGCTGTGGATACATTTTTTGGCACCTTCTATATATTAGTTGCGAAATTTAAGAGAGTGACGCAACACAATACCGATAATAACCCGCATTCCATTTTATCGCACTTACTACATTCACAGTTCTAAATAAATTTCTTAATTTTCATTACTTTCTAGTTTTTATTACATACATGTAAAAAGTCTATCTTCAGCCTTATTTCATTTTTGTGAAGTATGTTTATTAGGAAACAACTGGGTCAAGTACACGTACCAATGAAACTTTTACATAATGCAAATTGATCCATACAACCCATCCAGAATTATTTAAACACACTGTAGTAACCAACCTTTTCTCTCCCATACTCTCTTCTATGCCTCTTAATGGGGCTTAGGCACATAACACTAAAACCGTCGAAAACTCTCAGTTTACACCGAAGCGGTGTAACTAATAATGATGCAATTTTCTGTTCGTGTCCATCACGGACGTCAAAACTTGGAGAATCAATGGCGAGTTATATCAAATTTTCATTAACCCCATCTCCGGGAATTAGATAAATTATTCCGCGGCTGAACCGCACGATGCCAGTGCTAATGGACAGGATGTGTATTGCAAAAGTGTTTCCTTTTCGTTTATGGGCATTAAGGTTCGGACCCTTTATAAAAAATTTAGGTTAAAAGCAGCTTTACAGATGCCCTCATTTCAGCGGTCACTCTAAAGCTAATGTAATAAGACTTTTTTGTGGGTATATGAATGAATTAAGTAGATATTGTGCACACCGCAATGAAGAGTAAATTTACTAAACAGCTGCTCTGTTTGGTTTCTCTTTCAACATTCAATCTTTCATACCATTATTCGATAGTAATTTAATTGAAAAAAAAAACACATTTCAATTCTAAAAACCAAACCTCCTTCGCATTTTGAAATACAATTATATAATATATAAAAATTAATGAAAATAACTTTGAAATAAAATAAAACATTTATGGGATAAAAGTTTTTTTAAGTATATGATTTATGTCATTAATTTGAAGAATGGGTTCAATATCCAAGCAGAAAGCACTTGAGTCTTTATTTAAAAATTGGCAAGGTATTGAAAATTTACGCACATTTGCGTACCATTTCAATTTCCGACACTTCTTTCCCTAAACGTAATTAAGTTATATCAACAAAACAATTCATTAAGTTGCAATTGTAGCTTCAAGTTTCAAATTCTTCTAATAATAATTTTTTTCTTGAGAGATACTCGTAAAGGTTCATTAAAAGGTGGAATTGATATTTTTTTTTTGAATGATTTATTTATGGACGTTCTTTTTTAACAGCTCAGGTCATCAGCGTCCCATTCAACTCAGGGCGTGAAACGGTCAACAAATTTTGCTCAGAGGCCTCTCTTTCAGGCTTGAGGTTCTTTATCGTGCCGTAAATGTACGACACGGGACCCACGGCTTTAGTTCCCTTCCGAAGGAAGCCATACTTGGGATTTTTACGCCCGAAAAAATCCATCGGTCCTGGCCGGGCTCGAACCCGTTCTTGGGTGTAGAAGGCAAGTATGGTTACCACTATACTGTACCGTCAGGACCGACAAGCATAATGCGCACTTTACAAAACAATAGAGGGGAGGAATTGGAATTCTATAATAACAATGAGTTGAGAGGTTATATCACATTCCAGGAATACACTGCCACGGGTGGCAGAGGTCGTTAAGGCGCGGACTCTCGAGCGGAAGGTCTGGGGTTCGAATGCCGCCAGGCCCGTACTACCTGACTGATATTTTTTCCAGGTTTTCCTCAGTCCTCATAAATGACAAATGCGGGAGGTACCCTAAACTTAGGCCTGAAACGTTGCCTTCTTTAAAAAATTCCTTTCCCAATTTATCATTTCATCTCATGTATCATGAGTGTTGACCGCCTATGGTGCCTCTGTAGTAAAAACGGGTCTTAAACACAATTAAAAAAACTCCAGGAATGCTCGCATATAGAAAGCAAGTAAAACTATAAGCAATTTTTTTTCTCCCCATATGATGCCCATTAAAATTGCAACGCCCATACGAAACTCGTTAAACCAATCGCATTTTTTTCTCAGAAGGAACGAGTATGACTGGTCTACAACAGCAGGTGTCTGAATTTGGTCAAAAGAGAATTGTGGCATATGGAGAGTGCTGGCTGTCATTCCGAAACATTGGTGCTTGTGTTGGACGAAATGCATCCGTAGCGAAGCGAATATGAGATCAATGGTTTGAGGTAAGGCGAACGTACAGATATGAAGGATCAGAATGAGAAAATCAAGACCGGTTGTACAATGTGTTGCTTGGCAGATATTTTTGCCGTTATCATTCAATTTTTACATTTTTGGACTTGAAAATATCTTTTAATTAAGTGGTACTGTATAGTAATAAATAAGTTTTTTTTATGAAAAGGTTCTTTTCCTTTTTGTAACTTATGTTAGCACTTTAAATTAATGTATGTACGCGCATTTATGTAATGTTATTTTTATTACTTTTAATGACCAAACCTTACTAACCGATTCCCCTTCTACTGATTTCTGAGTGTTTATTGATACTTTGAGGTAAACTGAGGTCAAATAAGGGCAGATTTCTATCACATTTAATATTTTAAGATTCAATTGGGTAAAAACATAAAATATGTGTTCGAGTAACTTTTATTTTATCTTAAAAATAATATTTTTTACTTTTTAAGATTTCCATAATACGATAATGCTTATTTTTATAATAAAATTATATTGTGGGATTTTTTTCATGCTAAATGAGGCACGTGGTATATGGTAGACAATGAATTTCAGAAATTATTTTTTTTACACGTGCTCAGGTAGATGTTCCATATTCTGTGGAATGCACGCTTTTTCTGTTAGCAGAAAGCTTTACTTCAATTGGCATTTTCTCATTAACTGAAAAGGAAAACATTGAATGCCTGAAACCCCTGCCTTAACTCCCCTTTGTTTGGTGCGTTTTTTTTTCACAATTTGCCAAGAAACTGAAAGTGATTTAAAGCAAGTAAAGTATAAAGTGACTGAAAACACTTTCGCAGTAATGGAAAAAGTGCTGTTGTCTAATGTAGGCTATTCCATATTTTTCAAGATTTAACATTCCTTGCGGGTAGAAAGATTTTGAGGCATAACTTCCTCTAAACTAATTAACTTTTTAGTCCTAAAGCAAAGTTTTTCCATATATAAGTCAACAGAAGAAGTTCTACCAATAGAAAATGCACGTCATTATTTAGTGTAATTTTGCTTAAAATGAAATCTAAAACAGATATGAGTGGTTTATCTTGTCAATTATTATTTATTATAAAGTTCCCAGTTGTATTTAGAAGCGAAGACATGTTTCTTATGAAAGTGTTTATGAATAAGCAATTAGTATAAAAAGTTGAATAAATGCATTAAATTATATGGTCATATTTTTAGCTTTTTGGGTCATAATTAAACACGGCTTAGGTCATAAATGCATGCATATTTTTAACATTTTTAAGTCACAAAAACCCGCTCCTTAGTAGTAAAACAATACACGTATAGTTCTTCAACTTCAGAGTGTCTCCCTTCTTTCCCTGTAATGAGGGTCAAGGAGCTACCGAGCTTTTGTTTGCAGGAATTAGGGTGAGGAGTATACCTCTGCCTTTGTAATTCATTTCTAGGGAAAAAAAGTTACTTAGGTTGGCCAGAAGCAAAGAAACTCTCAAAAATCCGACTGAGAGGAAACATTTATAACATGCAATTTAACATAACATATACTTGAAATGTCTTTTAGATACCCCATTATGATAGTGAATTTTTATGTATATTTTAGTTTCAAAATTGCTGTAAATATAAAAAACACAGCCTTTTAAAATTTTTATTTACTATAAATAGTCACATTATTACTATTATTATTATTATTATTACTATTATTATTATTATTGTTATTATTATTATTATTATTCAAGTTAACATTTGGAGATGAAACGTACATTTTTCTTCGAAAAATGCTGGAATTTAATATGAACTGCAGCTGAAGGCAATTCTTGTATTTGTAGACGATTTTAATTTCTTGGTTTCATTTTCTCTCTTCCCTAGAATTTCCTTCCTGTTTTTGATGAAATTCTGCACGTATCCTTCAGTAACAGAAGTTGAACGCCAACTTCCATGTCTCTCGAGTGTTGATAAATTAGCTCCTGCTTTAAAGTCGAAAGCAGTGGCTTGTAAATTCACTAGCCAATCGTAGTTTCCCCTACAGAGAGCACAGAACATTTAGAGTTTCCGTCCGGTCATTGCCAATGTTAAAGACATGTAGGTTCGCAAACTAGTAAAACATTTCTAAGAATTTCAATTCTTCTTCTTCTTCTTCTTCTTCTTCTTCTTCTTCTTTTTCTTCTTCTTCTTCTTCTTCTTCTTCTTATATTCTTGGCACGTTTGTTTTTGTATTGGGGATAGTAATTTCATATCTTCCATATGCAAATGGTTTAGCTCAGTCCTATAGGTATGTCCCAAATATACCATTAAATAATTAGATATCTTTTTTAACTATTTGCACATGAGGGAGTGTAAGTTATTTGCTTTTGTACTATTTTGTTCTTTTATTTTATTTAATTATTTAAGTTTTTCCTATTTTTTTGCTTTATTTATTCATTTCATTATATATCTCAAGAGCTAAATATTGGTTTGTGCAATTTTGTGTATTTTCCAGTGTATTGAGGGAAGCATGCATGGTTCCAGGACCCTTGCGGAATGGATTTTAATTATTTCTTCGAAAATATTCTAAGTTGTCTTATAACTCAAGGATTTTTTCTCAAGACTGCAAGAAGTTGATATATTTACTGATATCCATATTCTTATTTAAATAAATTGTGGTTCAAAGCATCGAATAGTAACTCAAAAAAGTTGAAGGCTTAAACACGGAATATACCTCCAAGAAATAGATCATAATAGTACACAACTTTTTGAACTTCTCTAAATCAGCATAGACAGGGCAGCTTCTAGAAATGTTCTATATCCAAATTTTAAGATTCGCTCACTTTTCAGGAGAATCTTGAATGCTTTTTCTTGATGCAAACTTCAAATGACGTCGAATGGAACATTACATTCCAAATAACTGCACAACTTATAGGACATTTGAAATAACACTTTGAAGCGGATGTAAGCATTTATCAATGATTTAGAACTGCGGATAAATGGCTTTATATCCCCGTTCCCATTTCAAAGTCAAAGCATATGAACATGTGTATATTCATTGAGGGTCAACAGTAAACTCTTTATGAGCCTATTAACAGATATTTATTCTGCGTTAACTATTTTCAATGTGCCAAGAAAGTGTTTAAATCACACAGACAATATTTACTGTATGTGTGGTGAATGGGCGTTTAAAGCTTAAAGACTTCAGAAAGATGTCCTAACTTCATATCGGGTGAAAAATGGTTCATTTTGATAGGAAGTGAGTCTTCATATATACTTAAGGTTGCCACGCGTACCGGAAAACCGGCACTGGGCCAAATTACTGTCCCGCAGGATGGCCAGAAAATTGTCAAAATTTCGGATTTTCATTTAGAGCTTAGAAACATCATAAATTTGTGCGATTCATATTACAGTACAAAAGTTTACTTAAGCAGTAACGTCTCAGTCCAGTTACTGGCGGAATACAAACCTGTCGCTGAAACTTTAACATGAACCTACGCTAATCGCTTTCTCGTTTTCTTTTCTCTTGAGTCGGTGTTGTGATGCAAAAGCGTTTTTCGTCCTGTGAATGAGCATTAGGTGCACATGATGATCTGAAGGTTTTTCAGGGCTCTGTACTCTTATATCTTACAATGTTTAATGGCTGTGAGAAGAAAAAGAAATTCAACGAAAAATATATAAAAGTGTAAGACGCTTTGACGAAGCTTTTTGCCAACTATGCAAGTACGTACTAATATCCAGTAGAACTTAAAAAATTACTGATTTAATTTTCAGTGATACATAAATGAGGATCATAGGTTCAGATCCTAAAACACAAACAGCCTATTCAGATTTCTAACAAAGTGATAAGAAGCAATTTTTTGTGGAGGGGGGGTCTCTGTGAAGGTGTCGTAATAGTATGACTACATTTTTTATTGTAAAATTCAAGGTGCATATTTTAATATTTCATTTTTGGTATTATTTAAATGTTTGGCTGATTATATTTTATATATAAATATAAAAATATATTTAATGCAAATATGAATGTTACTACAGTAATCCCGGTTTTCATAATTTAGATTATGCTAATTATCCCCGTATTTATCATTCAGAATATGATATTCTAGTTCGGCTTTCTATTGAGTGGAGAAATTGTTTACGCCACGGAGCGAACCTGAAGACCAAATCATTGTTTTGTCTCAACGATCAATACAGGTATCACTTTCATAAACTATTTTATTTGCCATAGGCAATGAGAAAAGTTATCAGAGCCTTCTTTTTAAGATAAAAATCATGTGATTTAAACTATTTTTCAGTTCTAGGCTGGAAGGATTAATCTGCTGCACGGAGATACGCGGATGAGTAACTGTAGCCAACACAGAGTATTTCTCTTAAGATAATGATGTATTGTTTTAAAGATATTTGTTACGTTATGGAGGTAGACGCCACCAGCTGGATGAATGATAGTTGCATAATCTTATGAAAACAAAGATTCACTATATGAGAAACTCCAGAACTAGAAACATTTATATAACTAGTGTATATAAAATCATGTTTATTATGTAAATAGGACAACATAGAAAAGAAAAGTTTCTACATTACGAACCAATGTCCAAAATGTAAATTATTATTTATGAACAGAAAAATATGTGAAACATCCCACTAATCGAACTTGAAAAAGTTAATTTACCTTCATTACAAACACAATTTGATTAATTAAACTTTCTTAAAAGCAATAGATAAAATTGTTGCTGCATTAAAAATTTGAAATATAAATTTCCTTACATTTTCTCTGCGCATTATAAGAGGGCCTAAAGAACATTGATAGAGGATGAAAGTTTGAAGAACTGTTTAATCCACTAGCAATTATTAAAACGGATTTGTCGTGGTTTTCTTGGAAATTAACGACACGAAAACTATTCTGACATAGTGCGCGATCTTCTGAAATCATGTAAAAATGTGGAATGATGCCTAAAAGTTTTATATCCGATTAGATTTTTCGAGCTGTCAATGACAGACTCAGAAAATGTTTCTCATCGCATATTTATGCAATGGGAAAAAGGCAAATGAAGAACAAGTACGTCGACTAATTATTGCTGCACAAACTACAGTAAACAATTCAGTAATGATTGTTAATCTATTGTTTGATATATTAAGTAGTCAATTCTTCAAAATTTGAAAGTGCATTTTTATTCAGCACTTGTAACAAGATACACTTGATTTTACAGTAGTTTTGGTGCATCTTATACAGTCGGATTTTGTAGCAGAAGTTGACAGAAAAAGTATAATTGCAAGTATATGGGCATTATAGGGAAAAGTGCCGCATTTTACGATGATAAAACCCAGCGATTTCAATATAGCTACCTACAAACATTTAGACAAATTCCTAAACGTACATATCCTCTGATGCTTTTAATATTTCTCAACAGGAAGCAAGAATATAATTTTTTAAAGTTATGCCTTCACGATAAGACACTCCCTTGCACATACTTTATACCAGAAAGTGTTAGGGGAGACAAAAATCTGTACTGTTGTGGGGTTTTCATGCTAGCGCGAGTGGTACGTGAGGAAAATACGGAAACCCCGCTGGGGAAGATCCAGCGAATTTTACCCCTTTAGCAACTTTGTAACATGGACACGAGAAGGCTTAAAAGGGGCTAAACCCTAAGGTACGGGATCCTCGTCTGTGGGGGGGGGGCAGGGAATACCAAAAAGAGCGAGAATTACTTTGAATAAAATTTCTGCCTCAACTTTCCTACTACTAGTTTCAGGTTCTTATCTGTTTGTTACGTTGAGGTTCCTATCTTATTTTCCAAGATCTTTCAAATGAGGGTATGCGGTTATGAATAATTTATAATACATTTGAATTTTTTTCTTCTATTTTTGATAAGTTTCACTATATTAAAAATTAAGATGCACGCGTTATTAAAATACAAAACGATTTTTAGAGAGGTTGGCATACCACTGAATGAAAATGTATGAATAATGCGTCTTTGGCTACTATTCATTTCCTATTTTTGGTTACTATTCACTAAGTGTTTTCTTAGGAATGAATGAATGGCTTTCCTGTGATGACTAGGTTTTTGAATAGTGTTTAACGCCAGTTTTTACTGCTGAGGCACCACAGGCGGTGGACACTGGTGATACATGGGATGAAATGATAAACTGGGAAAGGGTTTTTTAAGGAAGGAAACGTTCCAAGACTAAGTTTAGGGTACTGAGGAAAACCTGGAAAAAACCTTAGTCAGGGAGGACGGTCCTGGTGGGAATCGAACCCCAAACCTACCGCTCACGAGTCCGTGCCTTAACGATCTCGGCCACTCGTGGCGGTGCTGACCAGTTAATAAAGTCCCTACGATCCATCCAGCATTCAGATTCAAATGGAGTCATATATTCCATATTGAATGGGCGGATGTTGCATCGTGCAGAAATCACATTGCCCATTGTTATTTGCCTAAGAAAATTTAATAAGTCTGAAAAGTGTATCTCCTTCAAAATTAAACTCGGTGTTTATTTTCTAGCATTGTGTAAATATTATTATTTTATATAGTCCTATCTATTCTTCTTCTCTGCATCATATTTCCCTCTCTCTTTAGTTCCTACTCTCTAGTTTTCCGTAATTTCTCATTTTTTTATTCCACTTTCTTCCTTTTGGGTTTTGTTTGCTTGTTTGGTTTTGATTCCTTCAAAGTTATTCCTTATCATTCATATTTCCAGTGTTTATATTTTTTCTTATAATTTTTCATAGTCTCTCTCCTCCATTCAATTATATTTTTGCCTCTGTCCTATCTTCTTCAAGCAAACTCCAGTCTACAGAAAGGATTCAAATCTATCAGAATGAAAAGCAATCATATTTAATACACTGGAATCATCAAAATACGAATCCAAACGTTTCCAAAAATGTAATCGTTTCTTTTGGGTCTTCAAACATCATTTAGACTGCAGTAGAGATTGAAATTTACTTCAACAAACGCTATTTAGCCTTTTCCTCTCGTTGAGGGTGTTTGTTGATAAGCAACGTTGGGTATGTTCATCATTAGGACGCCAATTGTATTGTCATAGCACGAGGCATTGTGGTCCAGTGGGTCCTGCTGCTGAATAGGATCTTGTCAATCAGCCGTACGAGGCGGTCCCGTTTGATCTATTGTACGGACTATATTAATGGTTACACAATTCTGTGTGACACAGTCCCTGACAGTCATGTGAAAATTAGGGAAACGGAAAAGAGTCTCTAGTGCACAGTTTCCATTAGGGTGTTCCCTTCTGATAATAGTCGGCTATCCACGCCTCCATAAAACACAAACATGGCAGGGAAACACACATGTGAAATATGTTTACATAGAATATTTGACATCACACTATAGAAGCTAATAAACATTTAAAAACTGTTTTTCCACTTGTGCTATTTAAGTGGAAGAACAGGTACTGGTTCAAAAGGTGAATCAGGGAGGAAACCCTCTTATGGATTAAAACTTTTGAGGTTTCCAGATACGCAGAGTCAGATCGCAGGAGGTAGTGGCTCTATAAGGGAGCATGCATTAGCTCAGTGATTTACCAGTAATATGCAGTTGGTACAGTAAGCTGAAGATTCCAGGTCTTTCATACCATTGTCTGTACACGGCGGCTTAGTATGGACATAAATATTCATACCGGGGAAAAAAGTTTGCTTGCGAAATAAGTCTATGAACAAACTTATTGGTGTTCTTTCAGTATCAACAGACTGCTAATTTTCATTGCATTTCTTGAAGTTGGATTTTATTAATTCGCGTACATTGGCCATAAACACTTCATTAAGCTGTTTAGACTTTTAAAATCTATAAAAATGATTCGAGTAGGATGACAAATACCAGCTGGGTGACCAAATTTATTGGGAATTTACCGTGAATGGATGACATAATTGCTAGTTTGCGTAAATTGTCTTGAAGGGGTGGTGAAAGAGTATCGGCATCGAGAGTACGACACTGTGCAACCTAGTGGTTAAACAATAAACAGGACTACATTTTGCACACAAACTGACTTGCACGTCGTAAGGCGCACTCCCACCCTCTACAGCGGATTCTCAGATCTATATAAACTGGTGGCTAGTTATACTGATCGAAACTCGGTCCGCAATAGTAACGTCATTCATTTGAAATGACTCGCAGTAAATTCTGAATAAATTTAATTCCCCAGTATAATTGAGAAAGTTTCGATAATCGGGATCCATTAAGCTTTGTGGCAGTAGTTCATTGCGGTTAAGCGACGATACTGCTTACAGAATGTCAACTGTGTTTCTATATGCGCATATCTTAGTGCTTGCATTTTTAACATTATATGCAGTACTTTCTGCTATCGCGCCGAACGGAAGGTACAGCAAAGCCGCCAGTTGTGCTGCATGTACGTAATTTATTTCTTCAAATTGTGAAAAATGCAACCCTAAGTCAGATCTAAATTTCACACACTTTTTCGGTTTAGAAGTAGTATTTTCATGTTTTATTTCTCAGTTTCTATAAGAATTATTAACATTAAAATGTTCTTAATACTTAAAACGTATTAATTGTAAAATAAAAAATTTTGCCATGTGTTATGAAACCTTGAAATTATTAATTCTACTTATATTCATAATTATATATGCATAAAATCATTTACGAAATTATTTTTAAGCCTTTGAACTTTCCGGAATAATTCATTCAATTCATATAAATCTGTTACCTGATTCTTAATAGTTAAAATGTATATATTGTACATGTAGGGAAAAACTATTTTCTGAAATTTGGATTTTAAACACAATTTTCCCACATTATAACTTTTAAAAAGGTATTTCCTTGTAACATATAAAGACTGAGGTTCAAAGCATTGACCTCAATAAGAATGAATGTACGTATAGTTTGATGGAATGATAGTTACAGTCCTAATATATAGTTTTTGACTTTCATATCAGCAGCACTTTTGTTGAATTTATTATTACTTTTAAATTTGCGTTTTTTTTTTCTTGCAATATTGCACCTATGTTTTTAATTATGTTTAGTTATACTTGGCCAAAATAAAAAATAAGAAAATATTTTCAACGCTAGCTTTCAGTTTTAAAATTAACAATAGACAATTGAACAGTTACTTTCAGTATGTGCAGGCCTACCACATTGCTAACAGATTTGCATCACTGCTAGAACAAAACACTTTTAGTGACAGCACGAAGTTAATAATAAATTATGAATAAGTTTAAAAGTTCCCTTGTAGGGAAAGAGGTGTGGTTAGGACTGATTTAAAGTTCCAATTGGGATCGCACACTATAATATTTTAATGCATAACTCGGTCAATTTTATAGATATTGAAAACATTCTTTCACAGAAATGAAGCTGAAAGTTGGTTCCAAATTAACATGCAAAAATATTGAAAAAGTGGCATTTTTTAACTCCTGATGTGCATAAACCCCATGAATGGCGCGAGCGGGCGCAGGGATTACTGTAATATGTTGATTTTACGATTTCTTCATCTTAGTTTTGAGTTCATAGCAGGAACGTTACAATCATGCGACGCGACGTAATTAAATACGTCATTTTGTATGTCAAAGCATTTATTTTATTTTATTCCCCCCCACGGGCTTAGGTGTTTTTGCAATATGACTTTATGCGTTCTGATAACACTGAATAGTTCTCAATTTCCCCTCTCGAACATGTTGGCGATTTATGGTAAAGAAATTACGAGAAAAATTAATCATAAAGAAAACTGGTCTAAACACAGAAAATTGTACAAGTTAAGTTTAATTAATTTTTTTAGAGACTAAACGTAAGTAAACATCAGGCCAAGGATAAACATTCATTCTTACCTATTAATGCTTTGTGATTGACATTTTAAGACACTTGTTTTTCTAATGTTTAAAAGACTACAGATACTATCAATGTTTATTTCTTATAATTAAAATACAAAGAATAAAAGCGCTTTGTTGTAAAATATGCCACAATTGTATATTTGTTTAATTTTTACAGATTCGCAAACTTTAGAGATATCTTAGTTTGTCCTTTCGGTTGATTTCAGCATGCAATTTTGTATTTATCACTATTTATTAATAAACGAACTCTGAAACACATACATGCTATGTAAATCTGAGCACACCATTTCATTATGCATGGAAGAAACATCTGGAAGCACGAATCATGTTCGCATACAAAACAAACCAACATACGACTTGGTTAGTTACGATCCATGCCGTAATTGGCAGTGCTAGAAAGGGGGCTAAAAACATTTGTATCGCGAGGGAAAAAATAATAAATCGCAAATTTTCAAGCTACAATTCTGATAAAATACATAATTTCTATTAAGCTTGTCTATCCTAGAGAATCCGTGTTTTTCAATGATATATCTGTCCAGGCAATATCTTTCTAACCGCCATATTTTTAATGATGGCACACATCATCTCTTAGTATTACAATGCATGGAAGACCATAAAGTCGATAAAAAAAAAATAACGAAACGTGCAAGAAAACAGTATTGCGTTTGGACGATGCAGTTTCTCCTATTCTTCAAATGTGTTACTTCTCCCCCCCTCCCCCCATGTAAGCTCCATTCATCAAACTCAGAATGACCTTAAACTTGGAAGGGGAAAAAAAAAAAAAAAAAAAAAAAAAAAAACTCTGCCCTTGCGTTTCTATTGAAATGCCTCCTGCTTTTATGTTTACGCACTGGAAAACATCTATTCGCTTTTGTGGTAGCATTCCTGATAAACAAACACCTGGACCTTAGAGGGAAAACGCAATGTGGCATAGCAAAAGGAAACGCTTCCTTTCAATGTTTCCAATGTTAAGTCGAGGACCATAAATAAGTTTCGTACTGTGTGGCAGACATCTCACTTTCCCCGCGCTTCACACCCTCACCACTAAGACGTTTGAATTCGTTCCGCAGGAAAATGTAATATTTCGTAAACAAACCATTCCACATAAATGTCTACAACTTTGTTTTTAACATTTCAGTTTTAGTTCTGAACCGTCCTACCAAAAAGTGCAGTCTCGAGAAATAAGGGGTTCTAGGTAGTTGTACGACTCTAGATAATAACAGAACATTTTATGAACAAGTAAAAAAACAAAGAAGAAAATCGACCAGAAATAACGCGCCAATACACCAGGAAGAAAATGCTTTGACACCATTCGTGTCAGAGTTCTGTTTCTAAAAATTGTCTTTAAGAGTATTGTTAAAATGTTTTCTATTAATGATCTTGTTGAATTACTAATTCAAAATTCACAATTCTGAATCATAATGAATACAGAATTTACAAAATTTCATAAATAATATCTTTTAAGTGTCTCTAACATTTTAAATTAAATGTATTAGTGTTTTTCTTGTTTTTATTTGTGACCTAACTTAAAACACGAAAGCGAAAATTACCTAACAATTTATAAATTTTATTTTCATTAAAATAATTTCTAAACTTTAATTTAACAAAAATTAATATAATAATTATAAATAAATTTACTTTTAAATGTGTTTACTTTAGATATGTTCGCTAATTTGTAAATAAATAAAGTACTTTAAGAGTTATTTTTAGGTGTTTTACTTGCTTATCTTTTAACCCTAATTAATGAATACAAGAATCGTTAATAACGACGGTTGTACCATATATCACTTACCTTGCGAGCGAGCAGTAAAGTCCGCTGTCACTGTCGACAACATCACCCATATTACCAAAGTCATGCTTCTTGTGTCACCACGTACAGCCATCTCTGATTCTGAACCGGTTTATTCACAAGAGCTACATGCTATGTCTTTTCCTGCTGTTTTAATCAACTACACATATCATGAGCATGTCTTTCGGTCACACCAGCACATCTTTTTGTGGAAACCCTAACAGTAATATCTACGTGACACATGAGTAAAATACGGATACACATTTTGCATGCTTGTTTATGTACGACTTCAACAGAAGCCTTGAGTTTTTCATTTGCTACTAACGAGACGAGTGTTTAGAAACGTTTTAATCACAAAACGCAAGTACTTGTGAAACAGAAAAGGTACACCTAGCAATGCTTTAGTTTTACGCGAGACGTCTAGACTGTGCCTGAAGGCGAAATCTGAAGTCTTAACGTCGCACGCTGTCGACACTACTGTTCTACCCGATGCTCTCCGACGGCAGACTGGCTGTGGGTCCCCGACAGCCCTCCCTCCAAGAGCGGATGTATGCGCGCGCGCGGATTTACGTGCACAATAACCAAGAGTGGGGTACAATACGAAATTCTCCACAGTGCCAAACAGTAGAAGCGGGCTTTAGGACTTTGTTATGTAGCCGAGCAATGTTGGCGGCTTACCTCAGGAACGTCCCGTACCTCATGGGGCCGACCGTGACACATGTGAATATATCATCGTACTCGTCACGGTTCAGCCCTTTATTATAGGATCTTCGTTTGCACTAACGCATGCATGTTTTGGTTTAGCAATCGGAATTTATTATCCTTTCAATCTTGTTTTATTTTTTATTTGTCTTTCTTTTATTTTTAGATTATTTTTATATTCTTGTTTGTGCATCTGTTGATCACGAATTGTGAAATAGAATTTATTTTATTCTTTTGATATCTGATAGCTTTGAAACAATCATTTTAAAATGCATTAGTTTTTTTCATAGGAAAATATGCCACAATAAAAAGCATACTCTTTAATTTTAGTGAAAGTTTAAGGAACACCGTAAATTGTTTTACAAATTAGATGGAAATAAAAATTATTTTGCACAACGAAAAAAAAAAAAAAATATCCGGCAAGTATCCATTTAACTGAGATGTATAAGTGCAAGAGAAAGATAATCAAATTACAAGTTCTTGCCATTCATATACCCAAAGCAATCAAAGATAAAGAAAACCTCACACAGTTCTTTTGCTCTGCAGTAAAACTCCTTTGCAATTCTATTTCTATACATAACATTTCATAACAAGTACTGACTTGTGTTTGAAGAGATGATCGTTTGCAGTCACACATTGTGTATTTACTAGAACAGTTCTGCCCTGTTTCTCTACATGGAGTTATTCTTATAGATTTTATTTTGTCTCTGTTCTGCTACTACCATTTCAATAATGCACTATAGAGAAAATTATTTCACCAATAGCCTGTAACTAGCACAAATAACACAAAACGGTAACGTATTCAAATGCCTTGGTTTTTTAATGATATACCCTGGTTACGTAATCGAATGCCGGGATGGACTTTCCGTCCCTCGTTTTCTCTCTCTTTCATTTCCTTTTTCATCGTTTCTGGTTGCAAGATCAGGTGACGTGGGTTGATGGTGAGCGGCGTGCAGTGGTGGAATTTGTTCCCTGGCATCTGGTGTGATAGCCGCAGGAACTCGAACTTCTTGGAGAAAGGGGCTGCCGTGTCTGCATTTGTGCCTCAAACCTTCTTTCTGTACGTCCAGTTTGATACAAAGGGCTCTCGTTGCGCTTTCGTGTCCGAAATCTTAACGAACCCAATCTAGTTCAACACAACACAAAGATTGCACTTAAAAGAGCTTAAACTTCGGCACAAGTGTACCGTAATTTTGAAACCACCAAACAATATTCTTCTTCTGTAAACATGCCACTTTCTACATAAACACGTTGCCGTATAATTTTCCGGAATAGGTAACCCACAAAGGGTTACACAAAGGTTGGGTGAAGCAGCAACTAGCTTAACAACCATCAATACCTGATGACTGAGAACAGATATTTCAAACATGTTATCTTTTCTTTATATAGTCTTCTTTGTTTCACTGACTGTTATTGCTTAAATACTTTACCCAAGTGAACTAACCCTAAATTCAACAAATTTAGAATTACTGGTAGTTAAAGAAAATGTATTTAATAGAGTTTCGCAAGTAGAAGAGGAAATGAACATTTATTATTTGCTGTGCTCCTAATCAATATTGGTTATGTAGCTTATTAGGAAATTAAAATATTACAGAAAAATTATAGGAAAGAAACGTGCTTGCTTATTGTTCCTGCAAGATGAAAGAGCATTCAATAAGAAATGCGTGGCATAAAAGTACACGAGGGTGTGACAAGTCTGGGACACCCTGTATAGATACATTTACATGTATCCAGAATGGTCAATAAATAAATTTTATGACAACTTCTAGTATAAGACAAATAGCTGACGATCATTAAAACAACTAATAAACATGCCGATGCCCTTTCTGATGACTAAACAAGATGTCAAACCCACTGACAGTAAATACAGTCAGCACTACAGCTACAAGCTCAAGATCAGTGAGATAAACTTTGCTGATATTCTATGACCAAGTTCGCCGTAAGAGGTGATGCCTTAGGTAATAGCAATCACAGTTGAAAGGTAACGGCTGGGACAGAACTGAAGCAAATGTTCCCCAGGTGCGGCCCAAGTAATTGTACTAAAAATTGAGCCAACGTCGCTTGAAGCTTCTTAAGGGGATAAAGAGAGGGGTTTCTATGATGTGATGAAAGTTGGCAACTCCACTTGCAGTCCAAATCAAACAGGGAATAGCGTCACGTACAAGAGGAGAAAAGAAAGGACGTTGCAATCCTCCCTGGTATCTGGGCGCTCCCTAAAAAAGAAACGCTTGGATTTAAAATGTAAGATATTTAAATATTCGGTTAAAATAATTTGAAGATCAAAATAAGTAAATTAAAAAATAGGGGAAAATTACAGGTTTTTACTTTATAACCAGCTCCTTTTCAGTTGCTGATTAAAGGTTCCGATTTCAGTTTCTGGCACTCCTGAGGGGAAAAAAATGTCGGAAAGGGATCCACTAGACCTTTTATTTGTTTTGTTTTTTTATGAACGCTCTTTAATATCTCAGGTCATCAGCGTCCTATTATATTCAGGGCGTGAAACAGCCGATAAATTTTGCTCAAAGGCCTCTCTTTCAGGCTTGAGGTTCTTTATCGTGCCGTAAATGTATGACACGGGACCCACGGCTTTACTTCCCTTCCGAAGGAAGCCGTACTCAGGAATTTTACGACCGAAAAAATCCATCGGTCCTGGCCGGGATCGAACCCGCGATCTTGGGCACTAGACCTTGCAGGAACAATACAGAAATAGCTTTCTCTGAGAGTTAGGTAATCGTCTGTAAAAATCCAGGTTACTGTTGTTTTATATTATACTATACTTTTACATTATATTATACTTGCAATATAATTGAAATATTACAATCATATTACGAAAGTAGAGGATGTTTCAAAAGGCATTTCAACATTTGAGGGAAAACAGACGAGAAGCTAAAAATGGGGTCTCGCTCGTTCTCCGTGACGTGATCAACTTTTTGTATTTAAAGAGGTGAATGTTTTGTCTTGTGTTACAATGACCTTGCTTCACTATCGAAGACGATCAACATCTTGTGTTAACAAGTTAAATGTAATGTGTCATTCCAGTAACTTTGGAGCGTCAGTAAGTGAATGTGCAATACGATCTTAATGTTGATAGCTTCTAATGGCAGATGTCAGGTTTCCGGGGCTAGCGATCATGAATTCCATTTATGCTGAGCAGGTTGCCGTTTCACATCTTCCAACATCCTCGTGTGCGACTTCCCTACGAACCCCTCCGCAATCAATTCCTTGGAAAACACTTTCAACAACGTCCATGTAAACTAGCCGTTTGTGGTAATGAAATATTCATAGTGAGCTGAGCTCGATTTCTGAACTGAAAAAAGCTAGCACTACAAAAATGTTTGACCCTTAATAAAAAATATATATTACTCTTGAACTATTACAGCACCCCCTCAAATGCTCTAAAGGGTCTTTAGAAACATTTTGTATAAATTAAATATAAAATAGAAAAACTTAAAAGTATTAGGAAAGGGGATATGCAAAATCAGATACAGAAAGACGATTTTATCTCTAATCTCTATAAATAAATGACTCCATTCAAATTTGCGAAAAGTTTCGTGCTGTTGCAGGTATAATTGTTAAAGTAAACAAATATTGTCCGCAATATCAAAGATTACTTGAACTAGCAACTTCATAAACATTAATTAGAAACAAATTCAGGATATGTGTTTGCTCCAGTTATGCCAGGAGATTCTCGGTAAAATTTTATGAAATGCAGAAGGAAAGAAGTTTTCAATTAAAGGAATCAAAAAATAAACACTGGGACATGTGCATTTGGCTTGAATGTGACTTTATTTATGTGATCAATTCGAACAGTCGATGTCTCATTGAAGCAGATATCAGCGGAGAGTCGATTGTGGCAAATCGGTACCGCAAAGTTTGGGGCGATTAGCAACCACTAATCCTTTACAAACTCGTCAGGAACTGCACCAACAGGGTAATTACTGTTCCAGTCAAATGAATACCGAATGAAACTTTCAGTGAATGGGAACTTCATGTGTTAGGCTTTTTCAATCGTGAGTGCGTTTAACAATCATAGAGAAGAAAAATCTTCTGGCCTGGATCCAACAGCATCATCACTTGACCAAAGTTTCAAAAAATTCAGATTTCTTTTATATTTAAGGAGGAATCATGTGGATGTTTTCCCCAAAGTGTTGTGCTTTGGAGATATTTTAAATGCTGATGTTGGACACTTAGATGAAGAGTCATTTACATAAAATATATGATATAGAGTACTGAAACCACAGCTCAGTTGTACGGGATGATTTGAAGGGTACCACATTTCTCACCTGTCGGCAAATACACCGAAACGTTGTGATGACTAGGAACGAACTGTGAAGGAAAGGAAGTCAAACCTTTCGTCTTTTATTGCACTAAAGAGTTAGTTGATTAGGGAGTTATTAATACAGTGTGAATTAAAAAGTAAAGTATAGATAACCGAAACTACAATTAAAACAGGAAGTGACGTAACTCCATACCAAGACATAACTTTTTTGTAAGGGCATGTTTTTGAGAATACAAAAGAACTGAAGTAAAACAGGGGAAAGTTCTGACAGATTTAATTCCTCTAGAATTACTTAATTAATATTAATAAAGTGGTTAACATTGTGCCATTATTTCTTGCTCAAAGGCTGGGAGCAAAAAATTGTGCTACCAGCTTGAATCCTGGGATGAACAAAACCGGTTAACTTTAAGCTTCACTTTACTTTTGCTTTGTTAGTGGAGTATAAAAACAGTTTTCACTGATAGGTGATCAGATAATTAATTTTATAGATGTAACTGCACATTTCTAATGGTGATTCTCACATCCCGAGAGCTGTTCTGTGACTTTAAATCCTTTGCATATAAGCCTGTTGCCAAGAGCTATTTTTGGAAGATCCAAAATCTTTATAGATAGGCAACATTGACTGTTGAAGACTAGAGAGAATGTTTGTCTAAACCCTCTGGATAAACATGAGAAAGAATAAAAGGACTATTCACGCTCTGATTGCAATAGTTGTTTAATGTCTGTACTACTTACAGAACTGAGGGAACGCGTGTTTTGATACTTCCCAAAGATGCCTCGGGACCGCATCAGGACTGAAGAGTGATTGCTATGTGCTATGTTTGTCGCTCAGGGGTGAACCGGTGCCTCATTACGAAATAAATGCCACTCTTGTGCATGCAGTGACTTGTGCTTGTTAGTTGCCAAACCAACCCCAAGCACTTTCCCACCCCCTTCTTCAGCAGCCCCAACAACCGCGATACCAGAGAAAGGGTTCTTCATCTCATGACATGGCTGTCTGTATTTCTTGCTTGCTAGGCTGTCGCAGGGTCCATACAGTTCTGCAAGTAATGTAGCTTTTTCATGTAGCAAGATATTCATATTAATGGCCACAGCGACGCTCCTCAAACCGCAAAACATGGCCCTGCCTCAGAGTTTTCCTTAGTAGACAATAGGAAGAGTTCTAGTTTTAAAGGAAAAACAAGCGCTTTAACAGTAGTATTAGTATTAAAATATTTAAGTGAGGTTGTGATATTTTATACATAGATATGATTTTCACACAAAATATGCTTGAAACACGAGTCAGGTAGAAAAAGCGTCTTTATATTTTCGAAACATTTACCATTAAAAAGTTTGCCCCCACATGTAATACATGGCAATATTTTGCCTAAATTGTGCATTTCTTATTGTGTAACACTTCGTCTTAATGATGAATGAAATTAAATATATTATTATATTATTAATTATAATGAACCCAGTCTAAAGTTACCTAATATTTTCCTGTTTAGAATGAAGGAAATATTTAGGTAATTTATTCCCACTGGGTAATACCTCACCATGACAGTAGGCACTGTTTTGAATTAATCTTATTGCCAAAAATATATTTGAACTTATTAAACAAAAATTAATAATAATGACAGTATAAGTTGCTACTTAAGCTCAAAACGAATTGTATTTAAGAGTGATTAAGGGATACATAATATTATGTCATCCATTTATTTGGGCCTTGCTTTATGCAACAAGGTAGTCTCGGCAGTTATTAGCCAAGTGTCCGCCACGTCGACGCACTCAAGAGCTGTAAGTCACGATACGCGAAATAAAATAGATACAGGCGCATTCTTACAACGGATAAACACGCTAAATAAGTAGAACAGTTTAACTGCTTTAAAATTGTATTAATTACTCTTTCAAATCATACGTTGAAAATACTTTTTGTATCCTGTAAGAAAGGCAACTCTCCGTTTTCGCTGTATATTATTCAGCAATTCATATCATTTACACAGGTTTCATTTGTCTTTGTCTTACAAATAAAAATACACAGCCTCAAGTTTGGAAATAAGGTAGGTCACATTCTACACTAATTTGCCATTTGAAACGGACGAAAGAGGATATTTCGTTAATTCAGTTGGCAGTAGTTGACCGAGCTTTGCAGATCTCGTCTCGTTTCCATTCTTGAAAGTCGACCGGGGAGCAGGAGGGGAAGTCAGTACTTGCTAAGCTCTAGGAATGCACGGATTTATTCCTGTGTTGTGTGACGGTATATTAGGCGGCGTAATACCAAGAATTAATTACATTAACACTGTTCAGTTCAGGCATTCTATTCCCCAAAGAGTATATATTTATTCACTCGAAAGTGCGTACAGAATCGGTTCGTGATGTACGAAAATTGTTTCAGGAAAGATTTCCCGATATTCAACTGCCAAGTCGAAGTTTGCTCAGAGATTTTCAAATACATTTCTTGAAACGGGAAGTATTCCTGATAAAAATATACACAACCGCGTACATTACTCACAGAAGCAATAGATAACATTGATCGTGCTCTGGAACGTTTCCCTAAAAATCACTCCCACGTCTTTCTCAGCTAACGGCAATTTTCTATTCCTCTGTTCGAACGGCTATAAAATACTGAAGTTAAAACCCTATAAAATCACGTAGTGCAAGAACTTAAATCGGGCGACTTTGCTTCCATGAGTAGATTTGATGAATGGATTTTGGAAGTGTGGATAAGGAGCAGTGGATCATAATCTAATGTTCTTTACGGATGAATCATGGTTCCATATGCTAATTCACAAAACAACAGAAGATAGGAGTGTGATGCGCATTAGCGACTAGAGAATATTAGGCCTTTTTTTTTTTTTTTTTTTTTTTTTAAGAAACGAATTATAGCGATAGGTATGTGCAGAATATTTTTCAATCCTTTTCCCCTGAATTAGTTATGACTTTCTAATAGGATTCTGAAATGGCACTTGCAATCCATTTCTCCTAGCGTGTAATTCGTGAAATATTCGTCGACATAGTCATCACTAACAACATATCACCCCTAGGTCCCCTGATTTAACACTCTGCGCCTTTTATGTTTGGGAGGCATTAAAAGAAAAAGTGTACAGTACAAATCTACACACATAGAGAAAATAGTGATGTAATTTCTTCCATTTCTCAGAGGGAACTGCAGAAGATGGTGGCTTATTTTCACATGTCAATGTCAGAAATGTGGCAATTCCAGCATCTTCTTGCTTGTTAGTACTGAATAAATGTACATTTTAAGTGTGTAAACGTTAGTAAGTAAGAACTTACGCGACAATCATAGCTGCGGACTTTCTGATTCCCGTTCACCGCGATATCAGCTTGAACCGACCGACTGGCCGTTATGCATGGAGCGGTCCTGCGAAGAAAGAATCGTTGAATTATATGTTATATTTGTAATAATGTAATTACATAATGTAATATGTAATAAAATGAAAAATAAAGTGAATCTTGAAACTATGTAGCTATAATAACAACACTCAGAGAACAGAAACAGACAATACGCTTAAATAGTCACACAAATTTTGCTAATTTCGAACAGCTTGTGCTCTTCAAAGACAGAAGATCGTCTATGGTTTGAAATATAGCGACATTTGTGTGACTATTTAGATGGTTTTTCTATTGCTGTTTCTCAAGTTCTTGTTATTTTAGCTATAGTGTGCAGTCACTAAAATACAAAATAAACAACTTCTTCAAAAATATAAAAATCAAAGAATTAGAACATTTTTTAATAAAGGGAAAGAACGCACAAGCAAATTACACACAATGTTTACAGAATAAGATCAAAAGTCTACTTAATAAGACATTTAGGCTCCAAATGTTGTGCTTTGTGTTTTATTGTGTGTATTGTTTTCCTGCAACACGAAATGTTTGTATGTTGTTCTAAAAGATTTCTAATTTTCTAAGAATTTCATTCAACGTCATGACTGTACTTATTAAACGTTCAACAAAACTACCGAATCTTCAATCAACAGCGCTCTGAACTCTTTGCCACTCACGCAAGTGCGCGAGGTATCTCATAATTTTCTTGTCCAGAGCGAACTCATCCCTTTAACGCGATTACGTCTGAGAATGCAAAGCACGTATAAAGGCTGGGCGGCCCGTTTACATTTATCAGGCTGACTTAAGAGCGAGGCGACTGCCGTATAAACTTGCAACTCTCTTGGGAATCGATCACCATGGAGAACGCAGTGGACCGATTTCAAACGTAAATTAATTTGTTTCCCACCAGAGCGAGATGGGACTTCCTCAGGTAGTGGGGGAAGTGGCTCTCTCTGTCTCTGTTTTCCCCGGTCTATGCTCCTTTATACAATGCATCTGACAGTAGCTTTATTTCCTCATTACAACTTCTCTTTGCAGAGCTGTATCAAATCTATGCATGTTTGTATACGGCCACTGTTCCATAAAGAATATCGCATTCTTTTAAAGGTATTTTTTCTCAAGCTAAAATTTAACTCTTAGCCTAATGTAAAAATGATACTAGTTTCACTGTTGTCAATTCCAGATCCCGCCTGTGAGAGGTGTGAAAGTTGAGACATGTTCAGCTCCGCTTACACGTGACGAATATAAATAAGTTATCTGAAATTCTGCTTTCGTCTCAACAAATCTTCAGCTGAGACCTATACACGAGTTCATTGGAGAGTTTGTTCTTCCCTATAGCACAGTTCGAAGATGTTTTAAAATGTGTAAAGAGGGGGAGCAATCAGTTTCAAAGGAAGGAGTACTCAGTACTCCAGTTTGTATACTCTAACAGAAGAAAATGTTTACACCTCTGCTGTCGTTATGAGACAGGATCGTCGAATAACGTTAAGAACACTTTCAGAAATTCTGTAAAATACACTGGTCACTCACATGTTAATAACTGAAAACTTGCATATGAGACGTGTTTGCGCTTGGTGGGTTCCAATACTGCTGATTCCCACGTACGGTTTGCATGCAGCTGAAGGAGGCGTTACAGAAAAGAAGTGGAGTTTCTTTTAAAGGTAATCAATCACTTTGGATGAAACTTGGTGACATCATTTCTGGATTCTGACAGCAAACAGGAAAACACTTGTGGGTACTAACACCGAAAAATAAAAGTGGTTGCTTCTGCTGGGAAAGTTATGGTCATCTCATTTTTAGATAGTTTACCAGCATTCCTCGCCTGTACACACGACTATAAGCAATACCAGAAATAACTTAAGAACTCGGCAAATCACACGCAAAATGTCAGCTTTCAATGTACAAGATGAATGCTGCACCCTTATAATGAACGGCCGCACAAATGTTGTTTCTGAATATCTCAAAAATCAATGTGAAGTAGAAGATGAGGTTTAGCCCTGTGTGACATTCCTTTTCCTCAAGTTGGGGGCATTTTTCATCAGCAGGAAAGATATCTTTGAAGAGTGTAGAAAGGCTGGGTCAGGTGTATTGCATTGAACTGTGAAAAATTATCAAAAGTATGTGGATTAGGATGATTATTTTGTCAACAAAAAATTATGAGTAATCTTCATGTAATAGACTTGTACAATTAGTCCTAAATCCTGACATTAATTTTTACAACAACTGTGTAGAAACAGAATCAAAGTATTTAACAGAAAAATTAAAGGCTCTGCTTCCAAATCTGTTTATCTTAAAAAATGCGGAATAATTCTTTAAAATCATGTTGATATTTTAGTTGCATATCATATTAGAATGCCAACCAAGCAACCAACTTTTATAACTAAAATATCTTATGGCTTTAAATTGTTCTTTTTTGCATGTAGCTTATGCACAAAAATTAAGCACAAAAAGATTTGAACCTATGTGTACCAAGATATTTTGGTAATATGTTTTACAAACCTTGGGCAAAAAGTGTTGAGATTTCTATTTTAAAAGTACTGTTGTACATTTCACAATGTTTTACCCTTTACCCTTACAGTAATTAATTTATCTGTAGTGTTATTCTACTAATGCACCTATATGAATACAAAGTGACGACTTAAAAGGACACAGAATTTCATCCATAACATTATTATACGGCTCACTTCTAAAATATCTTGGAAATAGCTCATTTACTCTTCGAATACTTCCCTAAATGGAGTAAATTTGTCGTTGAGGTCTGGTTTCATTGTCATCAAAGCGTGAAAATGAGAACGTTGCAAGATCCTAGTTTGGCTCACTGGTCCACTGTAAACAGTTTTCCAAATAATTTTGCAACGAAATATTTATGTCAATTAATTCCAAAGAAAAGCAGGGGATATCTATCATAGTATACATTTGATTTTTTTTCTTTTTGCTTCTTCATGTGTTCTGAATTGTGCCAACTATGTGAGTGTAAACTATTTCAGGAATGACTCGCAGATATACCTAGTTGTTTTTCCAGCCAGTGTTATCTCCTGAGATTCACGATTGGAAAGATCCCCTTTAGATTGGCGTGATGCTTCAGGGAGGGATGGGTACACTGGACCAGAATTGGTTGCTAATTTAGTTGAGGAACCTTCTCCGCTCTCATTACTACCTTGAACTTCTACTTCTCCTTCATTTGAATTATCAATTACTTCCGTGGAATCTGATTAAAAACCACTTAGCTCGGAAAGTTCCTCACCTACTAGTATTTTCTGAATTACATCTTTTTCATCATATCATGTTTGTCAAGTATACTTTTTCAAATTAACGAACAATCATGTACCTCATTCTGCAAAGTATGTTCCATTAATGGACGTTTTAAACACTCAAGTGTGCCACAATTCAAATAAAATTTGAATTTACAAGCTATGGGTAAAAATATCCATGTATACCATGTATGATATGAACTTGGTGCAGTTCATTAAGAATCATGCTCATTTAGATCTAAAAGATAACTTAATACATTATCTTCTTAAATTATTTTTGCAAAAAAACGCTGTTTATGGCCTAATTTGTCCACAATTATCAACATTAAGAAAATTTTGAAAAAGTTAAAATCAGAAGTTGTACATATGGTTACAACTAATGTTATTAAAAAAATATCTATTAATTTAGCTATATTACAATATTTTACACTCTTTCAAACTTTACAAGAATTCACTTTTGTTTAAATATGTAGTAAAGTTTTTTTTTAATCAAGGGTGTGAATTAGGAAGCAGCCATAACTTTTAAAGACTGGACTCTTGTTATAACTTGCATATATTCGTCGTTTGCATGTCAGGTATCTGAGTGATTTGAGGAAAATTTTGAAAAAAATTATTGCAAGTAATTCAGAGAAATATTTAATGTGATAGTATCATTGAGCTGCGGTCTTTCACTTCAGCACGTTTAGGGGGGTTAAGTCGCTTTAAGTTTTCAATCATAGAAGACTTTGGCTTGATCTTCGTTATCAACAAGTACGAAGTCAGCAAACAGTTCACTGGAAAGCTTTGGAGACGTTGTCGTTTATTGTTCTGTAGGACACTACTGTAATTTGGCGCTAAGCTGATGTTCCGGAAGGGCTAGTAAACCGCGCCACTGCTACTCCTTACGGAAACTGTGAGTAAAGTAAGTATATTCTGAAGTTCAGTCGATAATCTCAAATACATGAATGGGAGTTGCAATGGAACGACCGAGCAGCATAGTTGCTAACTCCCTGTTGTCATCTCTTAGATGATGAAGCGTCAGTTGACTTGTGAGGAAATTCAGTAACTTTTCATGGTGTTTTAAAATCTTTTTACGAAGGAATACATCGCTCATACTGTTCTGAGTTTAGAAAATTCCAGACGTCCGTAAATCTGTGAAAATGACTTACTCTGTACTGGGTCTAGCGTCTCTAAAGCTTTCTTCTACACATCAACAAACATTGTCATATATGAAAATGCACTTATTATGATTTTAATTGATCAATGTTAAGTAAAAAATTAAAATTGCGATATTTTGTGACAACATTGAAGTTAATTTTGCGGACTCTAATACCGAGGGTGCCAAAAAATGTATACACACTTTCACAGTAGATCTATTTAATATATTTCAAAGTTGAACCGAAAAACAACAGTAATGTGTAG
The DNA here is from genome assembly GCA_030762175.1 of Metallyticus violacea. Classification (NCBI taxonomy): domain Eukaryota; kingdom Metazoa; phylum Arthropoda; class Insecta; order Mantodea; family Metallyticidae; genus Metallyticus; species Metallyticus violacea. The sequence goes on from CM060839.1 coordinate 93,450,091, forward strand.
TATGATGTTCTGTAAACAGATATGACTCACATACGTTATGATAGAGTTGCTACGTGACAGCTAAATCAACAATGAACAAATGAAGCCAAGATTGTCGTAAATCAACAATGAACAAATGAAGCCAAGATTATCGTGTGATGTTCTGTAAACAGATGTGACTCATATTACGTTATGCCAGCGTTGCTACAACAAAATGGAGCCAAGATTATCGTTTGAATAGCAGAAAGTAATTTTGAAGTGGTATTAGAAAACCGAGAATGTTGTTGAAGTCCAAAGACAATGGAGACGTGTGTACAGAACAGAACCGCCAACGCGAGTAACAATTGCACGCATTCGAGACAAATTTGAGACTCGTGGTACCGTATGCAACAGGATGGTGTACCACCACATTACCACAGAAATTTATGTGCGTACTTTGATGATAATCCTCCAAGGCACAGGATAGGACGAAGAGGTCCGATTGAGTTCCCACCGCGTTCTCCGGATCTAACGCCGTTGGACTTTCACCTATGGGGAACTCTTAAGGATGTTGAATACCGTAGAAAACCAGCTACACTGACAGCACTTCGGGAAGAAATTGAAATGGCATGTGCTGCAATCGCTGAGGACACTCGCAAAAGTTGCTCAATCAGTAGTTCAACGTACTCAGAAATGTATCGACGTCGATGTGGACATTTTGAGCAACTGTTGTAACTGTAAAAGTCTGAGATGATTAGTGCTCATCATTTTCTCTTTGTGTGAATTCAGTTTTGTTATGTTAACACAGTTTTTTCTTTGCTTGAAGTGTGTATACATTTTTGGCACCTCTGTATTTCTTAATTTTGATGGAAAATATTCCATGCAATGTTTTAATGTAATTGGATTCTTTTAAGGGATACGACTTGGAGAAAGTTACAAATATAAATAGTTGACTCCCTAAAACCACTTCTCTCAAGGTGCTGAGGATGTACCAAAAGGGGTGATATGTTTTACACCTGCCTAGTTCAATGAAATTTGACATATGTGGGGGAAAGCAGCGGAACAAATATGTTATTTGTTTTTTTTTTTTTTTCGAGATTACATTAGCATGCATGACTTCAGCCCCTTAACAAGTGAATGTGCTGTATAGTACACTCTGTTTTAAGGTTTGTATGAATTTATACAGCGTATGTTACTCAGGACAAGTTTTGTTATTTATTTCATCAGCAAGAGATATGAAAAATATAAAACGAAGCCCAAGAGGGAAACAATCTTCTGCTTTCAATCTTTATATTAATTCAGTGATTAGTGCAGTACCTGACTCAGAGCTAAATGAATGCAATGTTTATTTATTTATTGTTACCTGGTGACATAACATATATTTCTTACACCCGAGCAACACCTTGTAATCCAGCTAGTAGCATTGGAATAATAGTTGACAAAGTTTATTTTTGAGTTGAATTTTTTTTTCTTTTTCCGCGAAGTTTAGCTCTGAAAGCTTACGTAGTCCATCGTAAGATATCAATATGAGCAAGTTATTGTGACATCCGGTACACGAGCTGCTATTTCCGGTTAAAAATTGTCCTTATTGGAGCTCAAGAATCTTTCAGCGGATTGATAATGCCAAGATTTGTTCGGTTGGTGGCAGGTTGGCCATTATTAGCAGATGGTTGACTGCAACACATGGTATTACCCACTTCGTTTAATTATACTTCTTGTCTTGGTACTAATTAGAGTCAGTAGTTTATATTAACTTCTACTTTTATTATTTCCAACTCAAACGTTAGTAAGCTTCTAAAGGTACATGGAATCAGAATTTTGCTAAAAATAACAACATCTTTGATTTTAGATTAACAGATATAAGTACTATGAACTTTAGAGATCAAAGGAATACGTTCTTTTTAATGTTCTTTCATTTATTAAAGTTCCAGTACAACATTCAAATGCTATGTGTGCTCGATCACGCCCACTTCCTCGTATAATAGATAAAATCTCCTAATTTCATAAAATGATCATTTTTTGTACACATTATGTTACAAACAGCTATGCTTTGCACTGTGTTGCTATCTAGTGACAAGTCACTAGTTATGTTCTGCAATTTCAAGGATAACTTTCAAATAAATTAATATTTTGAAATTTAGTTCCAAAACTTTATACTTGTATTGTACAGCCCACATTTCGTTTGTTAGTTGCTAAAGTATTCCTTGTTGTTTTCACGCATATATTAATGAATAACTTCAATAGTGAATGGAAGTTTTGAGGGCAGACGTAACCTCTAGAATGTTTTGAATGCAAGTTTACAGAAAATATCATTTTTCTCAAACATACATTTTTTCATTACAGAAAATATCACTTGTGTACCAATTTTTGGTTCAATTTCAATGCAAATGTTCATGCATCCTCTGTATTTTTTAGTTTATTCTTGCTAGTTTGTGCAAAAAAAAAAAAAAAAAGCATTTGAAACATAGCTATTTTTTTTTTACAAAAAACTCAGAAGAACCAAGATTAATATTCCTACAAATATGCAATGATCATAAAACAAATAATTGATATAATAATTATAATAAGAATAAATGAAAAGAAATAATATTTAATTATTTCAACAATACTAGCGCAAGCAAGTTTTTGAAAACGGACATTATTTTGTAAAATAATTTTATAAAAAAATATTTTACTGAAAGTAATTATCATTTTCAATTTCAATCCCAGTGTCTCTTAAATATTATGTCAAACCTTTTTGTGAAGAATTAATGCAAAGAACAGTTCTGTTTTAAACTGATTAAAATTATATGAATATACATTTATTTTTCTTAATATATAAGAATATTTCTGTTATCACTTAATTTAATACAAGTATGTAGCTTAATATTTGTACATTGATATTTTCTGCCTAAATCTACACTTCCTGATACATATTTCAAAATCTAATTTTGTGTTGTTGTACCCTCTACTTTTAACAATACTTTCATACTTACAAACATCGATGCATGGAATGAATAGATTTTTTTTTTCTTTTCATTTTGAAAGAAGAATTCAAGTCTAATATGGGGTACTTTCTGGGCATTTTTCATTGATGAGGACTAAAAACTAAATTATAAAATAACCAAAGTAGGCATACCTCCCGTTTATGAGTTCGTGTCTTACAAACCTAAGCCACCCATTTTGGTGACATTTGATACGTTAAGATATTTTCCCAAAATAAATTTATCTAAAATAATATATTAGACAAAAATATTGAAAAGTTTTAAAATAAATATTAGGATTTTAGATAGCTGAATTGCCGTAAATGTGTGAGTCCTTTTATTCTGTAAGGCTTATATTGAAAGAAAGCCTTAAATAAATGTTCAGTTCTGTAATTCGCTCCTATCTCTGAAATGTTGTCAAAACAATGACATCTCAACTACCATCGTCTCGGCTTCTGAAACTAGAATTCACTATCTTTCCGCGTGTCTGCTCCTCAATTGTCCTCACGAGGATGGCTACTCAAGTCCTCGAGAATATGCCTAAGAATTGTCGGGGATCGAATCCGTGACCACAGGATCAGATGCTGATCACTTGACTATAAAGGTGATTGATAGGTCCTTTGACTTTTTTGTTTTTAGTTATTTCATATTGCTATAAAAGTGTTTACTTCTGCGATGTCCGTTTTATTACTGCTACTCTATTTGGCCATGCTCTTAATATTTCAGTGTTTTACAGTTTAAACTAGGTCTCTGTTAATAATGTTGTCCCCAGATATTTCTCTACACTTGGCACACTACAGCCAAAGGCACAGTGGGTGTTTTATGCTTCTACCGCAACCTTATGGGCAACAGGCTACTGCATGAAATTAAAAAAATAAACTAGTACCCTTTTAGAATTCTAGTGGGGCCGTTAATTTTTGTAACCACTTCTACCGCAGTGTACGATTAAACACTGCCGACCCTTCCCACAATCCAGTTCGCTTCGCGCCATTCATTATTTGATGGTGTGCATCAAATTATTACGCTAACAAGGGAAGGTTATCGGGTAATTTGTGTAAACGCGTGACGAGCGTGGCACTATCTCGTGTTTCGATTGGTTAGTGCCTGTCCAGTGAGACTGATTAATATCACAGGGGAAGAGACGGGATAGGCTTGCGCAGTGACCGTGATTCAAACGTTAAGTTACTGTTGACATCCAATTTGCAGGTATTGCCACAAATCTGAATTACCCGCTGATGCAGATGCGATTCTGGAGCTCGCCACTTTTCTGTGCATGATTAGAGTCTCTAGTTCAGGCAGCTTTGTCACAGGACTCAAATAATAATAATAATAATAATAATAATAATAATAATAATAATAAGTTGAATCGCCGATTTAGTTATTAACGCTTGTTCCATAACCATATCAGGTCGTATGTGGTTTATTTGTGCAAGAAATGCCTTTGATACACAGCGAATACTCGGCTGCGTTTACCGCAAAGTGCTCGGCAGTAAGTACTGGGGAAGACTTCATGAGACTAAGCCATGTGGGAGAATAGAAAGTTTCATAAATGCTGCTTACGTTAAATAAGCAATAGAGCGAGCATTTTTCTTGTTGAGAAACTAATACGAGAATTCAAGGATTAATGCTGTGCAGTTTTATTAAACAAGTCATCTCCCAAAGTGAGTATTCTGGAGTAAAGTTCAAAGTAAATATTTAATATTAAGCATACTAAAATCAATTTACTACAAGAACAAACTGAGAACCTAGTTTCAGAGAGGACATGTTTTCTGAAAAGAATTTTGGGACTACGGAATTAAGAAGGAATTCGGGGTCTGCAGCGAAACCGTAGAGTGTAAAATCAAAGTAGTGAAGTATTACACATGAAAACCAAACTTTAATTAAGACATTCTGCTATCATGAAACGCTGGGGATGGGAAGGAACAAGGTATGGGCATCCAAATTAAGAAAGTGACTAGAAAGAATAGGGATTGGGTTCCATTTGCATGGCGAGTCAGGGGAATAGAGAGAGCGGATGGAGGAAGCTTAGGAAGCGCTTTAGGGATATGGATAGGCAGCAGACACTTACGCATTGCAGAGAGATGATTTCACTAGAGTACAGCTAGGGCTAAAATCGGAATGGGGGATGGAGCAGTACACCAGCTCGCGTCGCTCTGACTAGGGACATGGCGGATGATTACGGAGAATTCGTCCCATGTGATAAGATGGGGGATCATGGACACACTTTCTGACTGGATGTAAAGGTTGGAAATATAGAGGGAAAAGTGTCTACCGCACTTCTTTACAGGATCAAACAAAGAGGGGTGTGTATGGTTGGCTCTGCTGGCAAGCAAGGAAGGAAAAGAGAGATTAGATAATTTTCAGAAAAAGCTTATAGCCGGGCAGGGAGTTGGGGGATAACAAAGTGACTGAGTTTTTTTTTAATGGTGTTTAACGCCGTTTTTACCACTGAGGCATCACAGGCGGTTACACTGATGATACATGAGATGAAATGACACATTGGGAAAGAATTTATTTTTAAGGAAGGAAACGTTCCAAGCCTAAGTTTAGGGTACCTCCCCGGCATTTGCCATTTATGAGGACTGAGGAAAACCTGGAAAAACCTCATCAGGGAGGACGGTCTTGGAGGGATTCGAACCCCAGACCTCCCGCTTATGAGTCCACGCCTTAATGACCTCGGCCACCCGTGGCGGTGACTGAGTCTAGCTATGCGTCATCCATAATGAGCTTTCATTTTATTTTATAACATTTTTAATATATTTAAAAGTGTTTATTCTGGTATTTCTTATTTTATTGTATTTTTACTTTTTATTTGTCTTCTGTTTATTTATTTATTTATTTATTCATTTATTTATTATATATGTTTTATATCTTATTGTGAATATCTAATGCAACATCTTGTGCTAAATCAAACAAACCTAGTATATCATAAGAGCACGTTGGACCCGTAAGCCTATTGAAGTTGTTTTGTATTGTTTTGATGCCACTGTAATCAATTCACTACTACTGATACTGCTACTGGTTTTCTAAGTGCTAAATTCCTTCATCAAGATGTCAATGCTGCTCTGTCAACTCTGTATATTAACGCTGATGTTCACGTCTTAATTTTTAAATGTAATCACGCTACATCGTAACATTTATCGTAGGAAATTTTGTTCTTTTTGGGGGGAGGGGAAGAAGTTGAACCTATAACTTAATGTTTCTTATGGAAGTAGGCGCGTGATGACTTACTTCCCGTATTCTTAGTCGTTGATCAAAAAATGTTTTAGTTCTAAATAAAACATTTTAAAAGCCATATACCTAGTCTAACGCTAGGTAGGTACAATTTCAAATTTGTAACACTTGGACAAAATTTGCCTTGAAGATTAATATACATATATTTTTGCTCGTAAAGTTAATTGTTGCTATTACTGAAATAACGAAGGGCGAAATACAGCAGTATGGAGGTAAATAAATATGTACGCAGCACACACACGTTACAGAAAATTGTATCGACAAATTAAACGTCACCTACTGATACAAACTGGTACAGTAGCTATGGGGTTATTCCGCTATGCAATCGTAAACTGACTTTACGGCTCCGAAGTTACTGCGTAACTGCCTCGCCACCTGCCGAGGGAAAACGTGTCGTGCGGTCGGAAAATATAGCGTGCATGATTTTTGTCTTTCTGATTTATTGGTAGTAAATCATGATTAACATTGTCCATCTAGTAGATGCTCAAAGTAACTAACGTTTGTTGTGAGACATGTTTGAACTCTTTTAAAAACATTTGAGATATTCGCCACATACGCCCTCTGGAAAGTGTGAACGGTCTCCGGGAATTTTTTGTTTCAGTGCCTCCACATACTTTATTTCCAGCAAAGCATGCAGCAGCTGATTGGCTTAATAGGCACTGCCAACAGATACACTAACTTGCTAGGCTAATCATGCTGAAGACTTTTGAGTGAAGTTGATAGCCTATCATCTCCCCAGTTAAACTGATCTTTTGGTCTAGGATTCTTCCAGTAAAAATGCCTTGGGTTCGAACTTTGTTCACCAATCTGAAAATTACATTCCCGTTGGAGAGGTTTCACCTAGAACTTATACCGAAATTCTTACAGTACTTGTACTTTTTGGTATAAGAATCATACATAAATATATTTTGTTCTAGTATATATATATTACTATCAGCATACTCCTCCATACAGAAATAAAGTTCAAAGTCTAATGAGTACTTCCTATAGAAATGCAACTGAAACAGTTGGAATTTTAAACATGATCGAGCAAGTTCAATTACCTGCGCCAGCGGAAAAGCTACAGAAATAGCAGAAAAGGCGCCCCGGGTTTCTGTCGCACTCGTTGTGTTCTATTTCTGTTTTTCTCTTTAGTACCTAGTTTTTTCCGTTCTATATAGTTGGCGGGTCTTCCACTTGGAACAAATATTTGCGATAAAGTTTTCGTTTAATTTTAGAAAATGTCAAAATGAATATTTTGTTTAATGCAAGGAATATGCAGCGAAGATTTCAAATAGCGTTACTGAAGGTAGAACATTTCTCGAATATGAATAATTAATCACAGGAGGCGCCTTCTAGTGGGTCAAAGGATATTCTCATAAATACAACCCACAAAGCAGCTGCATATCTGTCTTACATGATTTATGCTCCTATTCAAATACAATGACTACCAAGCAGAAGAACTTAAATTATATTCATCTTGCAATGAAAATAATATATGTGATGTTATTTTTTCCCGATATTGTGGATATTGCCAGTGGAAATCAACAAAATAATCAGTTGAGAGTACCAGCTATAGTTTATAAACATATTTTAGTCGAGAAATTAGATGTTCCTTTTCAAGAATGGAACAAGTAATCCTATGATCACCATTAAATAAATGAATGAATGAGTGCAAATTAACATGCATACTAATAACTTTGCAACATTTTCACGGGTTCATCAGATCGTACGTGCCTTTCATAATACAGAAAAAAGATAAATTTCTTAAATAAATTAGTAAACAAGTCCTACCTACATTTCTTAACGTAATTAATAAAAAATAAAAACAATAATTTCAATATTTGTTTAATGTAAGCATCCAGAACTTAGAACCCCTCCCCCATGTCAATAAAATAAGAGAATACAATATATACATACATTTCATAATTCCGTTTAGATCCCCCCTACCCTCTCTCCGAGTTTTCAGTTTTTTTCAAACCTGAGCTGTCTCACCTTCGGCAGGAATTTGCCTACTTGTTCCTCCGTCCTAAATCCAAGATCGCGGGTTCAAACTCGGTCAGAATCGATGGATATTTTCGGGCGTAAAAATCCTAAGTATGGCTTCCTTCGGAAGTGAAGTGAAGCCGTGAGTCCCGTGTCGTACATTTACGGCAAGTAAAAGAACTTCAAGCCTGAAAAAAAGTGGCATCTGAGCAAAATTTATCGGCCGTTTCATGCCCTGAATTGAACGGGATTCTAATGACCAGAGATGTTAAAGAGCATCCGTAAATAAAACAAATGAACTCCTTGCCTGCCCACAGAGCCCAGCATGCACCTTGTCCTCTGTTAGTACATTAAATAAATGTTAGGGTAAGAGATGGCGTTACGAAACGGAATTGCATTATGATATAATTATGTGCTGCTATCTTTCGGAAACCGCAGTAAGTATTACCACAGGTTGAACTTTTGTCATCGTTGACAGTTTCTGCTAGTTTACAGCTTTGAGTAATATTTGGGGAATCAAAGCTTTTGCACGGTTAGGATTCATTTTCTCGTATCTTTATGAATAAACGTGAGATGTTCATGTTATACGACGCAACAATATTCAAATTCAGAGTAACTTGCATAATAAATTAGAGTCGTTGAAATTTGTGTGGTACATTGGACGGTATTATGTAACACCTTGTACGAAACAAGGTGTTACATAATACCGCCTCCCTATTATTTTAGTAGAGCATGCTCAACTAATTTCGCAATATTAAAGCTTTGGTTAAAAAGACTGCTTAATGCATTGTTTTATTCTATTGCTCTTAATTATTGTTCAACACACATTTCAGAATAATTTCTACAAACATTACAGAAATAACATACGCACTCTGAAGTGTAATTTCGTGATATTAGCAAAATTAACAAAATTAAGGTCATTTGTAATACATTTTGTTTTCATCAATCAGATTCATGATTGCAACCCAAACATTTCAAGTTCTGTCGATATTTTGAGAGTCCTCCGCACTTTTCATAACAACACTGATTACTGCTGACGCCATCTTTCATCATGGCCTGCGGTTTCTTTTCAGGTCTTGTTTACTTGGTCCTTGAGAAGGACAGTATTTTGATGTGTTCCATGTTTAATAATCTTTACTTTCTTCTCCATTGGTTATTTACATTCGGATCAAATGTTTGAGTGTCGTAACAACGCGAAGCGCAAGGAGCGAAAATGGCTACATGAAGATCAAAATAACGTAAGAAAAGACCCCCTCCTCCAATATGTGATTATTCCGGCATTAATAAAACAGTGTCTGTACTTCATATTTAAAGCAAAGTACAGGAGGCAGCAAAAAAATAGAACGAGTGAACAAACGGCTTGAAATAACACAACTCAATAAAAAGTTTCCAAGAGTGCACCAGAGACATCTATTGTATAGTATAAACGGCCATCTACGAGGTTGCTTCAAAACTAAAAGCTTCGCTGTGGTAATGTTGTTATAGAAACCGTCAGGAAATTAGTCGCATTATGAAATTAGCGGAGTTTGCCGTAGGTACATATGAAACAAGATTTTCCATTTAACAACCACTCCGTTGTTCCAGGTTTCACAATTCAAGAACCAAATTAAGACCTGAGAGAACGGGAATGAGACAGAAATAGAAGGAAGAAAGTATGGTAGAATTATTTCGGAATATGCATATTTATGATATTTTCTTTTTAAAGATACTATTTGAAATATGATTTAAATATTTATTTAAAGTAAGAATATCGTATTAAACTATTAATAGAAACGTTCATAATAACATTAAAACTAATTTTATTTTTATTTTAGTACCTGTTTCGTATTACCGAACCAAAGTCCTATTATATCAATTTTAATATTTATTTACAAAAGTAATAATATGTATGTTAGATGCGTGTTGTTTTCTTTAAAATAAAGATATTCCATATTTGCACTATCTCCTATATTATTGAAGTAAAAATTATTGTTAATATTACGCGACTATCAAAAATTAAAAAAGCAATATTTTACTTTGTGTGAATATTAACGCCCTTTAATCATTGCGGTCAAATCAGACGAAGAGTGGCTTAATAAATTAGTAACAGCCGAAATAGTCCAGGAACTTAAACTGCTAAATTTCTATCCTAAGGACTGAGAAAAACAAAACCTTAGTCCGGTAGCTTGAACCAATCAGGAGTCGAACCCAGGCCGCAGCGTGAGAGGCAATCATGTTACCGTACAACACTATAGTGGCTATAAATGTTTAATCATAGAGGACCACCGGCCAAGAACTAAAACTTAAAAAACTCCAAGATATTGACTTATTTAATAGAAAATTTAAAGTGGTCAAAGGAATAGAAACAGTAAAAGAGAAGGGTCACACAAAATTTCAGATGTTTATTTTACGCAGCTATGATAGCACGTCTATGCTGAAGAACCACATCTGGGGGGAATAGGATGGACAAGGAAAAAGTTACCATGACGGGCGCACTCAGCCGCCAAGCACGTGACATGGAAGTCGATCAAGGAAAATGCTTCGATTCTTCTATAAAACATGGATTTCCCCCTTAATATCTCTCTCCCCATTCTATAGCTTTCTTTTCCCTAGAAATGCCTTCCTGTAGTCATAATGTTTTCCCCAGGAATATTTCAGCTTCCGATCTTCTGTGGTCTCCATATTTCGGGCTTTATTTGATAAAATAAAAGTTCTTCCTTTGAAATAACGCCAGTTTACTCCCCTTAGATTTTCTACATAACTTTGTGTATTGCAATTGTGGTATCATCGATAGCAAAGGTTTTAGATATCAGTTCTTAGCCAGTCACAACCGAAATCTCTGCCTCCCCTTCCTCCTTTGTTTTCTTTTTCCGCATTCCATATCTCTGCGTCCTTTCATCTCAGTCTTCTTTCCCTATTTTGGCCTCTCTCCACTGATCTTCATTTCTTTCTTCTTCCCTTTTATGTTCATTCTCCGTTTATTACTCTCTCTTTTTATATCTTATTTTAACCTTTCCTTCTCTCCTTTTTCCCTTTCCTCTCTCTTTCTCTGTTTCACTAAAGTAGCTTAAAATACCATAGCAACCTTACTTTCAATGCAGAGATGGAACACTTTATCTACATAGGAACGGAAAAAAAAAGTAAATCACACATAAATAAAACAGCAAAGAAACAAGAAAATAAACGAAAGAAAACGGATAAAAAATGAGAAAAAGAAAAATTAAAGGAAAATGAACTGGAAACATATGTGGTTTTATATAAACTTTGATTTCTCCCTTTCTCTTTCTTTGTATCGTATTTTACCCTAGTAACTTAGACAAAGGTTGGGAGGGGTGTATTTATTTTCTCTAAGAAGTTTACATTATTCCTTCATTTCAATTCATTTCCTGATTCTGTTATTTGGCCGAAAATGCCAAGATGAGGTGGGCTGGTGCGGTGCGACGGTGACTTGTGCGTTAGAAAGTTCTGCAGAGCTCGAACTTCTTGGGAGGAATTCTCCGTCGTCGTTGTGATACTCCATCTGGAAACCTCTTAGGGACCCTATTATTCCGCTCATCACACACAGCAATCGTTCCTGGTGGTGTAGTGGTAACCATGCATGCCTTCTAAACCCAAGATCGCGGGTTCAAACCCGGCCAGGATCGATGGATTTTTAAGGCGTAAAAATACTAAGTATGGCTTCCTTCGGAAGAGAAGTAAAGCCGTAGGTCCCGTGTCGTATATTTACGGCACGATAAAGAACCTCAAGCCTGAAAGAAGAGGCCTCTGAGCAAAATTTATCGGCCGTTTCAGGCCCTGAATTGAATTGGACGCTGATGACCTGAGATGTTAAAGGGCGTCCATAAACAAATCAACAATATCACACACACAGCCCATGGATGCTGGCCGCCCAGTATCTGTCACTACCTCATCCGTTCCTTCCGGGTGTGCCCGCACTAGGAACGTAGACGCAAAGGACCAGTCCTTGAGCAAGGCTGAAGTAGGAAATATCCTCATTCCTGTCTAAAGAGATAAGCAAACTAATTACATTCTTATTTTTCATTCTTCCTTATTAAAATAAAAAAAATTTAACTGGTATTCTCTCCAACCAGAGAAAAAGAATCTTTTACATGCTATTCCTCTTCTTTTTCTCTAAGAGTTCATCCCTAAATTATTATTATTATTATTATTATTATTATTATTTTGCTCTCAATTTATGCAGATATTAAACAAATTAATTTGATAAACTATTATCTGACATACTCGTTTCGTTTTCATTGTTCTAATATCCTTTCATACACTAAAAACGCTGTCCCAGAACAGTGAAGGGTGGAAAGAGCCTGCTGCTGTTCCTAGTCGGTGTTATGTGGCAGATATTTAAATACTTTCCTACCATGTAATCTTTCAAGCTTCTTTCTTATATTGTTTCAAGGAATTTTTGTTTGTATGTATGATTTCTTCTTTTCATTTATCTTATACTTTTCCACATTTCTCTACCATATTGTCACCAACTAATGTAGAGACACCCGCATAAATATCATGCTGTATTTACCTCATCATCATAATGCCAAACATGAGAACGAGCTCAGAATACTTAATTAAATCAGTTTATATAATCAATATCTCTGCTAAAAATGAAGCGAAAAAAAGGAAATAATGGACCAAGGTATTCTATGCAAATATGAGCATTTCTAAACGTTAAATCGTAATTTTACTACCGTTCGTAAAGTTGTCCTTCGTAAAAATGGTTCTTCCGGACAGAAAGGTGCAATATCACTCTTTTCAAGTTCCAGCTCACGACTCCCTAGAAATTCGGGGGGGGGGACCACTACGCATTGCCCTTCTGCGCATGCGCAGAGTTACTTTCCCCGCGTTCAATTCCCTAACCGTCACTTATAAATACTAACCGTCTCAATATTACAACACAGCACTAGCTCCTCCACATTGCCCCTCCCACATATGCCACAATATGTTGTTTAATTGCATTTCTCAATATAAACGAGAGTCCGTATGTTTTTGGATACTTGGGAAATTTCTATTGATGAATTGCGTTGATGAATCCTGTGAAATTCCAGAAAATACAGTACCACGCAGCAAGTGTTTTGTTATTGTAAGATTCATTTTTTTTGGGGGGGTCTTTTAGACGGTACAGTTTAAATGTAAGAGGTGATTTTTAATTATTTCAAATATAATAAAACTAAAGCACAAAGTGTTTTCTCTAAAATAGTTCGTTTCATTGTGTCATAATTCTAAAAGTTTATTCAATGCGCGTTAGACAAGTAACTGGCACGAGTTTAACGTGTTAAAGCTAAGATAGCAAAACTACGTATGGGATGAGAGAGGCAAAAACCCGCACTTGTAGAAGAGGATTCTCTTTTAGCAAACTCACGAGTGATTTAAACTGTAGGAGTAGAGAAACTGTAGAGGGGACACTGGAATTTGAGGAAGGCAATTTGGCGCGTGTAATGTGCCAACCTTGATCACTCATCTCGGTCTCAATTAATTAATGAAGTAAGCACAATAAATGATCCTTCATTCTTAATGAAAAGAAACTTTCACCAGTGAGTTGTGTCACTGTTCCTCTCAGAGAAGCAAATTGACTGAGCAAAACAAGGATGACTCTAAAGACAAGGAAGGTATTACCGTTTCTGGAAAAAGAATAATCCCACGGGAAAACCAAGTTGTTCTGCTTTCCTCCACTAGAACCTGAATATTGCTGATTTCATCATGTAATTTTGCTTATTAATGATAGATGGTTCTTAACAAAGCCAGAATCTAAATACAATAATTTAACAGTAGCAGCTCTCAAGGACGATATAGACCAGTTCTATGTTGGACAGCATTTTTTTTTCTGGAAAATGGAAGACTATAAAACTAATACTTTATACTGTGGAAGAAAATGGGGTTTGCCATAGATGTACGAAGGTAGGTGCATAAGTTTCCGGCCTTGCCGATAAGAATTATCGCCTTCACAAAACCCTTATCTGGTGTAATACCTTATCGGTTAAGAAAATAATTGCAACTGTAACTTCCTCTCCGCTGAGTTCAGTTGTTCAGATATTGCTGCATAAAGAAGGCTATGTGTAGAAGATTGTAACATGTTCAAAATACAGTTTAGAGCTGTTATTAAGTTCTTCACAAAAGAAGGAGTTGCTCCAAATGAAATTAAGCAGCGATGGACGGTGTTCATGGGGAAGCATCCCCCTCATATTCTGCCGTAAAAGAATTGGCCAAACTTCTTCGAATGGGTAGAAAAAGCATTGAAGACGAACAGCGTGCAGGTCGGTCCTTGGAGGTGCTCTTCCTTAAAACATCGCTCTTGTGGAAGAAGAAATTATGGGAGACTCACGGCTAAAAGTTAAAGAAATAGCAGTAAGATTGAGCCTTTCTAAAACAACAGTCCTTCCAGTAATTCATGAATATTTAAGCATGAATAAGGCTAGTGCAAGATGGGTGCCTAGGGTGTCTAGACTTCTTTCCTCCTTCTAAAAGCAGTAGCGAGTTATCTGTTTTCAGGCATTTTTGGAGTTCTGCCGTGGCAACGAGAGAGAAATTCTGTAAATCATTGTTACAGGAAATGAAAATATAGTACTCTTTTATGATCCCTTGTCCAAAAGAGAATCAATGGAGTGGCATAGACCTGGCGAAGCACCGCCTCTAAATTTAAAGATTATTCAGTCAACTATGTAGATCACGGCCACAATCTTTTGAGACTGTGAAGGAATACTCTTCATTGACTTCAGGGAGAGGAACACCACAATAAATGGGGAGTACTATGCTGGCCACAGACTACGTGCTTCCATCAAAGAGTTTTTTTTTTATTTGTCTATTTAAGGACGCTCTTTAAATCTCAGGTCATCAGCGTCCCATTCTATTCACGGCTTGAAATTGCCGTTTTGCTCAGAGGCCTCTTCTTTCAGTCTTGAGGTTCTTTATCGTGCCATAAACGTACGACACGTGACCCACAGCTTTACTTCCCTTCCGAAGGAAGCCATACTAACGATTTTTGGCCGAAAAAAACTCCGGGTTTGAACCCGTGATCTTGGATTTAGAAGGCAAGTATGGTTACCATTACACCACCAGGACCGACTTCCATCAAAGAGAAAAGGCGAGGAAAGCTGAGTGGTGGCGTGCGCCTTTTTCATGACAACGCGCTTGTGCACACAGCTCTCGTTGCAAAGGAAGCTGTAATGAAATGTGGCCCCACCCTGCAGCCCATATCTAGCTCCCAGTGACTATTTCCTCTTCTCAAAACTCAAGAAGGACCTTCGAGGAAGGAAATTTAAGTGTGACGAAGAAGTGGTGGGTGCTGTGTATGCCCATTTTGCTGACAAGACTTCTGATCCAACAGTTGTTTAACAGCTAATAATATGGACAATTGTTCCACGAAACATGTCCTTTGTTTTCCCCATTTCTCTTAGTCGTTAAACAAGTTCTGAACCCTGACGACTATCAGGAAGCATTCTTGTTATGGAATAAATGCCTCTGCTAAAAAGTTCAGCATGGAGAATATTTAGCAGGTCTCAATAGCTTTCTGTTTCAAAATGTTATTAAAGGTTTTCATGATTATGGTTTAACATTCTAACGAACTGATTATTAACGTTTATATCCATTTACAAGGTCTCTTGCAACAAGCCCACGTTTCCTTACGATCACTTTATGATTTTGGAAGTAAAAAATAAAAATTTCATTGACGAATAGTGTTTTTTCTCCTTCTCATTTTATTTAACTCATCATGGTAAAAACAGTTGCATTTATATTTGAGTTGTTCCTGGGTTGAATACACCTAAATACAACACATTGTAAGTTTAATAAATACATTTTAAAACTGTTGACAAATAGATTGTTTGTTTAGTAGTAGTAGTAGTAGTAGTAGTAGTAGTAGTAGTAGTAGTAGTAGTAGTAGTAGTAGTAGTAGTAGTAGTAGTATCTGTTGTTGTTGTTGTTATAGCAGCAGTTGTTTATATTAGTGGCACCAATACAAAAAAACTTGAATAGACGAACGTGCTTTATAATACACTAGAGGTGTTTCCTTTAATACAAGATATTAGATTAGACATTTCACAGTTAACTATGAAACAAACGTATATTCATCAATAAAATAAATATTAAATACAAAATAGAAAGAGGTCACGTTAGGAATGTTACACACACACGCGCGCGCGGCTGGAATCAACCAATTTCTCCTTGATTATCGGCCCTTTTAGGCTTGAACTGTCTCACTTTCATCAGGAATGCATATGCTGACCTACCATTCAGGCAGATGTGTTCAAGGTTCCCCGTCCTCACAGATGGTGCAAATTCTCTGTTCATAGCCGTATCATCCACCTTGCCCCTAGTTTGAGTCCAGTGTCCAGTAAGTTTGGCCCCCGTTATGATATCCCCCATTGTACTTATAACAAAATCATCTTTTTGCTTTGGGCAATTGAATGCTACCTATCCATGTCCCACAAGAATTCTTAAACTTTCTCTATTTGCTCTTTATATTCCTTTGATCCGTTATCAAATCGAGTCCCACCCTATAGTTTCATACCCCTTTCTTAATTTGGATGTCCACATCACTCATCTCCTAACTGTTCGTGGTAGTACAATGCCCTAATTACAGTTTTATTCCCGTGAATAATTCGCAGCCAGTACTCCACTACTCTGATTTTACACTCATGTGCTTGAGAGATTCAAGCGTACGTTCAGAAATTCACGCCTAGTATTCAGTGTTTACTTTATGAACTTGCATGCAACTCGTGTGCTCCCAAATACACCAGTAAGGAAGAGCGCCGTCCTGCTAATGTGCATGACTAGTTACATTTATTTATTTTAACTATACTTCCAAACCTACACATGTCTTTTGTTTGTGGTTTAAGCTGACATCCTGTATATTAAATAAAATGTTAATTTACCACGTACCTTTTTTATGATTTAACATAATGAATTGAGAAAAAAAGAGTATTAACGAAAAATCGAAATTGCCGATGCCATAAATCAGTATTGTTACGTGTTATAGTAATAATACTTTATTTTTAGCGAACATACTTCTCTGTGTTCTCAAGACTACCATTGTATTTCTAAACGAAGCAAACGCTTTTTATTTAAAGAAAGTAAAGTGTTAAAATTCTTTAACTAAATAACCCACCCAGTAATATACACAGACAGCCCTGTACAAAGGATAAACAGACTTTGTTGTTCGCGCAACTAAAAATACTTAAGTTCCCTACCTCATGCACCATTAAAAATATCGCGTAGCAATAAAGTTATTGTTCTTATTGCAAGCCTTTGTTTCTGCTTATACGTGACAGGGCTAAAGGAATTCTTTAACGAGCTTCATTTTTATTGTTGTGCCTTTGTACTTTTATTAGCGAGGGCCTATGTGATTTTGCTCTTTCTAGAGTTTTGGTTTTAATAGCATGCACTTGTTCTCTGTAACTGCTGGGTAATTAAATGTGTCATTGCCCCATGTGGCTATTTATAAGCAGCATAAGCGTGGTTCAATAGACTGTTCGAGAGTGCACAAATAAAAATACGCAAAATTTAAAGAGCAAACTGATTTAGAATAAAACAGTTGAATGCAGTATATAATATATTAGGAGAATGACAGGAAAAAGACTACAAGGAACATTCTATTATTTTTTCCTGCGAAAGGGGGTATCTTGACTACAGTAGTACTTGCGCTGTCACATACCGATAACTGAAACAGCGCAATATCGGTCACCTATTGTAAGTGTAAAACGTTATTTACTTACTATATTAAGAAAGGGATATCGGCATTGGCTTCTTTTGCGCTGCTTCCATGAATGTTCCCATTGAGGTTATGTTTTCCTAGATGTTATTTTTCTTTCTTTTTCCCACTCTTGCCTTTTAACGTTCCCTTAAGCTAAAAGCCACTCTGTCGGAGAGCTGAGGAGGCCACACACACACACTTATTGATATTCTACAGTTTGCCCATAATCTTTATGTGACGTTGCAAAATCCTGCTGTTAAAGCGCAAATATACGATTTCTGTCAGAGGATTCACTAAATAAAAACAATGCATGTTTTCGAATTGTTTTGGCCTATTGTTCTAACAATATCCCGGAATCTTTTCTGAAATCGTCTTCGAACTTTACGGATAGAATGTTAAATACTTGCATTTTAATGTTGCACCTAAGCTATTACAAAAATAATATTTTAAAAACATACAAAGGAAAACAAGGAAATTTAAACACATTTGGATATGTAATGGGACTGTTAACGTATGTGCCACTGGCGATATTGCATTAATGGTGGAGAACAGATTTGCCGGTTTGCGGTATAAAAATAATCTCAATCTCCTTGTATATAATTTTTCGAGAAAAAAATAAGTACAGGAGCTGTACATGGGCAAAAAATAGAATAAAGAAGAAAATTAATAGACAGCAGAAAAATTAATCATACGTTAAGCATTGATATTCTATAGAAATGGATTTCTGGCACCGTTTACAAAGAATTTCAACATTAGAAAATATGCTATTGGAGAAAATAAATAAGTGTAAGGGATCTTGAAGAAAGTATGAAACTAATTAAGATCTACCGATCTTATAAGAGGACAACTGCCGAATCCATCCTTACCGATTAATCGATTAGTGCATGAATGGATTTCAAAAAGAAGAAGAAAAAGAGGGTTGCCACAACTGACTTGGACGTAGAGGATAATAACAATGAAAGAGGGTGATTGAAAGATGAAAGCTAGGGAAGTTGGAAAGAATGGAGGAAGGCTACAGTAAATATTAGTAGGAAGACATGTAAGACATTGAAAACCCGTAGAATATGCCGAAACTGACTGCATTACTCTATGTTGTTAAATTAAGTAATAATAAGTACCTAAGTTCCTGCATCTAACTGTTAAAAACAATTGTGTAAAATACTTTTAGCATACGCAATTCCATTTTTGATCGTTTTTGCCGATTTGTGTAACCAGATAAAAACAATAAATAAATAAATAAATAAATAAATAAATATAATTTATAAAAAAATTCGCTAGGCTTACTTTCCTCTCCAAATGAATTAATGTTGATGTTGAATGCAAGAATATCCACCGTAAGGTATTCAAACGTTAAGGTGTTGCAATTTGAGGCATTATTATGAACAAGAAAAAACAAATCATCCGCGTCAGAAACCAATATGTAATATTTCATTCATATGTTTTTGTAAGGGGCGATATCAGATATTCATACAGCTAGAATTCCCGCAAATGCAATTTGATCTAGGTTTATTAAATTCTAGAAGCAGAACTTTAATTTTTCATTTAACAATATAAAATTAGAGGATGCCTTCTTTATACAAACTTAAAGTTACCTGTTTGTTTCACTAGTCTAAAGACTGATTGCAAAGAGTGTAGTTCAAAATGGTTAAAATGTATAGGAAACACTATACACACATAGACGTTCTGCTTTATTGTGCATATGATTCTTCAGAGTTAAATGCACTGATTTATTCTATCAAAGAAATATAACTGTCTCGCTTTCCAATATTTGGCTGCTTAAAAGTTACTAGTCATGTCCAAAGCAGTATCTTTTCACTTCTAGTATGCCAGCTAAAGTTGGCGCCATGCTAAAATCTCCAAAGATATCACTAGACTACAATTTTTTTTTTTTGCCTAAATTAAATTACATCAAATATAATAATGTACTACTTACATTTTATGGAATATTGTGTTTTAAGACAATAGCCAGAACAAAAATGTTATTATAGGTTTCATGCTAACTTAAGTATTAATGAACGTATTGAAAAAAGAGCGCTATGTTCAACAATTATGAATTTCGAGCCTTTTTTCATTATTATGGAGAAGAAACCATTTTTTTCCAAGCTCTGCTATGTTCTTCACAAGTGTCTCTTTTCAAACACCAAGAGTAATCAGTTGTTATTGACACATCCCAATGACCTTGATAGCGGGTTTCCATGGTTTAATGTCTTCTTGTTCCTCACTCATTCCAGCAAGATTCGCAGGGAAGTACTCAATATGACTGTTGAGAAAACGGACTTTAACACTCATTCTATACCATAGGTTTCTAAACAATTGTACATTTTCCACAATTTCTGTATAGTTCTCAGATTTCTTGTTGCCAAGACAGTTTCCTGTCACTTTTTTATATGCCAACCATGCTGACCTCTAACTCGGACATCGGCTGAGGAAAGGTCTCATCCTGCATAAGTTCACGAAAATGCCTGCTTATATCTTAGCTTCGGTTTTCTGTTCAAACTTTGCAGCATGAAAGTTGAAACAATTGTTATCCTTATTCAGGGCAGTAACAAATTGCTTCATCAGGCCTAATGTAATATGAGTGGTGGCAGAAGAACATTAGAAGCAGAAACCAATGGTTCACACTTCACAATTTTTTCTCCAGTAACTACATTGCTTCTTTGTGGTCATTTTTTTCTGATCCAATGCTCTGATTTAGCCCTGCTGTCCCATTCACAAAGTGAACAGTTTATTTTCTTGTTTAAATCTCTCACAATATTTATTTTATTTATTTGCTCAATGAATAGTTATTTTCTATAATGCCCATTTCTGAAAAACTATAGTTCGAGAAGACAAAACTAAGGACGATTTAAGAGATTACGTGTGATAAGGTATCAGAAAATATGAACAGCTTGCATTCAGAAAATATTTTATTGTGTTATTCTTGACTCTCCTAACCAGTGATATTGTTTCAGCACTTTTGTATTCTCACATCTTTTTTTATTTCTTTGGTTTGAACATCTAAGTTTTTCATATTATAACATTTTGAAACTAAAATGACAAGTGAATGATTTTTGGCAAAATGTACCTTTCCTAGCTAGAACATATGCGTGCTGACTTCCATAATTTGGTAAGAAATTGGGATGAATATATTGTAGAGAAATGTTTTATTTTATTTTTATATTATTCCTTGCTTATAAGTGCATAAAAGTATAAGAAAAATAAAATTCAGAAGCTTAACGAAAATTATATCGACCCAGTTGCAAAAGCGAAGTAGGAATCCCTTAAAGAACACGTAAAGCCTGTTAAAACTCATATTGTTATGCGTTTTAGTATGAATGAGTATTTATTCAAATAAGCATATGTGAGAATACATTTATAATCTTCGCACAGCTTCACTTTCATAATACACAAAAAGATATATTTATTAAATAAATTAGTAAATAAGTATTACCTTCAGTACTTAGCGTAGATAAATTAATCATAATAACGATAATATTAGCTTAATCAAATATCCAGAACATGTAACTCCCCATAGTTAGTAGAATAAGTGAATACTACATTATATCTATACATTTAGTTTAGTTCCCCTCTCCCCAAGTTTCAGTCTTTTAAAATCTGAACTGTTTCATCTTCGACTGTCATCCTTGCCTGACAGTAGAGCAATGCGGCAGGTAGGTACTTGTCTTCAACCCTCAGTACTGTTACAGGCTATGCGATCACGATTCTTCCTCTCCACATAAAGGACCGATTATCTGTCCCCAAGCTCCAAGCCTAAATCAAGCAAGTCCTAGATTAATGAGTCTAGCCCCTGTTTTGATGACCAATCCATCTCCCCCACCCAAATTCTAATCCCGTTTGCACTTGCAATGAAGTCTCCTCATATTGCGCGATTGTATACTGCCTGTCTATATCCTTCAAACTGTTCTTGACCTTCCTCCATCAGTTCAGTTCTCCTGTTCAAACATTCCTCAATCCCTTTCTCACTTTGGATAGAAGCACAATTTTAATTCATATTTCAATATTATGTGAACTAAAAAAAGTGCTTAATTATACTCGTAAACAAAATCAAATATATTTATCTGGAACCTTCTCTACTAGCAGACATTTATTGTATTTTACCTGCAGATAGTACTTTTGAAGTATATATATATATATATATATATATATATATATATATACCCGTAAAACGGCTACTTATATTAAACTCTAAAGAAACTGACCCATGTAGTATATTTTCTGGATTGCGGAGGTATTGATGATAGCAATAGTTCTGACCCTTTCACATGAGAATGCTACGAGGATAGATCCATAAGATTCCTGCCTAATCCTTTTATAAGTAGGATAAAGACAAAAACTATATATCACTTTTCAATATAGTTGCCATTTATTGCAACATACTTCTCACATCTTTGAATTAACATATCAACCCATCCTCCCCAAATTGTAAGAGGTATTGTCTGCAAAATGGGTATAAACAGCATCCATCACTTCTTCCTCACATTTAAATTTCCTTCCTCAAAGGTCCTTCTTGAGTTTTGAGAAGAACAATCATTGGCAGCTAGATCTGGGCTATATGGTGGATGCTCTATCTTCTGGAAGCCACATTTTTTCACAGCTTCCTTTGCAACAAGAGCTGTGTGCACAGGCGCGTTGTCGTGAAGAAGGCGCTCGCTACCACTCAGCTTTCCTCACCTTTTCTCTTTGATGGAAGCACGTAGCCTGTGCAATAGGCCAGCATAGTACTCCCCATTTACTGCGGTGTTCTTGTCCTTGAAGTTAATGAAGAGTATTCCTTCACAGTCCTAAAAGATTGTGGCCATGATCTTCTTGGTAGACTGAGTAACTTGGCCTTTAGAGGCGGTGCTTCGCCAGGCCTATGCCACTGCATTGATTCTCTTTTGGAGGAGGGATCATAGTACAGGATCATACTTTCATCTCCTGTAACAATGGTTTACAGAACTTCTCTCTCGTTGCCCGGGCAGAGTTACAAAAATGCCTGATAATAGATGACTCGTTACTGCTTTTGGAAGGAGGAAAGTCTAGGCACCCAACTTGCATAATCTTAATCACGTTTAAATGTTCATGAATAATTCGAAGAACTGTTGTTTTAGAAAGGCCCAAACTTGCTGCTATTTCTGTAACTTTGAGCCGCCGGTCTTCAACCAATTTCTCCTTCCACAAGAGCGATGTTTTCAGGAGTGAGAACCTCCAATGGAGACCTGCACGCTCTTTGTCTTCATGCTTTCTGGACTCATTCGAAAAAGTTGGTGCATTCTTTTACAGTGGAATATGAGGGGAATGCTTCTCCATATATACCGTCCAATCGCTGTTTAATTTCATTTGGAGTAATTTCTTCTTTTGTGAAGAACTTAATGACAGCTCGATGCTCTATTTTGAACATGTCACAATCTTTTACACATAGCCTTCTTTATGTAAATATCTGTACAACTGAATACAGCGGAGCGGAAGTTACAGCTGCAATTGTGTACTTTACAGATAAGGTATGACACCAGATGAGGATTTTGTAAAGGTGATAACCCTTATCGGCGAGTCCGGAAACTTATGGACCTACCTCGTAGGTTCAATGTGTCTGTCCGAGCAATTGAATTTCGTAGGTAGGTGTTTTTTGAGTTTTAACTTTAAGAACGGTTAAAGAATGCTAGGCATAAATCTGGAGCACTAGTTATTTCTATTGAATTCTCTATCACTAACATCATTGTTGAATCAGCTACAGAGATTAAGGAGGCAATTGCTATTTTTATTACTTTATGGAACCACTCACTTGATCAGGAATTTTTTCATCGTATACATTTTGGAATATAACTTCTGCATTATAAATTTATTCATTGGAAACAGAATTCAGAAATTCTGGAAAAATAGTATTGAAGGAATGATGCCTGTGTTAGTACCTTCAAATCTGAGGTGTAATTAGAAAAGCGAGCCTCTTTAGAAATGTGACAATCTTAGCACTGGAATATTAATTATACAAACAAGAAACAAAGTATTTCTCTGTGTACTGTCCATATAGCTAAGGACCAACGTGAGCGGGATAAAAGAAACTGAGATAAAGGGAAGATCGCTAGGGGCGGGCCTCTCCAAGCCGTATGTGCGGGCATTGCAGCTTCTAATGTTAACGCCTCTGACTGTATAACTAAACTTACATATCCAAAGTAGTATGAGTATCAGATAATAGGGGAGCATAAATTTTAGGTTTTCTGGGAATCCAAACATTAAGAGCATACTTTAGCTCAAAAAAGTTCATACAAGTAAGTTCTAAAGATATTTCTTATCTCCATAACAAGTCACAGTATATTTTATGGATGTATTACAGGAACTTTCCCTACAATGCAATAAAGAAGTCGGTTTTCAGATACTTCTTACATCAATACATCCCGTCAGCATCTACTAAACAACTAATTCATTTCGTCAATTAAGATGGATATTGACGAACCTTGTATTTGGATATGGAAGCAGGTACTAGCTAATCTTATAGTAAAAAAATTAAACCCCAAGCAACCATCTACTTTGCACCTTCTTTGTTGCAAAAAAATTAGGAAAGTCAATATCTAAAGCATTGTATGTTTCGTCAACAAGGGTTTGCAGCTGTATCTTAGAGACAATGGTGACTTAAAGCCCTATATGCAGCTTTATATGTGAGACCTGTACGATAAGCTATGAAGTACGGATTTGTTTTCTACGTTACTCTGGCAACGGGGATGACTGTTGAGAGATGATGTACATTGCTATAAAGAGTTATGAAGCTCAGTCTGTGTTGTGTCATTTTCCTGCTTAAATATGTAAACATGCGATCAAAATGGAACATCATTTTGTGTATTTATAAAAACATTATTTTTTTTTTGAAAGCGGCAAGCCCGCAGAAACTAAGGCAAATTTAAACTAACCATGCGTTTGCTTACAAAGGTGTATAAATGGTTTGGTGAATTTAGATGTGGCCGAATGAGCACAAGCGATGCGAACCGTTCCGGACGTCCTGTCAACGTAACTATTCCCGAAAAGATTTTAAAAATCCACGAAATGATGCTGAGCGATCGGAGAATGAAGGTGCGGGAGATTACTGAAGCTGTGGGTCTTTCTGGAGATCGGTTGCATATTTTACACAGTTTATCGGCGAAATGGGTGCCATGTTTACTAACGATTGACCAGAAAAGAGAACGATTTGTCACATCTCACAGATTTGGAGTCGTTTAAATGTGACAGTCGATGAAACAAGGATTCGCCACTACAGACTGGAAACGAACAAGCAGTCGGAACAGTGGGTTGCAACTGGAGAAAGCGCTGCGAAGAAGGCAAAACAATCCCCTCAGCAGTAGACGTGATGGCGACTGTATTTTGGGATTGCCACGGCATAGTTTTGATTGGCTGTTTAGAAAATGGCCAGTGAATATTACGCTGTACTACTGGAAAAGTTAAACAATGTAATCAAGAAGAATTTTCCCCATTTGATGAAAAAGAGTCTGTTCTATAATCATAACATGCCAGTGTTCAAGTCTGCGAATGTGACCTTAATATTACTGCACATACGATATGGAAGCCCCTCCCATTCCCCGTACTCTATTCATTTGGCTGCTTTGAAGGGCTTCCAGTTCCTCAACATGAAGATCTGTCCAGTAAGAAAGAAACTCACATCAAATAGAGATGTTTGCAGAACTGAAGAAATCGCATTTTGTGAATGGGATGAACTAATAGCAAACTCTTTGAAATATGTGTATAATTTTGAAATTATTATTACTAGAGAAATAAATTGATTTTTTACCAAAAATGTTGTCTGCTTTATTTTTTCACGAGCTTATTTAACAGCCCGCGTGTCATTGCATGTTTTCTCCCTTGACTCATATCACGCGTTGCACAAACTTGCAGAAATAGGTTTGGGTTTCCTCAAATAAATAACTTGATTTCCATTACGATAAAAGTATTCTGTAAAGCAGCCGGGTTCGGAGAGAATTTTCCTTCAACTCCTCTTCCATCACTGCCGGTTATCACCCCTTGGGACTCCTGAATAAAAGCCGCTTTAAACTATGTTCAGCGTCCTGACGGATACATCACTGTGTTGCAAGAACTACTATCAACAGACAATGCTGCATGCGAAGCTTCTAGGCGACTTTTCCAGTGTAAAGTAAGACACTTTTCATTTCTACCAGCTAGTTATGCCAAAATGAGAGAAGAGTAAAATGTTTCAAACAACAACAATCAGTTACATTGAAAGCTGAGAATAACATTAAAAAGACAAGAGAAGGGAAGAAAACTAATGTACTGAAGAAAACCCAGTTTTTTCAATACCAAGGTATGTGCATGAAGTTGTGGTTGGAAAGCATAATCTTCCTAAAGAATTCGAACTTTAAAATGAAGTACATATTACTCCATAGTTGGGTTTTCGGTGGTAAATGTTTCTTTACAAAAATTAAATAACAGCAGTGTTTATCTTGTTTACCTCTCGTTTCATACAAGGATGCTGCAAACTAAATTCAATGTTGAAAACTAAAGTGGACACTCCAATTAATTTCAATTTTGTGCATAAAGGAACACTTCAGTATCTGGTATGGTTTTATTCATTTGCCTTATTTACGCTCTTTAGCATCTCAGGTCATCAGCGTCCATTCAAATCAGGGCCGACAAATTTTGCTAGAGGCCTCTTATTTTCAGGCTTGAGGTTCTTTTTCGTGCCGTAAATCTACGACAGGGGACCATGGCTTTACTTCCCTTCCGAAGGATGCCATACTTAGGATTTTAGGCTTGAAAAAATCCATCGACCCCGGGCGGATTTGAACCCGCGATCTTGGTTACCACTACACCATTAAGACCGACATCTGGTATGGCCGTCATGTGTCTGAATTACTGCCTCACATCTTCGAGACAAGCTGCTGGTCAGTCTACACACCTCCTCTTGCAGGATTGATTGATCTGATTTATTTCCGGACGCTCTTTAACATCTCAGGTCATCAGCGTCCCATTCAACTCAGGGCGTGAAACGGCAGACAAATTTTGCTCAGAGGCCTCTCTTTCAGGCTTGAGGTTCTGTGTCGTGCCGTCAATGTACGACACGGGACCCACGGCTTTACTTCCCTTCCGAAGGAAGCCATACTTACGATTTTTACGCCCGAAAAAATCCATCGGTCCTGGCCAGGTTTGAACCCGCGGTCTTGGGTTTAGAAGGCAAGTATGGTAACCACTACACCACCAGGACCGACCTTCCTCTTTTAGGATGTTCCTCCATAAGGACATTACAAGCTGTAGGAGTGTGAGGGGCTACAGGACTGTCTCGGACTCTTTTCTCCAGCTTATCCCATTAATTCTCAATGAGGTTCAGGCCAGGACTCCTAGCAGGCCAGTCCTTTGTTGGCGGATAACGTGTTCTAGTATATTTCATCAATGTACCTGGTAGCATTAAGTCGGTTTCTAACCACTGTAAGGGCTGTTCGGCCATCATCAGTGATGCCACATTACGCCATGACTGACCAAATGTCCCTTTCCTGGACTCTGTTAAACGTTCACCGGCGACAATACACACGCAAGACGTCCATCACAAGCGAGATGCACATTACCCCAGTTCCTGTGTTTCTGCGCAAATCTCAGTCGGGCTCTCTTAGGCGCTAATCTCCGGGCTTTATGAGGTCTTCGTGATCTTAAACCTGTTTCTCTAAGTCGTTTATTATTGTTTGGCCACTGACAGTCATTTTTGTGGTTCCGAGCAGTGTCGCCAAAGAACACAATTCATATTGAACAATTAAAGAACACAACACATATCGGTCTTCTTTGGCCGATGTTTTAGGTTCTCGACCCTGACCTGGTTTCAGTCGAGAACCGAAAATATCGTAGGTACCTGTTTCGGTGAAACGCTTCCTTGCCCTACCACTAACAGAAGTTCAGCAGCCATAAAACGAATAGTTCCACCTTCCTGCAGCTGTGTGACTACTCGAACAGTTTCTACCTCGTGTAGTGTCTCATGTTGACTCTTCAATGTAAACAAGGAATGTGAACCTACAGGCACTGGATGTCAATTTCAAACTGACTGACGCTAATGTTGAACACCACGTTAGTTTTCATCATTGTCTTAATCTCAGCTTACAGCATCCTTGTGTGAAATGAGAAGTAAACAAAATTTACATTGCTGTTAAATAAAGATTTAAACTTTCTGTAAACAAAATATTTACCGCCCTAAACCAAACTACGACCACAATATATATGTTCAAAAATTTGTCCCTCTCATCGTTTTGAGCAGCGTATTTATAAGTTTATTCGTCCATATTTCTTTATTTGGCCCAATTTATTTACTGTTTTACAGTTGCAATGACTTCCTATTTCTCTGTATAATGGAAAGAACACTTATTTTATAATAATTTCCAATTAGAGATATATATCTGCAGATCTTTCTTATAACTGTTTAAGTTCTTCCCCTTCCCTACTTATTCGCCAACCTTTCCTCTCTCCCTTCTTATTCTTCCGATACAATAATGTATACTAGCGGGTCAGTGTGTCTAGATCCATGCATATGTATTAGGCGAGAAGAAATATCTAGGTTATGTTGTCCCTGGGGGTATACCGAAAAAGTTCATTATACGCTCGCCCTCAAGGGAGTGGAAGATGTGTCATCAATGGGAATGAATCCCTCCGCTATTCTCTTTTGTCTTCGCGACAATGGGGATCGATATCCCCGTGCCACGTTTCATTATATTTCTCGTTTTTCAGCACCTCGTTTGTTTCACTAGAAAAGATACTTTACAACAAAACCATGCAGGATGCTGAATAAAATGAAAGCCTCAGTTACGTCTGTCTTGCAAAGTTTGCATCTGCGCCAAAACTAAAATTAAAATGCTGTAACGCAAGCTTTCTCTTCATTGCAATTATAAAACTATAGACGACGTAAATTTGATTACGAAAACAAACAGAAGGATCTTCTTAATGGCTGCTGTAAAACACAAAGTAAGATACAAGAAGAATGTTAATGCTTATATATTTATCTCTTTAGGAAAGTTACTTGATAAACTGATAGGTACAGTATTTATGTTATTAATGTGTGGAAATCACAGGAGGGGTATTTACACCCTCCAGGAGGATATTTAAACAGTTTAGTTATGAAGGATTCGAAAAAATGCCCTAAAACAACTTAAGAAACTTCGAAATACTCTTAAAATTTACTTTTTTATAATGTAATTAAAAATTCATAGCGAATATTTGCCTATTTACACATTTGGAATGTTTTCTTTCTCGCCTAGTTCAGTCAAAATAAGAGCCTTAATTTTCAAATTCTTTTTATGATAATGTTTTCTGTTACCTATTGCTTAATGCAAGTGGAAATGCTTAAAAGTATTTTCAAATAACATATATTAAGTTTAAAAAAACTCTTCCTTTAATTTTATACGTGGCTTCATTCCATGTTTTAGCTCAATATGTGTCATAACCTGAGTACTACTGAGTATGCTATTGCTTTATTGATAATACAAAGATATTGTTTGAGTTAGCTAAGTGCAGGCAGAGCGTATCTATATATCGAGAGAAATCATTCGTCAAGGTTGTATACTCCATGTGCAGTTAGTAGCTTGTAATTGCTTTGTGTGTAAATCGTATGCTAATTGTTCATCGTTAGTTGTGTTATTACATAAATATAGCGTTGAAGAACAGTTTTTTTTAATGTGCAATACACGTGTGAAAACAAATCCTTGCAGATAAGTGATATAGTGATTCGCAAGAAAATATCCTGGTAATCGTGTTCCATGCAGAGAATCTGTTAGCTAACACATTAACAAGTAACTGGTAGGCATCGAAATTCTTAAACACTTAAGGTCAAGCTGGGTACACCCAAACACAAAGAAAGCAAGATATGAACTTCTCGGTAGAAAATAAGAACTGAAGAAAAATAAGGGTACAGGAGACTGTGGTTTGTCTACAGTCCTGCACTAGCATAGTTCATTCTGCTTTTAGTGCTTACACATCCCAATGCTGAGCTACGAGAGGCAGGGCATCTCAGTGACTTGCAAAATGTTTCCAACCACCGTGTTCTTACGGAAGAAACTTTAAATGATATACAGGAATTTTCTAAGCAAATGTCGCTGAGGGGCATCGTTTCCAACATCTCTTATAACTCATGTCAGTGTCTGTTATTATGAGTTTTAAATATTGTATCATTTCATGCTTTCAGTAAAAATATAAATATTAAAATAAAAATAACGTTACGCGAGCGACTCGTCTTCCGTGGCGGTTGCACTTCCCCGGTAAGCTGCCATGCTCAGGCGGTCCGTAATTCTTTGCCACTGACTAAACATTTTGTTTTATTGATGAAGAAATAGTTTGCAGTAACTGTGCGACAATCTTAACTTCCATTAACCGCACAGTAATGATACCTTATTATAAAAATAACTGCAGTTCGACAAAATGTAACCTTGGACTATGAGTGAATCCTGAGAATTCAGAAGTTATACAGGCTATCCTGTGCGACGTATCGATTTCGACAGAATTGACTGCTAAGTTCTGGGTTGTGTTGCATTGTGCGCGAGCGGGCTTTAGCAGTAAACATCCGGCGTTCAAGTACTGACCATGAAAGCATATCTTATTTGTTTTGTTTTCTGGCACGGAAGAGAGAAATGATTCTTATTCTGTGATCTTTTAAAGTAAAAATCCTAATTGTGTAAATTTCAATTACATCAAAAATTACTCTAAGAATCTGCCTTATTGAACACAAAAAGTAAATGCGGATAATTTTACATTTATGTGAAAAGATAAACATAAGATATTGAATGATATTTTACTCTTTGTAGATATTCTTACAAATAAAAGAAAGACAAGCAATAGGAGTAGTTCTGGATCAAATGTACATTAGAGGCAAGGTAAACTCCCTTATAGAACGGTCTGGTTAATGCCTTGGGTCACTTGAGGGCACTTGCTTTTCCCATCGACTGTAAAATACAGGTTTGCTTAGTTAGCAATCCGTACGATGTGAGGACTAACCCGGCATTTAAGATGCTGTGATTAATTTTGTGCCGCTGATGAAAGTTGCTGTAAATTCTGTGTGTATAATTCGGTACTTTGTCCCAACCGTGTCTGCAAACATTTAACTCGAAACATTAACAATGCAACTTCATACGCTGGTAATAGCCCGGATTTTGAAAACAATATCGTTATCATTAACTGATCTTTCATCCACTTTGATGTGGGGTGCTACTCTACAAGTTTGTTGCAGTGCGATGCATTATTTGTAACAATCATGCAGTTCATGTTTCTCAGCTCTGCAAGGAAGTATTTTGTTACTCGTTTCTGAAACGCTTCACTACTCAGGGCAATAAAACTAGTCATCTAATTATAAAAAAAAATGTTTTGCACCTTTATCAACAGAGAGAGGGGGAAAGAGAGAAATAAAATCCAAATGTTGAAAATAAAAAAATTATCCTTATATAGCTCATTATTTAGTACCTATATTTATAAGTGGACGTCTATATTTGGTTCCAACTTCCACAATTACCAACCCTTCCCACCACCCACCATCCTCCCCCATTCCCATGCAGGCAGAGATAAAATTCAAGGAACTAACTTCAGAGTATATTGTTGAATCTATAAAGTGTACATAAAGTTAAAATAATACTATTCATGTTTCACTTACTTCATACTTGCTCTAAGAAAGTTTTCCGTTCATGAAAATCCATGTTTCAACTAGTAAAACAAGTTTCAATTGTTGTGTTTACATGTTTCTCGCATATTTATTTTAACAACGATGATCTCTTCAACTGAATTTCTTCATTATCTTTTATTTTTACAGGATACTGTTTTTGTCTACTTAAATCTCATTTTATCAACATTATTTATTTATGTAAACATACTATAATTATGGTTGTACGAATTGAAAAGGTCAAAAGTACACTATAGCACAAGCAAGAAAGCATCAGAATTATGGGTACACAAAAGAACCATTGAGGGATAATTGCGAATGTACGGTTAATATTTCTTGAGCTTGTTCTCCTTCAGCATCGTTAGAGTATGTGGTGTAGGCATGATGGTTCACCGGTACATTTTGCTGTTATTATGAGGCAATATCTAGCACAAAAATATGGTTAATAATATACAGATCCAAGTGGGTTTGAACCTTGGTCTCAATATCACTTTATTTAAATACTTTAAATTGTTATATCTGGGGCAATTTAAACGCATCTCTCCATTGATATAGTTAAAAAACTAAAGCAGAGATATATCGATTCTTGTTATCAATTAAGAAATGAATAAGAATGTTTAAAACTATTCCAAAGTCCACTCTATACAATTTGCTTATTAAAAACAGAGAGTACAACACCTTATGCTTAATGATAGTTATTTATGATACAAATGTTAAAGAGAAAATAAACTCAATTTTAATACGCCTATAATGCATTAATTTTAGTTAGCCCTTAATATTTATAAATAAATGATAATTTAATTTATTCCAATCATTTTGGAGCCTTCTTTGTTTCAAAAAATAGTTATTGTTTTTCTCACTAGAAGGAGCCTGAAAGGTATGTAATCTATATCTCTGAATATTACCAATATTTCAGAGGTGGTAATTAGTGGTCTTTAAAAGAATTTTGGCAGGGTAAAATTACAAGTTAATTTTTTTGTGTTATAATTAGTATAATTTTATACTAAATTGCTATTTAAAAATGTAATTTTCTCATGCTGAAAGAAATGTATGCGCTTGGGTACGAGGGGACAGCTGTTATTAATGTTCTGCTAGCCTGACCTGACTCACAGTCCTGCATTACGCAAGCAAATAAGTCTTAGAAAACAATTTATATAATGCAATTTTTTGGACTATGCTCGATTTCGAAACAGTCATGCGGAACGTAAAAAAATGTTTTAAAATGCATAATATGTCATAAACTATTTAATTTATATTCGCTTTAATATATTAATAATCATTATATCACACACCTTTTTGAACGAAAACTGACAACATAGGAGTGTTATAAAATGTAGTTCATAGTTTGAGTGCCTTTTGTTAAAGGAAATAATTTTAGAATAAATTGCCCGATAAAGCTATTTCTAACTAAGCATAAGGTTTTTTTTTTTTCTCTGAGACTGCAGATTTTAGTATACAAACAATTTTTGTACAATAACTAAATCAATGGTGGATGTAAACCATGCATTTTCAGTTATATCGCAAACTGTGCATTCGCCGAACCATGCTCATTGAGAATTTTTGCTTACTTTTCATCCCTTTAGTTTATACCATCACTTATGACTCATTTTTGAGCATTATATTTTTCTGTAATATTATCCATCTCCTGCAAAACAATTTCAAATGTTAAAATTATTGAACAAAAAGTCAATTGCGTATACTTTACTCTAATCTGTCATATATAAATATTTCTAAAGCTTCTTTGCAAAACCTGTTCCAGTAACTGTCATGAACGTGTACTATTATTCCCTGGTGTAGCTAATACTTCTTTTTTACATTTGGTTATAACATTCTTTGTACGATTAAGTC
Organism: Metallyticus violacea; assembly: GCA_030762175.1. Lineage (NCBI taxonomy): Eukaryota > Metazoa > Arthropoda > Insecta > Mantodea > Metallyticidae > Metallyticus > Metallyticus violacea. The sequence goes on from CM060839.1 coordinate 93,483,326, forward strand.
TATTCTGTAACCACCACATTGATGAAAACGTAATTCCCAGACGAAAAGTGTCGAAAAATAAATAAAATTGTTCCATCATTAAAATATTTAAACATACATATTATATTTAGGTTTCATGCCAACAATTGAAATATGAAACACAAACTGAGTGTTCATGAGAATTAATAAGTCCATATTATCTTAAATAAGTAAATACAAGAGAAAATATTGCATCTTACATGTACAAGACCTTAAAAGTTTATGAAAAACCGACATAATCATTCGTACCAGCTATCTTTACAATACAATACAAATTCTTTACGGAAGTAATATTGTCTTAAATATTCTTGTTCTTGGTATTATTAATTTAATTTAACCGAAACAACTATTTTAATCAAAATATCATACCCTTAGTATTATCTTAATGATAATTACTTCTTTCATTGCAGTAAAATACAAGTAGAATGATTGTATGTTTAACAATATTGTTATTCATAATAATGTGAATTTATGCATTCTAAGCAAAATATTTTACTGTCATAATATTTTTACCTTAATCTAAAATTTAACCATACGTTACTTTGTCCAAATATTAACATGTAAGCATTTATAATATTATGTGGTCTAATTAATACTAAACTAGTAATATGGATCTAATAATTATATAACAATTTCGAAAAGAATTATTTCGCAACGTTATACCACACGCTTAAAAAGATAATTTTAAATTTACAATTACAAAACATGCTCTATGTGAGCATATGCATATATTCACAAAATAATAAAATGTATGTGCCTATAAAAATGCACCTAACCTAAAACCTAAAACCTTTCAGCATATCGATTACTCCTATTATACAATTAATTATCGTGACATCTTCAGCAAGCGATAGTTTAGAAACAATTGCTAACAATGAAGCGAACATAAAAGTCAGAATATCACAAAATATAAACACTCATTGTCACAACTGAGAGTAATAGGCAACAAATGTTGAAACTGGCTTTTGGGAACTTGTGTTGCGCTTACTATACTTTGGGGTTAAGGCATTTGTTACACGAATTAAAAATAACTACATTGTTGTCAACTATGCACCAATCCGGAAATTGAATGTCCATCTGATAAATTATTTCCGTAAAAATGCATCAGTCAATTATCAACGAAAATTTTTTAAATAAATATTCCAATATGTTTGCATTTTAATCACATAAACACCACACAGTGAGCATATAAATGCATTTTCAGGTATTAAGTGACTCTAGATCCAGGAAGGATTTTCTTAATTTTTTCCAAGCTCGTTATTAAAAAAATCACACATGTAAAAAAGAGCAATATACTTGAATATACCTTTTTGGCATTTTCTTATTCCCAAAATAAACATTTTTTCCTTTGATTCTCTTCATTTATTCATAATTTCATATTGAGTAGTGAACTTTTTGATACTTTTGAGCTAAGGTTATAGTAAAAAACTAAATATTTCAGGTGCTTACTTTTTGTTTTCTGCTGTTTAAAGTTTTTTTGAATACTTACTAATGTAACTATAGTCTATTTATAAATTCGATGTTCTGATTGTTTTATTAAACGGGGGACTTATCTCTAAGATGCCGTAAAACAATATGCAAAATATTTTTAGGGTTTTAAGTTTCAAATTTGGGGTGCGTATTACTTCGATGGTACATTTGATTCCCGTAAATACGATATATATATATATATATATATATATATATATCGTATTTATATTTATATAACATCATTTTCCTTTTTCACATGAATAGAATGATTAAACGAATGGCAGTGTGACGTGAGATATTACTACATGACCTCTTTCTAAAAAAAGTAGGACTTAACAGTCACGGCGCCCTCTTTTTATCCCTTGTTCACAAAGTTGTCAGCTGGTTATGACAAATGAAGGTGTGTATATTAACATTTTCATAATTAGGAAGCCGAGAGCTGAATTGCGGGTTTGGTGCATGCCGGCTTAATTTGAATGACGCTCCCTTTGAGGAAATTGTTATGTAACATTTGAATACATGAAATTATCATTACCTATCGGGCATGTAAGCTGCTTATCGTCATGCGTAATGAGGTAGCTCATAAACATTTATACTTGCAAACCGTGAGCTGGGTTTCCATAATTAATGAATTCATCCAGGTGCATACAACACAGGAAGGGTTTTCAATAGCAATACATCATTGGCAGACATGCGCATAAATGAGTAATGATTTAATATGACATGCACCTCATTCCAAACTGGATTTTATTACTACCGTCAAGTAACAATACAACAGACCTTTAAATCTATCCTGAATTTACGCATATGCGATAAAAAATTTAAATGCAACTTAGTGAGCGAATTCTTTACAAATAAGAAGAAGGAAAAATAATAAAAAAATACGTGATACTGCATACAGTAATAAAAACACAGGAATAGCAGTGAAAACTTTATTTTATTAACTCACCTTATTGTGACCTATGGGGGGCTAAATAATGGAAATTAGGTGTTAATAATGAACTTAATAAATAAAATACTAATAATGAGACACGTCATTGCTGTAACAGTAAAGAAAAGTATTCTTGAAGTCAACAATTGCGAGCTTATTGCACGCTCATTTTTTGACATGTGTGAAGCATTGGAAAAGCCAAGCACCGCGCATGCCTATAGCTATTGAGGTTTTGGTAAGGGAAAAACGTTAGTCTATCAAGAGAAGTCAGCAGGTCAAATGCACATATCTTTTTCCTGGCCATCGCAACAGCGTCCTACAGATGACATTTATTGTAATACTATGAATAAAAACCTGCAGTAGCGCCAGCTTAACTCAACTATCAGTGCATTGTATCATTTGATTTATTTTAAATTTCCTGTGGTTAGAATTCATGATGTAAAAGATTTATAGATTAGTAATGAAGTACGTCCCTATTTGCTTAGTTAGCTGTAGGAATTTTGAGAAAAAAAAACGCATGTTCTTTCGGCGCTGTGACAATATTTTATTACATTTATTTTCTATCATTAACAGTTTTATTCGCAAAGGCTCTTAGGCTCATCGTTCATTTACTCGAAGACGGTGTCTCTAATGATCCAAAACTTATGAATAGTGCTTGAAAGTGCAACTGCGATTATTTTGTAAGTGTTGGAGGCTTTTCCTTTAAGGTTTGTGTCCAAAACACTTTTTATTTCATGTATATCCAGAGGAAAAATTAAAGAGGCTAGTGAACATCTCCCACCTCATCCAAAGTTCCCCAAATATATTATTTAATTTTTGGCAAAGCAGTAGAGCATAATGTTCTGTTCCTCCATCAAGTTAAAAATGTGTTTTTTGCCGTTTATAGAGTTGCAGTTCAGTTGCATCCTTTATAATGCATGTTGCCTAAAGCATGCTGGTTGACTTGGACATCAAAAATTATGAACTCATTAAATTACTGTAGTTCTGGGAGCATGAATCTTGGAAGAATTTGTGAGGCCCAGTATCTTGCATTTTTTATTTCTAAAAAGCTAAACTAACATTCTGAAGAAAATGTGTGGGGTTGCTTGATCCAGTTACAGTATTCTGCTCAGAGAATCCCCTTTCTACATTGTGTGCTTATGTGCAATGTTTAGGAGCAGAGAGATATGCTGCATATTTGGGACGCACATAATCATTACTTGTGGCATTGAAGTGATATGCTAGGACTTGATTGATTGACGTTAAAGTGTGTAACAATACACTTTTGCACTTAAGCCATTTGGGCCTTTTGTTCACTCCTTTTATCCTAGGTTTGTAATTTCAGATTTATAGCTTTAGTGATCTACAGTGAGTTTTTAATTGAAACGTTTTGTCTTTACGAGATTCACACTCTAATAAGATGTGCTGTGTAGTTTCATTAGCCTGTTCACATAGATGACATGTGGAACAACCATAGTGGAGTCCCATCGTCCTTAGGTGTCTCCAGAATCGTCAATGTCAATCATTCTAATAGTTCTGCTGATTTCCTTTTTATCCATACTCAGTGGGTCCTTAGCCAGACTGCTATCGAATATTTTAATAAGGGTTTACCCAATTCTTGATCGTGAAAGTCTTTCCATTTTATTTTATGTTTTCTTGATCCATTGAAATTCTGAAGTTGTGGCAGTTTTCTTGCTAGTCATGTTTAGTTCCTTCTTTCGTCAGTTTATCTGTCACTTCATTTACTATACCCTCATGACTAGGCACTTAAAAACATCTAATTGATCCTTTGTGGAAAGATTAACGAGAACTTGGAGATATTTCCATAGAGTTGTTTTGATTCGATGAGATTTATCGTCAGTTAACATTCTTCTTGCAGAAGTTAAAACTAATCAGAATTGCAATTACTTCTGCCTGAAAAGCTGTAACAAAATCCCAAGATTGAAAAGATAACAAATGACCCTTAGGTATAGTAGACGAGTTTTCTCATACCAACAGTCAGATCATATTCCAATTTGATTTTGAATGATTGTATAAAATTATGTTAGGATGCCACTCTGATCTCTGCAGGTCTGTTGGCAGAATTCCAATTAAAGTTTCCAATACAGCTATGGGGTGTCACGAAATGCACCAGTTATGCAAAGTCTTTATAAGCTCACAAATCTGTTAAGCACGTTTATTTGTTTCGCCAACATAGCATCATATGTTATCTGCGGTCACACCACCGCACATCAAGCAAATGACACCTACATGGGTTGAGACCGTATGTATATCCAAATATAAGTGACAACCTTGCCTTGTGTATGGCCCTGTCAAAGTCAGCGTTTCAAGTCTGCATCTGGCCAAGGGCTATTACCAGATACTTTTATCTGAACTTCAGAAAGTTTTAGTTTGCCAAGGATTCCCAAATTTCTCTTTCTGGTGAAGAATATGTAGCTATGCTGCATAATTGACCAGTTTGACAATGAAACCGTGCGCCATAATACTCCAAAAGAGTGACGATAAAAGCTCCCCTGAGGACATACTCTGGAGACTTTTATCTCTAATGTCTCAGCACGGAATCATCCACCTACAAGTACAAAGGGTGTTTGATAAGTCCATGAAAACTTAAAATGTGGTAGCACTGCATTGTTTTCCACGCTACCTTTATAATATGGTGATTGTTGAGCGATGATGCACATCGTTATAAACAGTTAGATGTCCAGTCTGTGTTCGAGAACAAATTTTCTGCTTAAATTTATAAACAAGCGTTAAAAATGGAAAAATACAAGTTGTGTGCATTAATAAAACTTACTTTTTGAAAGGTCCAGCCCCAACAAAAACTAGAGGAAAGTTAAAATATATAAATGATTTGGTGATTTTTTAAGTATGTTAAAAGGCACAAGCATATTCACTATAGCTGATATTCTATAGAGGTAATGACTCCCGAAACGAATGAAAAAAATGCATGGCATGATCGAAGATTGAAGGTGCGAGAAATTGCTGAAACTGTGGACAGTTCTGGAGATTGGGTGCATGGATGTTTTATACATTTGTTTGCAATTTAAAATGCTAATAGCGAAGTGTGTGCCACGATGACTAGAAAAGAGAACAAGTTGTCACTTCCACGCAGAATTAGGAGCTGTTAAAAGCAAATTTCGGAGACAGGTCGACAAAACGTGGATCCACCACTACACGCCGGAAACGAAGCAGCATTCGAAACAGCGGGTGGCAACCGGAGAAAGCGTTCCAAAGAAGGTAAAAGCAAAACTTATCAAGAAAGCTGATGGTGATTTTGCTACAGCGCAATTTTAATTTAATTTTTGGAAAGGGCCAAACCATTACTGATGAATAGTACAGTATGCTACTGGAGCAACTGAACGACGCGATCAAGAAGAATCGTTCTCATTTGGCGAAGGAAAAGGCCCTGTTCCATCCTAAAACACGTCAGCGCACAAGTTTGGATTGCGACCTAAAATTATTGGACTTAGGAGATGAAAGTCATCCTCATCCCCTTTAATTTCTCCAGATTTGGTTCCTTCGGATTAAACCCTGTTCCTCAACAGCATGAAATAATTTTGTATCAAAAGAAGATGTTGAGGCAGAAACAAATGCGCACTTGGCAGAGCTGTGTGTGGGATTAACAAATTAGAAAATACCTTTGATTTTATACAAAAAAGTTGTGTCTTCTTTATTTATTCATGGGCTCATCAAACAGCACTCGTAAGTTCAGCATCATCTGTTAGGCCTTACACATCGGCTTGACAATCTTCGTTGTTGGGTGATTTGGAATGACCTCTTGGTTTGTTGTTGAGTGCAGTGAAATTAGTCTAAAATTTATTCAGCAATCTGCCCACGATTTGATGGTATGGCTTCAATATCAAGATGCCTGCTGTGAAACTCTTGTGCATCTCTCGTAATATTTCAAGATCATTCTACAAATAAGTAAAAGCTCTACACGGTTTTCAGATATCTGTTGAACTGTACTCCATACGCGACTGTTGAGACACACTGTATTTACTTTAGCATGAGCGTACCAGTTCATATATTTTTACTCGAAAGTGAATATCCTACCGCGGTAGCTAACTACTAGTGCTAATAAGTGTTCTAGGTCTTCATTTAAGTATACAATAGAATGCCTTAGTGATAATTAGAAACCTGCTGGATACACGTTAAGTATTCGTCATAGAGCCTTCGCTTTGAACGTAGAGCATGGTGAGTCAAAAAATTCAAACCACCAAGAAGCCATTTCTCGGCTATTACATGCAGACTTGTTTATACAGCAGTGAGTCGAATTTCGACACTGCCTTTCTATGCCCTTTTGCACAGTTGCGGATTGCTGGGAGCTTCTCTTCTCGATGTCCAAACACAGAACTCTATTGAAATACTAATTTAATGGGCGAAGAATTTGTTGAACCATACTTTGAAATGTATATGTACGTACGAGTTGTTTTTCTTTAGATATGGAGAACTCGTGCGGGAGCTCAATTACAACATGTGTAATTTGTTTAAGTATTTGTTTCAGCATAAATTATTTTAACTTCTTATTTTTCTTTTTCTTGTTTTTTTCCCCCTTCTTCTATCAAGATCTGGGTATTTTGCCATTCTGAAGCTGCAGCAAGTAACCTTACATGCTTTGATTAGCCCATTTCTTTCTATGCCATCCTATAGGTCATCTTCCACGTGGAGTGTACTGTAGTGCCATTTTTGGTAGACGACCCTCTCTCTTTTATCATCAACATAAACAAGGACATAAAACTTCATTACTAGCTAACTAATCATTAACTAGCTATTTTTAACAATTATTTACAAAGTTATCGTTGATTTTACGACAGAACGACCATTACCATTAAATGTAGGATGTCTTAATTGATAATTCTAAAATGTATCATTGAAATCGTTTTGGTACAATTCAAACAGTTCCCTTTATGCAACTTTGAAACCTTTTCGTAATCCTCATATACAGTTAAATTTCGTAAGTGTAAGAAAACTATGGGAAACCGCACTTTCTGTCATAGCGAGCGCGGTGCAGCTATTTAGTGAAAGAAAAACTTTGCGTTTAGACAACAATATTAAAATAATTTATGTTGTTTTGTTGCAGACAGTTCAGTGTTTTCTATAGTCTTCATATATATTATTTTTATTTCAATTTAGGTAAATAATAAAATTATGCAATGTTCTAGAGACTGTTTCAAAAATATTTTACAGCTTAAACATCATATATCAGCACATAATAGAGAACATCTTGATTCACATAAACTACTATTCCACTTCAGCATGCGCACCTCTCCGCGACATGTACCGAAATTCCTATTATTTTCTTAACCGTTGTAACATACCCTCATCGACTGGCCTTCAAATCATCAAGATAAAACACATGGGTTCTGTACACATTTGTTTTTGACTTAACCATAGTTATAATATCAGGGGATCTAGGAAGCCAGACAGTTGGTACCTCTATTCCAATCCAACAATCTGGAAACGTCTTGGGCATTTCTCATGTACAAGACCAAGTGTGGTGCACTATCTGGCTAAAAATGCCCGAAGAAACTTACGCGATAAACGCTGAAAGGAATGTCCTATTTATTCTGTCATTTTTACTTATTCCTGGCCCGCCTACCTGAATGTTGGATTTAGTTTCACTGCACCACGCCGCACACTGAGCCTTTCTGCTGCAAATGTCATTTTTTATCGTATTTTGCTACTGTAACCTTGAATAGAGAAATCAGTTTTTCCTTTCTGGAGAAAAAAGAAACAAACAAAATAGCACAAGCACTTTTTGAGTTCGTCAATTGTAAAAATCAAGTTTTCTTCCCCTTTCCTCTCTATGTCAGTTATAAGTCGTGTTACATAACGTTAAATTTGTAAAATAGAATTTGGGACACCCTGTCTAAAAAAAATAAATCCAAAGTCCTACACAGAGATTCGTTGTTGTAATTAGAATTAAAAATACAAAAAATGATGACTTTTTACCCAAGATATTTATAGCAGAAAAGAGTGCTTGAAATTGCAAAATAAGTTTGTGCCCGATGAAGATATTATATTTCTGAAAGTTTAAAGATTTATTTTTGTAAAGTTATCCTGAGTAACTGGAATTCAATGCACAAATTCTTTAAATGCCAGAAGACAGGATTGCTCTTGATTGAAACATTGGTTTTGAACACGGGTGTGCTTCGGAGGGGACCGCCATTCCTGAACTGCACTTCACATTCCACTCTCAATACACAGCTGCAAAAATATGACTAGGTTTATTGTCCCTCAACATAAAATGTGTCCCCAAACCGCAGCGATTTTCCGATGGAATGTCAGCTATGGTGTTGGAACGGAATTCCAGAGTAGTTTATATGAGTTTTCTAGGAGCAGGCATCACCATGTGGGTGGAACACGGAACGCGTGTGTCAAGTTTATCAACTATCGACGTTGCCACATCCCGCTACAAGAAAAGGGATGTTCGACAACATGATTTAGTATGGTGTAACGATTTATGTAGACGACAGTACTCGCGATGGCGAAGGACACGATTGATTACCACATACGTATGTAGGGAAATTCATTCATAGTATTCATGACAGCATCATCGTTGTCGTTTGAGTCCCAGAATATCTATAACAATTATATTTTACAATTTGTCGCTAGAGTAAAACGTAAAGGTCCCTGAACACTAAACTACTCTATTTAATTCATTAAAATGTTACCGAGATATTTCGTAACATAATTTCTTCACAACAATCTAACCCTGACTGACTGACTGTTAAATATTTTGTTAAGCAGTTTTATGATTTTCTCAGAACTGATGCAAATAGAATTAGGCCCATTTTCCATAATGTCATTAAAATATTTAATGTAAATTTAACAGTTCATTGTCAGAAATCAAACCATCCTTTTGAAAGAATTCTTAAAAATAGGAACAATAGTATATGATAAATCAGAAAGTAATGACCTTTAAAAATGTTTCCAAAAGAATGCAGAGGAATTTCATTCTCTCTCTCGGTAATTCCCCAGAGAAATCTCAAATAACATCATTAAAATGGAGAAGTTACTTTTTCAGTGACATATACATCTGAATGAACATTTGTTTGTTCTTTTACTTTAGCCGACTATGCACAGAGGCTAATTAAAACGTACGCAAATTTATGGGGACAACAGAGATGTGAGTAATGCCAAATTAATTATGAACAAAGTTATATGAGATTATTATCTGAGAATACAGTCCATGTCAATGTTGTTTTTAAGTAGATACATTTTTATGAAAGAGAGTATTTCATTATACCGTAGCTGGTAATGTATAAAGTAAGGTTTACTTTAAGACAAAGGCTTTGGCAAAAGTTGAAGTAGTTAAATATGTATTTTCTGTACCTGGGTTATAAACAGTCTTTATTGTTGGTCAAAATTGTTATTAAAATGCTAAATTATTACACTAGTTGCATAAAATTACGCCATTGATTGTTTTGTTGGTAAAATACAGTCATCAAGTATAATACTAAGAAAACAAGTTGTATATTACTGAAAAAAGAATTAACTCTGCATCTTCAATGCAGAATATAATTAAAAGTTTATGAAAATACATTAGTTAGCAGTAAGTGTATTTGTTTCAATAATGCCTTCCCGGTACATAAATTAAATACTTCGTGTTCCTATTTACACATAAGAAATGCTGAGAGAGAAAAAACACAGACATACACAAATAACACGTATACAAACACTTACTTGTGTGCTAAAATGTTAGGAAATAACTCTTCCCCACCCCAGTCATGACAGAAAAAAGGATGCCTTTTTAAATTTGTCATTACAGAGCACTAAACAAGAGAAATACATAATTGATACATACATTTATATACAAAAACCAGAAAAATAAAAAAACAATAGAAGTATATATGTTCTGTCATCTCTAGCCAGCTTATAGTCTGATAAACTTACATACCCCATGCCAATTATTTTATCCAAAACCAGATTTAGACGTGCCGCCCTACTCCTTCATGATCTCGCAAAGTTTTCGGAGAGAATCTGCGACCCCCAGCACTCTGTAGCTTCACATTCTGCAAGAGTTTTCCTTTATACCACACAAAGGACATTCTTTCCCTTGTGTCATCCGTCACTTTCTGCGTTTTCTGTGCTTTCCAAGACACTCCTGTTATGTCTTCTCATGTCATTATATTTATATATGCTTCCCTCCCCCATGCCCCTTTTAGTTCTGACTGTAATTCCACTTTGTTAGAACACTTACCTGCCTATCAATGCAAATTAAACCCTTTAAATAAGTTAATATTAGCTACCAACTAAATTTCATAACACTAACCTATTCCTTTTTTTTTTTTAAAATGATGTTTTACGCCAGTTTTTATTGCTGAGGCACCACAGACGGTGGACACTGATGATACATGAAATGAAATGTTAAATTCGGAAAGGATTTTTTTAAGGAAGGAAGCTTCCCAGTCCTATGTTTAGGGCACCTCCCCGGCATTTGCCAATTATGAGTACTGAGGAAAACCCTAGACAGGGAAAATGGTCCTGGTGGGATTTGAACCCTAGACCTCCCGCTCACGAATCCGCGTCTTAACGACCTCGGCCACTCGTGGCGGTTTAACCTATTCTGAAATATATGTCAACAATAATTTTTCTGAAATATCCTTAATATTCACCGAATTCCCATTCCTTCTAAGTACCGTGCACTTTTTTCATATTAGTAAAAATTCAGTTCTTTTCAGCGGAGGCTAAAATTGTTTGCGGTAAACTCATCTTTCCTAAAACAATAACAATACACAACTTTGCTAAATAATCTAATCTATAAATTAACGTTAAAAGTAAAATATACAGGATATTGGTTTAAGATTGGAGTAATCATTAATAAATTATGTTACGATTAACTTTATGTAATCAATAACCTTTTATAGTTCTGTTATACGAAAAATAATGTATGATGCATTTGTAAAAATTATAAAACTCGCTCTGCTCTTTTCTTAAATAATTACTCATGCAATAAAGTATAATTATAAAATATTATAATCTACGATTACAATTGTTCACTTTATATTTCCTTTTTAAAAATCCCATTAGAAATTTATAAGAACGGGAAGATTTCGAAAGCAATTAAAATTTTGAGACATTATAGGTAATAAAATTATATATTAAATAATTCGGCTCAATACTGTTGCGGCACCATTTCTAATCGTTTGGACTTCATGAATGAGCTTTTTAACGAAATATGAAACATGCTATGTCAGGTATTATCGCTAGGACAAGATAGAATTATTAATCTGCAGGAACTTGTGACCAAATCTTCAAATAAAACGTTTATATCCCTTTGAGACAGTAATTTCTCTTTACAAGCTACAATTTAATACACGATTGAATACGACTGGGTAAAGAATAATGTGAGAATGAAAGTTCAGCCTTTGTTTGTTGATTACGGAGAGTAATTAATAAAGGAAAAACTGAGGTATAAATGCAGCTAGCTAGATAGTCAGGTGGTAAGGAGTGGAAATTGAACGAGAAAATTAAACTAGATCTCAGACATAAAGTTTACGGTAGATTGGTTTTCGACTTACAAAAGGGAGTACCAAACAAAAACCGGCTCTGGCGTGTGTTATTTAAGTAATATCTATATTAATTTTTTTCTTCGGTCAGTCTATTAGCATTACTCAAAGAACACCGGGTTGTCCTCCCCAAAATTTTCCTTACTACATCTACTCACTTACACATCTGCTCACTTCGTTCCTTTTGGCTACAAATGTTCAAAATTGCTTAACGACATTCTCTTCAATATTTAGCTTTTCGAAAGCTTTGAAGAATTAAAAAAACAATTGTTGATGACATTTTAAAACAAACTACTTTGACGAATTTAAAAATGTAGACATTTCTCCCGTTTTCACCAGAGTCATTTTTCTCATGAAAATGTTGTTATTTTTTAAATGTATATCATTAGTCTTTTCCTCTGTACTCCTAGTTAAAATGTACCCTTTTGGTTCAAAATATTTCAACACGTCAATGAAATTTAAATTTAATGGGTGAGGGTTATTAAAGCGGGAATAGAAAGATACACATTTTGGTTGTTGTGTTTGTAGAGACAGAGAACAAGTACTGTGCGAGGTAATGTAAACAAACAGAAAATGTTCTTTATTCATGAAAAATTCCGACATTGAAGTGTCAGATTAGCCATATATTTGTTCAATTACATTAGGACTTGAATAAAGGTGATAGAATAAAATCAATTATTGTATTTAATTTTTTTGTAATTGTGAGGGGACACACCCTAAAATGCCCTCAGCAGATAGGTGGAGGCCCCCTGTTAGTTTTTATTTTTATTTTTTTGCATATTTTCTTAGCATATCAATACATTTCAATTTCAATTTCTATTGGCCATGTGATTCCCTCTACATAGATCCTACCCTATTCATCTATATATGTATAACTTCACTAAAGATAAAGATGATTTGTAATATAATTTGTGTGTGGTTTAACTACAGAGAATTTCAAGAAAAATGGAAAAAAAAATCTGGTACATTCGATGTCAGCAGCCTACTAAGGCTAAATTAGGACATACACATTACTAATACTTCATTAATTAAAGCTGCTCTCATAAAAATGCGAACATTTTTTAAATAAATAAAATTCCACAAAAAGCATGCTTGTTCACATAAATTTGCCCAATGATGGACTATTTCGAAGACATGTTCTTTATTAGGGCCGTACACAAACATCAAACATATTATTATTGAGTTTGGGGAACTTGATGTTTCGTTTTCTAGTCAATGACCTACTTCAGTAGACGCAGTAGAACATGTCCTCCCATGTTCTTAGTAATTCAGCATGACGGGGCACTAAGTAGGTGATGTTAGGGAGAACTTTGATACACACTTTAGTCAAAGATGGATTAGTCGTTTCATGGCCAGTTTCGGTCTGACTTCTTCTGGGAAGTTGTGAAGAACATTGTTTGCTTTAAAGAACCAATACATATGTGCGTTTGCCTCGTACAGTACTCTGTGCTCAAGTTTTTTATTATTCGTTGCAATATTTCGTAATTTGTCTGTTATGGTTTATATATTTTCTTTGTGATTTATCAGAACATACCAGAGCAAGGTACATAAGATGTCTGACATATCGGAGACCATGAGCACCTTGTATTAAAACATTTAGCCAACAACGACACCCTCTGAATGTTTGTCGGTAAAATTTGTATCCATCTTATATTATGTTTACATCTAAAGAATAATTTAGATAGCCTTAGGTGATATTTATTTCTGATTTATATAATTTAAAATAATCTACTCATTTAACCACTGCATAACTTATTTTCATTGAGTAATAACTGCACTTTTAGAAAAAAAGGCAGTTATCATTTAAATGTTTAGAAATGTTTAGCAAAAGAAGGATGTCAAAGGTAGCAGCATTGCCTCAAAATGAGCAGGGAGGAAAACTTATGAAATTGTTATAATTCTACACTTAAATATGTTGAAATGTAGAGGGAAAATACACGCTAACATAAATAACACGTTTGTTAATAAAATTAATGAAAGGGTTCTTGCGAATGAGAGCAAACGTTGTGGACATGTGTGAGAGAGGAAAACATTTATATGTAGAATGTATAATTTATTTACTAATTTTATTTGCATAGTTTCGAAAAATGAGAATTTTAAGTTATGCTTAATACTGTGTCACGTGCAATTTGCTATCTGGATGCTCCTAAGTTTAGTCGCGGTTTACCACAAACTATTTACTGTAGTTCTAAAATTAGGCAATTAGGCATTTTCAAAGTAAACAATCAAACTCACTGCATGTCGTATTCTCCTATCATACAAATTTCCTGTCTCAAGGCATGTTCATGTTCAACAACGCAGCTAATGACGTCAACACATTCCCTTGTACACAACAGAACCCCTCGCCCCGCTTAACCAAGACTTAACAACAAAGAGGATTCCCATTTCGAACCCACGGCCCGTGAGGAAAGTGATAATAAGATTGTTTATAGCGAGCTGATTGGAAAGTTTGGGGTGCGGGAGGGAAGGCCAGATTAGTTTCTCCCTGACATAGATTAGAGATTTATCGTCGGATTGGATAGAAAGTAAATGGATCTCTTACGAAATGAAGGATGAGATACAAGGGATGCTAGGTAAAGAGGGTAGGAGGGACCACACATCAGTGCCATCTGGCAAGTTTCTCTCCTATTACAACGCAGATTATGTCACGCATTAGGCTAGACACTAAT